>AP025051.1:25158378-25281091 GCA_036186865.1 Eustoma russellianum
TGATTTTTTTTTAAAAACGAAGCATGACTTTTTCATCATATGAGCATGCGCATGTTTACCGGTGTCACCCTACTAGATGTAAGCCTAGACCCTTGGTAGACAAAGGATGATTGGATAGCGTAGGGCATGGGCATAGACATGTAAAGAGGAATTGACTACAAAACATAAAGCGAAAGACTTAACCACTACATAAGAAGAAAAGAAATATGAAAGTGATATAAATAAATTATTCTGTGATTTACTTTCTGCAATTTGTCTGTTCTTATATATATGTTTTACTTTACATTATCTGTTATTACATGGCATATTATGTTACTGTTCCTGTTTTTATTTATTGTTCACCATGCATGATCCACATGACGAATTTAGGCAGAAATACTTACTGACCGATTCGTTATTGCTCGCCCCATCATTTACCATATCGTAGGGCCAGGAGCTAGTTCCGGCACAGTTTGAAGAAGAGCCAAGGATAGATGACCAATGATAAGTGTATGGGCCCAGATTATGTAGTTTCATTATGTTCTTCTAGATTTGTATCAAGACTTTGTACTAGTGACACTTTAGATGTATTCAGATGTAGTTTTCTGTATGATGCATGTTGATCACACTTTGTATTTGGATGATGCTTCCGCAATATCGATACATGTTTATGTCGACGTGCATATGAATGTTATCAACGTCTTGTACTTCTTATAGTAGAGTATGGCGGGTGCACCATACTGAAACCCTAGTCCCGAGCGGTGCGCTACAGGTGGTATCAGAGCCGAGACTCTAGATCCATAGCGGGCAACATAAAGTAAGCAACGACATGCAACATGTTTTGACCGTAAAACATAGGCTATGATCGTAGATTTAAGCGGAGATCGTAGAGGCTAAGTGTATGACTTTAGACCGAGTGCGACAGCCTTACTATAGATCCCCTAGAATGGTTTAGAAAAGATATCAGGGATAATCATACTTTTCCTTAGTACCAAATAAATTAAACTTAAGGTCATAATAAGTAAACTACTTATCTCTGAATATGCATAACACCTTAAAACCTAAGATGTTTAATGATGCTTATATAATATATTAACTAATAGTGCCAATTTAACTATTTGAAATAGGATGTCAACGCAATCCGATGGACGGACACCATCGCTTTCCCCATAGTGATTATCCCCAGCGTCAGAGCGGACACCATCACCGCCAGCACAGATTTCATCTCCGGTGGCTCACTTTCCGATGGAAAAACTGTAGCGTCCTGCCTGGAGCTAAGGTCTCAGCACGGTGCACCCGCCGTACTCTACTACAAGAAGTACAAGGCGTCGATGTCATACATGTACAAATCGTAAAAACATGTATCGATAAGCGGAAATGAAATAAAATAAGCAGAAATAAACGTCAACCGAAGTACATCCTAGTACATCCGCATGAGTGTCATGGATACATACATACATAGTACAAAATATCAAAATACAGAACTGAATATCCAAACTACAAAAGAGGCCGTAGCCAGCTACTATTCAGCTCCATACGTCTAGTCACGGGGCTCATCCTCAATAAACTCTGGTTCAGGGTCCTGTGGATCTGCGCGGTGAAATAAAGGGGTGAGCGATGATGAATCGCTCAGCAAGTAGTTCCGCCTAGGTTCATCAAGTGGATCATACATGGGGACTGGGGTGATGGGTGATACAGAATGATGTAACACAGGTATCATAATGCTCAATATAAACAGGAATAAATAAACATAGAATGAGTGCGAAATAATAAAGCATAGTATAAATGTGAAAACAGTAAAGCCGATACTTTTGTTGAGAAATATGTTTGGATAATTTTCAAAGTCATGATTTTAAGTGGTGAATATTTAAAAATGTCACACATAGTGTTATATGTGATTAAAAGTTGAAAAAGTTGAAAAATTTGACATCAATCTCTCAGGTTGTTGCACATCGATCGATCTATGTACACAGATCTCTCACATCAATCGATCTATGTAAGGCAGAAAAGTTTAAGACCTTTCTGTGAGACATCGATCTCTAAACCTGAGACACATCGATCGATCGATGTACATTGAACCCTCACTTCGATCGATCGATGTAGGTCAGAGGCAAACTCTGAAACTTTCTGTGAGACATCGAACTCTGAAGCTGAGGCACTTCGATCGATCGATGTCTAGGGTTTTTAGAAATAATTTTCTAAAATGTGTTAAAATGATTGTTTTCATTTGTATAAGAATTATACATGTTCATTATGTGATTATTATGTGTTTTTGGTGATTATTATTGTCTTGTGACTAACATGCCTTGGAAGTTTCTACAACTTACCAAAAAGGGCAAAATTGGTATTTTAAGTTTTGTAGGAACATCATATGGTGAAAAATATTTCAAGGGTGTATTATTATCTTGGTTATCATGACAAAGGTGGAATTATGATTATTTCTGACCATCGGGAGCATTTCTGAAGTTTTCTCAAACCAGGGGTATTTTGGTCATTTCACCCCCAAGGGTATTTTTGGTATTTTCACTCAAGGAATCTCTTGAGCATATTATTATCTTCATTCTGGAGCTGTGTTATTGTTATTTTGAAGATAATATGGTGATCTTATATCTTATTCTCTCAACCTATGATATTATTGACTATAGCTGGATATGTGACGATTTGAGATGTCACATTCTATTTTTTCTTGAAGACCCTGTTATATATGTTATAAGAGAACATTTATCATTATTATTCAGAGATATTAAAGGTGTCAAAGGTGTGGAAATGATCTCAACATATAAGAAGAAATATTAGGAAATTTTGGTGTTACACGTTGACATAATCTTGTCAATTGTTATCTATTTATTTCTTCTTCAAAAATTTGAGTTGCTACACATATTGGTATGTCCAAAAACGTGATTAATCAGGTGGACATGATGTGGTATTCATTTTATGAGTTGGTGACAAGTGGACAAATGAAAAAGGAGCTAGTTGGCAAAAATGTCAACTTAGAAATTCTCATTTAATAGCCAACGGCTATATTGTTTTCTTGGGTATTTTCGGCAGATTTTTTTTTGAAGTCAAATGAAGACTTCACATGTTCTATTATGGTGCTTAAAGTTGGGGATAATTTGGTGGTATTATCCTTCCTTATTTTATTAAAGAAAAGCAAAAATAGTTTTGGAAAATATGGATGGTAGCCAACGGCTACTATGGAGCTTTGAGCTGAATTTTTAATTTTCAATTCTTCAACATTCACATGTCCTATGTTTATGCCAAGAAGTTGAGGCATTATCTTCTCTTATTATCTATTCTTGCTAAGGATAATTCAAGACAATTCCAAGTCACTTTTTAGTTGAGAATTTCGGCCACATGGAGTTGCCAAGGTGGACCAATCATTGTGTTTTATTTTGCCAAGTGTTCAAGGCCAACCAATGATGAGAAGACATTTGGACTTGATGATGAAGATGGTGACACATTGGAGTTCTTATCTTCAAGGCTCAACTTCATACTATAAATAGAGGCAATGGTGAAGAAGATGAACACACTTGAAGCTCACAAGCATTTGTTGAATTGTCTAGCTTTCATCTTCATCTTCTTGTTGTTATTGTTTTATTCATTGTAGCAAAGGTGTTCTTGTTGTATTGTGGTGAGCTACAAGCCTCTTGAGCTTCATTTGTAAGATTGATTAGCCATCTTTATAAGGATACATCAATAGGTTGTAGAGGTGTTGTAACTAAGTGTTGCTTAGAAGGTGATTATCCAAGTCTTGAGTAGGGTTGGTGTAAAACCCAAGGATCAAGCTTGGCTCTTATTGTAAGGTGTCCATTTCATAGTGAAATCCAAGGAAAGGTGTTCCTTGGGACTAGAGTAGGTCACATTGACCGAACCAGGATAAATCCTCGGTGTTCTTCTCTTGTTTCTTTATTTATGTTTTCTGTCCGTTTTTACTGCAGATTTTACACAACTTCTCACAATTTGAAAAAATAGCTAAACATTTTCAAAATTCGTGATTTTTGGTGGAGTTATACTTCAGACTGTTAGATTTCATTTGCAACAAGAATCACTTGATTTGAGCAAGGGAAAAATAGTCTTTCAGTCTTTGCAAGATAACTGCTCCAATCTGGCTGCAATCTGACCAGTTTTGAGAAAACTTAAATTCTGTATTCTTCAAGAGTTGTTTAAGGTCAGAGACTTTTGGAAACTTTATCTAAACATCCTAAGGAGTGTTTTGATATAAAGATCAACCTTTTTGGTTGAGTATTTAAAGAGAAACATGTTTTGCAAAATCATCAACATTCTGTCCAATTCTGTCCAGATTGACAATCTAAATCTTTTTATTTTTTTGAAGGGTCAAACGATCTTATTTTTGTCTAATTTTTGGACAAAGTCTTGTTAACTCTTTGACGTTGAATTCTGGAAGGTTTTATAATTTTTGGAGTTGTGTACAATTATTTGTGAATTTTTTAAAAACGGGTTCAGAATCTGAGGTGGTCTCAGATTTTGTTTTTCAAAGGGGATTTTAACAAAGGGTTGTAGTGTAATTTCCGCTAACCACTATTCACCCTACCTCTAGTGGTGTTTATTGCAGGTGCACGGTCCAACATTTGGTATCAGAGCCAGACCAACACCACTCAGAAGAAGCAAGATTCACCACCGTACGAACAATACAAGGCCAAGAAACAACAATTCATTATATAATGCTTGTCTCAAATCCAAGGTATATACAATGGCTATTGTTTCTCACAAAGGTGAGTTGGAAGGTATGTCTACACAACGCCCTCATCTTTTTGATGGCAATAATTTTATTCATTGGAAACTAAGAATGAGGCTATTCTTAATGGCTATAGACATCGATTTATGGTCTATAGTTGAAGATGGGCCGTACATTCCAATGAAAGTTGTACAAGTTAGTGGAGTAACTCAAGAGGTTGAAAAATATAAAAGTGAATGGTCATCGGATGATAAAAAGAAAATGTTCATGAATGCTAAAGCTATGCAATTACTTTTAAATGGACTTACAACTTCTGAAACAGGATATGTGTCAAATTGCACAAGCACACACGACATGTGGAAATCACTTGTATTAAAGCATGAAGGTACTAGTGGTGTTAAAGAGTCAAAATAAACATGATTATGACTGAATTAGAGAATTTCAAAATGTTACCGAACGAATCGATAACATCTATGGATTTGAGGATTACTAATATTTTCAATGCCCTTGAAGCTTTAGGGAAGTCATTTTCGAACAGTGAAAAAGTTCAAAAGGTGCTACGAAGCCTTCCTGCTGAATGGGATCCAAAGGTGACTGCAATCGAGGATACAAATTCAATCACCAAGATGGATGAATTGATCGGGTCTCTTAAAGTTTACGAGGTTAAATTAAACCAACGAAAGTCTGAATCGTCTAAGTCATCCGGTAAGTTAATAGCTTTCAAAACAACCGAAACACATGCTAGTAACGATGATAGTAATAGTGATACTGAATTAGATGATGACTTGATATTGATAGCTAGAAAACTTAGAAAGTTTTTCAAACGTCCAAATATGAATAGAAAACGTAATTCCTCTTCTTGTTCTTCTTCTCAACCTAGGAAGAATAACTCAAACAAATGGTATAATAAAGAATTAAAGTGTTATGAACGCGGTCAAAAAGAACATATTTCATACGATTGTCCAACAAAGAAAAATAATAATAACAACAACAATAATAAACAAGCCAAGGACAAGGAGGCACAAATAACAAAGCCAAAGGAGTGTAAGGCAAGAAAAGGAAAACAAGCAATGAAGGTGAGCACATGGAGCAACTCATCCGACTCAGAATTCGAAACTGAGAAAGCTCAAGTCTGCTTCATATCAAACGAGGTATGTTCTTCATCTGATAGTGATTCTGATAGTGCATGAAATTTGATGAAATGTATGAAGAGTTCTTACGAATGCATGCTCACTGTAACAGGCTCTCTAAAGAAAAGAAGAAACTAATTGAAGAAAATAACAAGTTGAAGACGTCCAACTTGGAATTTTCCGATCAATTAGAATCTCTTAAACAAGAGTCTACTAATACTCTTGATTCTTTAGAGAATAAAATTGAATCATATAGGAAAGATGAACAAAAGAATAAAATGGAAAATAATATGTTAAAGTCTAAGTTAGAAAATTGTGAACATGAGATAGTACAACTTAAGTCTTCTAAACTTAACTTAGAAAAAATGTTAGAACAATTTAAATCGGGTGCAAATATGTTAGATACACTTATCTCATCACAAAAGTATGGAAATACTAAAACCGGCTTAGGCTACAAAGAAGAAGACGACAAAGTAGGTAGAAAGACTAAGTTTGTATCTTCAACTACTAAACAGCCTTATAAGGATATAAAAACAACTTTGCCTGCTAAATCTTCTTCTACTCCTTTTGTTTATTCTAAGGCAAAAACGAAACATACACCCATAAAAGCACACACGCATAAACATACATCTATGCCAAACTTTGCATCTAGACAACCTAGAAATTATGCCTACATGTATACAAATGCAACTAGACCGAATAAAATGCATACAACTTATTATGAACCTTAGTATAAACAACACTCTTATAAGTCTTATAGAAATGCCTATAAACACACATATATAGCACCATATAAGAAACAAATTCACATGCCTTATACACATCATAAATTTCGGCCATCCTATAATGATTATCAACCATGGCACAACAAGTATAACAATACATCTTCACTTATGTGGAATAATCATCTTTATGCTTATTCTTCTTATTTTAACTATGCTAAAAATGTGCCTAAAAGGTATGTTCAAGTTTGGATACCTAAGGGTTATCTAAATGGTTTTTTAGATAGTGGATGTTCGAGGCATATGATGGGAAACCCCAAACTACTCATCGAATTGGAACATATCAAGAATGGAGGAAAAGTGACATTAGGTGACAACGACAAAGGACAAGTTGTTGGAAAAGGAACAATTGGGGACCCTAACACATTTCAAATACGAAATGTGTTGTTAGTAAGAAATCTCTCTTATAATTTACTTAGTATTTCACAACTTATAGATTGTGGTTATAATGTTTCTTTTCTTCCCAATTCATGTGATATAATAAATGAAAAAGGAGAAATAGTTTTAAAAGGAAATAGAGATGATAATATTTATACTCTTACCTTAGATAATATGTTAGATGCTAAGGTTAAGTGTTTGATATCACATGACTTAGATGTGAATTTATGGCATAGAAGATTAGGCCATATAGGAATTTCAACCATTAGGAAATTATCTAAAAAGAATTTATTTAGAGGAATGCCTAAGTTAGACTTAGATAATTTTCAAATGTGTGAAACATGTATTAAGGGAAACACATTAAAGAAACCTTAAAACCGAAACATGAAGTGAGTACTAGTCATGTACTAGAATTGCTTCACTTAGACTTATTTGGTCCAAGTAGGACAAGAAGTCTAGGTGGACACTACTATGTGTGTGCCATAGTAGATGATTACTCACGCTACACATGGACATTGTTCTTAACACACAAAGACGATGCTCCATTAGCAATTGAAACTCTTATTAAGCAACTTGAAAACATTTATGAAGAAAATGTTAAAAGGATTAGAAGTGATAGAGGTGGAGAATTTAAAAATAAAGACGTAATCAAATTTTGTGAACTACATGGAATAAAACATGAATTCTCACCACCTAGAACACCACAACTCAATGGAGTTGTTGAACGTAAAAATAGAACGATTCAAGAAGTTGCTAGGACAATGCTTTGTGAAAATAAATTACCTAAATATTTATGGGCTGAAGCTGTTAGTTGTGCATGATATATTATAAATAAGCTTACTATAAGAAAGAAATTAAATAAAACACCTTATGAATTGCTAAACAATAGACAACCTAAGATAGATTTTCTTAAAGTATTTGGATGTAAAAGTTTTGTGCTGAACACTAAGGATAATCTAGATAAATTTGAACAAAAATCTATTGAATGCATATTTGTTGGATATTCAACTAACTCAAGTGCATATAGGTGTTATAATCCTGCATCTAGAAAGATAATTGAATCCATACATGTAAAATTCAATGAAAATGCATGCTTTGAAGTTAGTGACAAACATCAAGATAAACAAGAAACAAATGTTGAAAATATGTTTGATGATGATGTATTACTTGAGCCTGTACTTGATCATCTAGAACCAACTCCCCCAGAACAAGACATGCATGAACCCTTAGATGATATAAATGAAGAAACTTTGCAATTGGAAGATAATGTAACTGATGATCCAATTACATATGATAATGTTCACACTAATGAAACATTTGAACAAGATGAGGGTGAACCTAGTCAATCTAGTAATTGGTGGCATCCTAGAGAATTAATCATTGGGGATCCAAGTGTTGGGGTTAGAACACGTAGAAATATAAGTCAACTTGAAGGACATAGCTTAATCTCGCAATTAGAACCTAAGAACGTAAGGGAAGGCTTAGGTGATACATCTTGGATAGATGCTATGCATGAGGAATTGAACCAATTTACAAGGAACAACGTGTGGGACCTAGTACCGAAACCTGAAGACAAGTCTATAATAGGAACTAAATGGGCCTTTAGGAATAAAATGGACGAACAAGGAAATATTACAAGGAATAAAGCTAGGCTAGTCGCACAAGGTTATAATTAACAAGAAGGAATAGATTATGAAGAAACCTTTGCACCCGTTGCACGACTAGAAGCAATTAGATTGTTACTTGCGATTGCAAGTCTAAGTAACATTAAACTCTTCCAAATGGATGTCAAGAGTGCATTCTTGAATGGATACATCCAAGAAGAGGTATTTGTCAAACAACCCCCTGGATTCGAAGATCCAAAGAATCCTAACCATGTTTACAAACTTAAGAAAGCTTTATATGGTTTGAAACAAGCTCCAAGAGCTTGGTAGGATAGATTTGCAAACTTTCTTATTGCAAATAATTATCATAGGGGAACAATAGACAACACATTATTCCTAAGAAGAAAAGATAATGATTTGTTAATAGTTCAAATCTATGTAGATGATATAATCTTTGGTTCACCAATCCTATCTTAGTAAAAGACTTCGAAGCGTGTATGAAGTTAGAATTTGAAATGTCAATGGTAGGAGAATTGAACTACTTCTTAGGCCTTCAAATCAAACAAACCCCTCAAGAAATTCATATTAGCCAACTTAAGTCTGTCAATGATATGATTAAGAAGTTTGGCTTTGAAGAGTTGAAACCTACAACTACCCCCATGAGTGTTAGTACCAAACTTGATAAGGATGAAAATGGTAAACCTTTTGATGACACTCTCTATAGGTCTATGATTGGATCACTGTTATACTTAACTACATCAAGACCTGATATCATGTTTAGTGTGTGTATGTGTGCTAGGTTTCAATCTTGTCCTAAGGTATCATATTACAATGCAGTGAAAAAGATCTTTAGATTTCTTAAGCATACACCTCACTTAGGACTTTGGTATGATAGAAACGCTAAGTTGGAATTACACGCATATAGTGATGCTGATTATGGTGGTTGCAAGTTAGATAGAAAATCCACTAGCGGTACATGTCAATTCATAGGAACCAACTTGATTTCTTGGTTTTCTAAAAAGCAAGCTAGTGTAGCTCTTTCTACCACTGAGGCCGAGTATATTGCCTTGAGTTTATGTACTACCCAAATACTTTGGCTTAAACAGCAACTTAGTGATTTTGGCATTAAAATGAGTAAGATTCCAATTTTCTGCAATAGCACAAGTGCAATCAATCTTTCACGGAATCCGGTGCTTTATTCTAAGGCCAAACTGTTGTACCCCAACAGGGAACCACCTTGTACTTACAACCTACTCAAGAGAGAGTTTATGAGAAATTGTGCCTGTAAACACAATTTATTTAGTTGATGATCATTTCATTAAATTATGTTACTGAAAGTATTATACTAGAATATCAAGAGCGAATACTGAACCATGAGAAGGGACCCAATTCCCTCTCAAGGGCTTGTAAGATTTCGGCCCTTAGCCCAAAAAGGGGTTCAAAAATTTTCCTATTTAACTATTTTAAAAGGAAGAAAATAAAATAAATAAAAAGAAGTAAATAACTTGATTAAGGCATGTTGGGGTCATTAAAAACCCAAACCGCCGGATGTGAAGGGGATAGCCAACCAAGGGAGAGACTTTTACTACACTATGGTTAAGTAACCATAATTAAATAAAAGTAACTAAAGTTAGTTCCAAAAGTAATCATGATTAGATTAAAGTAACTAAGGTTAATGATAAAGTAACCTTGGTTACTCCCCTCAACCTTACCATGGTAACCCTTAACTCTCTTACACCCCTCCCCCAACGGCTAAAACATAGCCAAGAAAGGGAACTCCCTCCAAAAACCACACTTGAGAGTTCTCTAAAAATTTCTAAACACTCAAAAGACTTCTAGTGCAAGAGGAGTTCATTCTCTTCCTTTCTCTTCAAACCACACGGCCAAAGGAGCAACCAAGAAGGTCTAGGTTCTTCCAAGACTAAGGGGTGTTAGGTAAGCATTTCTAACCTTCTTGAGAAAATATCTACATTTTCAAAAGAGGAAACTTATGGTGCTATTTTCTTGCTCATAACCGTGACCTTCAAGGTCACTAGGCTCAACAAATCTCAAACTTTTGTGGATCCTAGTCTTGAGAAGCTTAAATACTACTCAAGCTCCATTTTGGTAAGTCCATCTAGCCCTTACAAAGTGTATATTTTAATTTAAGGATGTAAACTAACCGTTTACCTCTTTTCCTTTCCACCACCGTGGGATACATGCATAAAAGAGGAGAAAGGTCTCAACTTTCCATACATCTTTCAAGAGGAGTAAGTTGAAAAGGCAAGTACACTATACTTTTTGTGGCTTGAATGTGAAAGTGCTTGCATGAATGACTAGATAACCTTAAGATTCAAATTTAGATGTGAAATGCTAAGTCTTGATGCATGAAGCTTTCGGCCTAGGGGTTAAATGGCGTGTATGTGTGAGTTTTTGCTTAAAGGTGGATTCTTTATTGGTTTTAAGCACTATTATGTGATAATCCAAGATGAACATGCTAAAGATCCCTTCTTTTCCATGGATAGGGCATACGATGGAGAGGGCTAAAGAAATAGGGTAGTTTTTGCATGAAGGGATAAGTTATGGGGTATAGTGGGAACAAGATTTATGCTTTTATGCATTAAGCTTAATATTCTCTTTGTGGAGTTGTGCTTTTTCCTTGCATGTGCATAAAAAGGGCTGTTTGGGGGCTAGGGTGCGTGTGCACCAAATTTTGCTAACGTTGATTTAGTGGAAATGTGGTGTGCTTGGCCAATAGGATAATGTATGTGGTGTACAAACTATTTTGTAGAGACTTGCATATGATGTTTTTAACGTGTAAATTTCCCATGAAAAAGGTGAGTTGAGGCTTAATGAAGTGTTTACATCAAACAATGCAAGTTGGGGCCATATAGGAATGAAATATGACCAAATCTAAAATTTACCGGAGCAGGGCAGATTTTAGGCTGTTTTATGAGACCTGAAAAGAGACCTTAGGAACATTCAGTTTAGTTGATTTTTGGTAGGACACTATCCTTATGTGTACATTAGATCTGAGAGTTGGAATTTCATTAAAAGGAGTTACGGATTATTTTTAGTGAAATTTTTACTAAAACTGGTCATGCTGGAAATTTTACTGGGCTAGACAGATTTTATGTGACATAATGAGTAACCAGGAAATAGACCTTAGGAATATGCAATTGGGCTAATTTTTGGTAGGATACTAGCCTTAGGTGTTTACTAAGCTTGAGAGCTGGAATTTCTGAAAAAGGATTTACGGTGTGGTCACGCTAAAATTTGTAGTAAAATCGGTCAATCCAGAAATCAGCATGTAACGGTTTTAGGAAAAAGAATAAATGATACCTCTAACGATATTATAAATCCGCGAAATTTATTTACCAACTACCTAAGATATAGGTGAAACCTTCTATGTGAGCCACTTATTTTTGAATGACTAATTGAAGGGTAAACACCATGAATAAGTGGGCGTCACTAATCTGAGATTTTGGGCAGAATTGAGGGACTTGTTATAAGGCCTTATTCGAATGGACTTAGGCTAGTTATACGATTTGGGCTTACAATCATCTATTAATGGAATGTTTATAATAAGTTTCCAAAGCTGACCCAAATTAAAAGAGGTTAATGGGCTTACATGAAAGACCAAAGAAAGGGGCGCTGAATTGCCGAAATTCAGCAGCCTTGTTTCGGAATTAATTAAATGCTGGAAATTTTTCCAGCATAGCGAACTAGTTGTACATATGAGTATATGTAACGCATTATGTCATGGTTTGCATAATACATGTCATGCATTGCATCATCGTCATATACATGATTTATGACATTGATTTCATGCGAAAGAAAGATGAAAAGCGTTTTTAAAGAAAAGATTTTGTTTTAAAAAGGACGCTTCCCACCGGTACTGTGTGTGTATGTTCCTGGCCAGTAAAGACCCGCCTAGATCCGGGGTTAATTGATCTAATGATATGGACCGTTCAGGCCCAGAGAGAATAGGCCTGATATGGACCGTTCGGGCCCGGAGAGAATAGACCCGATAAGTGATGATGTTATCGTTCTGAATCCGAGAATAATAGATTCGAAGGGGAGACGTGACCGTCTCAGATCCAGGAAGATAGATCTGAACACTCTATGGTTTTTCTTGACGATGATGTTTTGAAAGAAAAGCACGAAGGATCATATTCTCATTTTTTTATCATGATGCATCATACGTACATATGTATACATGTCACGTTTATTGAGTCATCGTGTAGTGACATATGATTCTTAGAATAAGATGTTATAACTTGGTAGTTCCTAACTATGACCATATTTAGTGATGATCCTTGATATGTTACGAGTTATGCAAGTTGCGGTCTTCTATTGTTATGTTCTTTATTAAGTAACGATCTTGCTTAAGTTATGATCTGGACGCATTAAGTGTTAATCACTATCGAGTATTGGATGGAGGACAGGTACGTTTCTAAACCAAAATCCTTGGGGTTCGGTTCTTGTATGTACTTTCTATTTAATCCTAGATTATTATAGTATACTTGCTGGTGACTTTGTCACTCACCCCCTATTTTTCCTCCCAGAGGCTGCAGGAAACAAGGTAGAATGGATTGAGAATGAACCTAGTGTCCCCTACCCGTGGGGACAGCGGAAGGATGGATGGATTAGGAGACATGACTTGCCAGATGTGACTGATGACTGATTATGTAATTGTGATGGGAAACATCTATTTGAGAATTTCGGTACATTTGATTTGGGTTGTAAAACTAAGAATGATCTCGTTGATGTTTTAATTCGAAGTTTTTAATTCTGCCACGGTTTTGCTTACCTGATGATGCGTAAGCACGAAAATCTATGAATTTTATCATGGATTACGATACGTTATGGATCGACGTCTCGTACTCTCCTTAGTGAAGTGCGGCATGTGCACCGATTCCGGCTAGGCCAGGACGCGGGGCGCTACAGGTAGTATCAGAGCCGAGGCTCCAGATTCGGGCAGAATATAGAACTAGGTCATGATTGTATACCATTAAGCTTGATCTTAGATCTAAGTTCTGATCCTAGATGAGAGTTGAACTTAGACTAGGATGACTTAGACTGGAAAATTAAGGTACGGCCCATTGATAATACCCTAATTAATGACCAATCACAGAATCTAATTTATAACGTATGTACGTATATGCTCCTCAGATATGCTATTGGAATAAATTAAATTTTGCTACTTATTATGACATTCTCGTGTTGAATAAAACCCGACACTGCATAGTGCAGATGGTGCGACCAAGAGGCAGACTAGCAAGAGCTAGACCCGAGGTGCAGGAGCCTATTCCTCCTCCACCCACTCAGGTCCCTCCACCCCCGCCACCGCAAGACCAAAATCCACCGCCAGTTCAGAACGTTCCTCCACCCCAAGGACCTTTCCCACAAATGATGTCGGATATCAATGCCTTTCAAAACTTTTGCCCGACAGTTACTCAAATTGGTCAAGTGATGCTGTAACAGAATATCCCGCAACCCCATGAACCAATTAGGGATGCCCAATACTACTTTGAAAAGATGAAGAGAGCAAATGTTCCACCGTTTGAAGGGAAGTCAGACTCTGACGCCGCTGAGAAGTGGCTAGATGAAGTAGAGAATTGTTTTAAACTGATTAGAGCACCTGAAGAGGTGAAAACTCAGGCAGTCAAGCCATTTCTGCTGGGAGAGGCCAACCAGTGGTGGAAGGCCAATCTGCAATCTCTACCTAGACCAATCACATGGGAAAGATTCCTTCAGGAGTTCAACAAGTTCTACATACCACCCTCCGTCAAATTACAGAAAAGACATGAATTTGAGTCCCTAATGCAAGAACAAGGAATGACAATTGCTGACTATGCTAACAAGTTTATAGCTCTGGGAAGATTCCAACCATCCACCATGAACGATGAAGAAACCAAAAAGTTGAAATTTGAAAGAGGACTGAACCCTAGAATTCGAACATGGCTGGTCAATGCCAATCCAGCAAACTTTGGTGCACTTCTAGACACATGCTATAGAATTGAAAGAGATATCATTCAACGTGATGAGTTTGGCCAGAAAAGAGGACGAGAAGTGTCTGGGAGCGAAGGGCCCCGCAAGTCTGCTAAGCAAAATACAAGGGGCCCAGGGCGTCAAGGGAAGAATTGGTTCCAACGCCGTTCCCAAAAGAACCAATCAAAGAATCAAGGCCAACAATCTGCTATTCCGAGCTGCTCTCACTGTGGTAGACACCATGTGGGAGAATGTTACTATCAGGCGGGGAAATGTTTCGGGTGCGGCAAGGCAGGCCACATCCTTAAGGACTGTCCAGATAAGGGAACCACCTGCTTCGGATGTGGGAAAACAGGACACATGGCCAAGGAATGTCCGGAGAAGGGGCCCCAGCAGCAACAACAACCGCCTAAGCCTCAGCGTCAGCGTGCCAACACAAGAGTTCATGCCATGACTGACGCAGCTGCTGATGAGGCCAATGACGTGGTGACAGTTATATTCTGAAAATTGTGCAAATTCTTATAAGTACTGTTGTCCTATAGTTGCTTAGTAAGTATTGCATGATTCAGGAGCTATCCTAGTATGTTCAGTACCTGCCAATGTGTTATTTGACAGTGGCGCTAGCCACTCCTTCATATCCAAGAAATTTGCAAAGAATATTGAGCATAACCCAACCTATAGTGATGCACCCTATAGAATCCAAGCAGCTGGGGAACAGGTGCTTGTATCTTACCATGTTTTTAGAAACTGCAAACTTGGGTTCGATAACCATCGGTTTGACGCCGATTTGATTCCCATACCCCTGACGGACTTCGATGTGATTCATGGGATGGACTGGCTTTCCAAGAATTATGCCAACATCGATTGTAGTGAAAAACAAGTTACCTTTAAGGATCCCACACTTAAAGAAGTGACCTTTCAAGGAGGATCGAAGTAACAAAAGTGTCCTAAGAACGTTTATGTAAATGCGATTCATGCTAACAAGGCACTGAAGAAAGGACATGAGGGATATCTTGTCTATGCAATAAATGACGATCAAGCGCCCTCAGATCCGCCTCAAGTCCCAGTAGTTCATGAATACCCAGATGTTTTTCCAGAAGAGTTACCAGGTCTTCCTCCGGGCTGGGAGATATCTTTTGAAATCAACTTGGTTCCAGGAGCTGAACCAATATCAAAGGCCCCTTACCGAATGGCACCTGCGGAACTAAAAGAGCTGAAGGAACAGCTGGGCGAATTGGTGTAAAAGAAACTTATTTGCCCAAGTGTTTCACCTTGGGGAGCTCCCGTACTATTCGTCAAGAAAAAGAACAGAAGTACGCGGTTATGTATTGACTATCGGGAGCTCAACAAAATCACTATAAAGAATAAGTATACATTGCCAAGAATCGACGATCTGTTCGATCAGCTTCGGGTAAGCAAACTAAAACTTTATTCTAGTAATGAGTCTATTGTAAACCCTACCTAAAGGTATCATGATGCAGAGGGCAAGGATTTTCAGTAAAGTTGATCTTCGCTCAGGATATTTTCAATTGAAGATCAAGGCTGAGGATGTCCAAAAAACTGCATTCAGAACCCGTTATGGACATTACGAATTCTTAGTAATGCCATTCGGACTGACCAACGCCTCCGTAGCGTTTATGGATCTAATGAATCGAGTCTTTCAAGACCAACTAGACAAGTTCGTTGTAGTCTTCATCGACGATATTTTGATCTAGTCACCTGATAAAGAAACCTACGCAGACCATTTAAGGGTCGTTCTGGACATTCTACGGAGAAAACAACTGTACGCTAAATTTAGTAAATGTGAATTCTGGCTACGAAGTGTAGCATTTCTGGGACATGTAATATCTGAAGAAGGTATAGCCGTAGACCCCAAGAAAATCGAGGCAATCACGGAGTGGCCCAGACCGACGAACGTCACAGAGGTACGAAGTTTTCTCGGTCTCGCCGGTTACTATCGTAAGTTTATGGAAGGGTTTTCTCGAATCGCTATGCCTCTTACCCATTTGACCCAAAAGAAAACCAAGTTTGAATGGACCTCAGATTGCGAAAAGAGTTTTACTGAATTAAAGAAGAAGCTGACCTCCGCCCCAGTTTTAGCGCAGCCCATTCCTGGTGAAAACTTTGTAGTATACAGTGATGCCTCTAAAAACGGACTGGGATGCGTACTAATGCAAAAAGACCGAGTGATTGCGTATGCATCCCGACAGTTGAAGCCATTTGAACAAAACTACCCGGTATATGACCTCGAATTAGCAGCCGTAGTCTTTGCACTAAAAATATGGAGGCACTATCTGTACGGTGAAAAGTGCGAAATCTTCACCGACCAAAAGAGCCTCAAGTATCTGTTCACCCAAAAAGAACTAAACATGCGTCAGCACAGATGGCTAGAATTAATGAAAGACTACGACCTATCAATTCAGTATCATCTGGGAAAAGCCAACAAGGTAGTTGACGCATTAAGTAGAAAAACAAGCCATCCGCGTCAACCACCTTTGCAGCGTGACATGGAAGAATTTGATTCGGAAGAGGTTGATTCAATTGAAGGTATGCTCGCAAAGAGGTCTAATTTTTGGACAGAGTCTTGTTAACTCTTTGAAGTTGAATTCTGGAAAGTTTCATAATTTTTGGAGTTGTGTACAATTATTTGTGAATTTTCAGAAAACGGGTTCGGAATCTGAGGTGGTCTCAGATTCTGTTTTTCAAAGGGGATTTTAACAAAGGGTTGTAGCGTAATTTTCGCTAACCACTATTCACCCCCCTCTAGTGGTGTTTATTCCAGGTGCACGGTCCAACATTGGTATCAGAGCCAGACCAACACCACTCAAAAAAAGCAAGATTCAACACCGTACGAACAATACAAGGCAAAGAAGCAACAATTCATTATATACTGCTTGTCTCAAATCCTAGGTATATACAATGGCTATTGTTTCTCACAAAGGTGAGTTGGAAGGTATGTCTACACAACGCCCTCCTCTTTTTGATGGCAATAATTTTGTTCATTGGTAACTAAGAACGAGGCTATTCTTAATGGCTATAGACATCGATTTATGGTCTATAGTTGAAGATGGGCCGTACATTCCAATCAAAGTTGTACAAGTTAGTGGAGTAACTCAAGAGGTTGAAAAATATAAAAGTGAATGGTCATCGGACGATAAAAAGAAAATGTCCATGAATGCTAAAGCTATGCAATTACTTTTAAATGGACTTACAACTTTTGAAGCAGGATATGTGTCAAATTGCACAAGCGCACACGACATGTGGAAATCACTTGTATTAAAGCATGAAGGTACTAGTGGTGTTAAAGAGTCAAAAATAAACATGCTTATGACTGAATTAGAGACTTTCAAAATGTTGCCGAACGAATCGATAACATCTATGGATTTGAGGATTACTAATATTTTCAATGCCCTTGAAGCTTTAGGGAAGTCATTTTCGAACAGTGAAAAGGTTCAAAAGGTGCTACGAAGCCTTCCTGCTGAATGGGATCCAAAGGTGACTGCAATCGAGGAGACAAAGTCAATCACCAAGATGGATGAATTGATCGGGTCTCTTAAAGTTTACGAGGTTAAATTAAACCAACGAAAGTCTGAATCGTCTAAGTCATCCGGTAAGTCATTAGCTTTCAAAACAACCGAAACACATGCTAGTAACGATGATAGTAATAGTGATACTGAATTAGATGATGACTTGATATTGATAGCTAGAAAACTTAGAAAGTTTTTCAAACATCCAAATATGAATAGACAACGTAATTCCTCTTCTTCTTCTTCTTCTCAACCTAGGAAGAATAACTCAAACAAATGGTATAATAAAGAATTAAAGTATTATGAATGCGGTTAAAAAGGACATATTTCATACGATTGTCTAACAAAGAAAAATAATAATAACAACAACAATAATAAACAAGCCAAGGACAAAGAGGCACAAATAACAAAGCCAAAGGAGTCTAAGGCAAGAAAAGGGAAACGACCAATGAAGGTTAGCACATGGAGCGACTCATCCGACTCAGAATCCAAAACTGAGGAAGCTCAAGTCTGCTTCGTATCAAACGAGGTATGTTCTTCATCTGATAGTGATTCTGATAGTGACATGACATTTGATGAAATGTATGAAGAGTTCTTACGAATGCATGCTCACTGTAAGAGGCTCTCTAAAGAAAAGAAGAAACTAATTGAAGAAAATAACAAGTTGAAGACATCCAACTTGGAATTTTCCGATCAATTAGAATCTCTTAAACAAGAGTCTACTAATACTCTTGATTCTTTAGAGAATAAAATTGAATCATATAGGAAAGATGAACAAAAGATTAAAATGGAAAATAATATGTTAAAGTCTAAGTTAGAAAATTGTGAACATGAGATAGTACAACTTAAGTCTTCTAAACTTAACTTAGAAAAAATGTTAGAACAATTTAAATCGGGTGCAAATATGTTAGATACACTTATCTCATCACAAAAGTATGGAAATAATAAAACCGGCTTAGGCTACAAAGAAGAAGACGACAAAGTAGGTAGAAAGACTAAGTTTGTATCTTCAACTACTAGACAGCCTTATAAGGATATAAAAACAACTTTGCCTGCTAAATCTTCTTCTACTCCTTTTGTTTATTCTAAGGCAAAAACGGAACATACACCCATAAAAACACACACGCATAAACATAAATCTAGGCCAAACTTTGCATCTAGACAACCTAGAAATTATGCCTACATGTATACAAATGCAACTAGACCGAATAAAATGCATACAACTTATTATGAACCTAAGTATAGGCAACACTCTTATAAGTCTTATAGAAATGCCTATAAACACACTTTTATAGCGCCATATAAGAAACCAATTCACATGCCTTATACACATCATAAATTTCGGCCATCCTACATGGAATAAAAATAAAGACGTAATCAATTTTGTGAACTACATGGAATAAAACATGAATTCTCACCATCTAGAACACCACAACTCAATGGAGTTGTTGAACGTAAAAATAGAACGATTCAAGAAGTTGCTAGGACAATGCTTTGTGAAAATAAATTACCTAAATATTTATTGGCTGAAGCTGTTAGTTGTGCATGCTATATTATAAATAGGTTTACTATAAGAAAGAAATTAAATAAAACACCTTATGAATTGCTAAACAATAGACAACCTAAGATAGATTATCTTAAAGTATTTGGATGTAAATGTTTTGTGCTGAACACTAAAGATAATCTAGATAAATTTGAACAAAAATCTATTGAATGTATATTTGTTGGATATTCAACTAACTCAAGAGCATATAGGTGTTATAATCCTGCATCTAGAAAGATAATTGAATCCATACATGTAAAATTCAATAAAAATGCATGCTCTGAAGTTAGTGACAAACATCAACATAAACAAGAAACAAATGTCGAAAATATGTTTGATGATGATGTATTACTTGAGCCTGTACTTGATCATCTAGAACCAACTCCCCCTGAACAAGACATGCATGAACCCTTAGATGATATAAATGAAGAAACTTTGCAATTGAAAGATAATGTAACTGATGATCCAATTACATATGATAATGTTCACACTAATGAAACATTTGAACAAGATGAGGGTGAACCTAGTCAATCTAGGATTTGGTGGCATCCTAGAGAATTAATCATTGGGGATCCAAGTGTTGGGGTTAGAACACGTAGAAATATAAGTCAACTTGAAGGACATAGCTTAATCTCACAATTAGAACCTAAGAACGTAAAGAAAGCCTTAGGTGATACATCTTGGATAGAAGCTATGCATTAGGAATTGAACCAATTTACAAGGAACAACGTATGGGACCTAGTACCAAAACCTGAAGACAAGTCTATAATAGGAACTAAATGGGTCTTTAGTAATAAAATGAACGAACAAGGAAATATTACAAGGAATAAAGCTAGGCTAGTCGCACAAGGTTATAATAAAAAAAAGGAATAGATTATGAAGAAACCTTTGCACCCGTTGCACGACTAGAAGCAATTAGATTGTTACTTGCGATTGCAAGTCTAAGTAACATTAAACTCTTCCAAATGGATGTCAAGAGTGCATTCTTGAATGGATACATCCAAGAAGAGGTATTTGTCAAACAACCCCCTGGATTCGAAGATCCAAAGAATCCTAACCATGTTTACAAGCTTAAGAAAGCTTTATATGGTTTGAAACTAGCTCCAAGAGCTTCAATATTAATTTTTCAACATATAACACTCATGCTTGATGTTAATAAGGATAAAATCCATCTTCATATTTTAAGTACTATAAATATTGTGATGATGGTTATAATGTACATCAACATACTAAATTTTAACATGCTCAACTCACATCATACAAATATAATCATGACCACAATGTTGGACCGTGCACCTGCAATAAACACCACAGAGGGAGGGTGAATAGTGGTTAGCGGAAATTACACTACTATCCTTTGTAAAAATCCCCTTTGAAAACAGAATCTGAGACCACCTCAGATTTAGAAGCCGTTTTTGAAAAATTCAAACCTAAGCGTACACAACTCCAAAAATTATGATACTTTTCATAATTTAACTTCAATGGGTTAACAAGACTCTGTCCAAAAATCAGATAAAAATACGATCTTTTGACACTTCACACAAATAAAAAGCTTTAGATGGTCAATCTGGACAGAATTGGACAGAATATTGCTGGTTTCGAAAAACGTGTTTCTCTTTCAATACTCAACCAAAAAGGTTGATCTTTATATCAAAATACTCCTTAGGATGTTTAAATGATATTTCCAAAAGTCCTTGACCCTAAACAATTCTTTATAAATACAGAATTTAAGTTTTCTCAAAACTGGTCAGATTACAGCTAGAATGGAGCAGTTATCTTGCAAAGACTGAAAGACTAACTTGCCCTTGCTCAAATCAAGTGATTATTGTTGCAAATGAAAGCCAACAGTCTGAAGTTTAATTCCACCAAAACTCACAAATTTTGAAAGTGTTTAGATATTTTTTCAAATTGTGAGAAGTAGTTAAAGAACTGCAGTAAAAACGGGCAGAAAACAGAAATGAAGAAACAAGACAAGAACACCAAGAATTTATCCTCGTTCGGTCAATGTGACTAACTCCAGTACCAAGGAACACCTTTCCTTGGATTTCACTATAAAATGAATCACCTTACAACAAGAACCAAGCTTGATCCTTGGGCTATACACCAACCCTATTCAAGACTTGGATGAACACCTTCTATGCAACACTTAGTTGCAACACCTCTACCACCTATTGATGTAGCCTTATAAAAATGGCTAATCAATCTTTAAAATGAAGCTCAAGAAGCTTGTAGCTCAACAAATACAACAAGAACCCCTTTTCAACAATGAATGAAACAAGAACAACAACAAGAAGATGATAGCTAGACAATTCAACAAATGCTTTCAAGTGAGCTTCAAGTGTGTTTCATCTTCTTCACCATTGCCTCCTATTTACAGTGTGAAGTGAGCCTTGGAGATAAGATTGCACATGTGTCACCATCTTCATCAACAAGTCCAAGTGTCTTCTCATTATTGGTTGGCTTTGTACACTTGGCAAAATGAGACAACACAATTGGTCCACCTTGGCACAATGATGTTGGCCGAAAATTACAGCATGGCATGTCTCATTTATCCTTTGCAAAATGTAGATAATATGGAGAAGATAATACCTCAACTTCTTGGCATAAACATAGGACATGTGAGGCTGACTTTTCTTGGATAAAAACAACTCAAATTCAGCTCCAAAACAGCCTTAGTAGCCATTGGATACTTCTTTGAATTTTCCAAAAAAATAATCTTGATTATCCTTTGTAAAATGAAGATAATAAGAAAGGATAATACCACCAAAATACCCTCAACTCCAAGCACAAGAATAGGGCATGTGAAGTCTCCATTTGACTAAAAAAATTCTTCCATGACCAGCCATAGCCGTTGGCTACACTTTTGAAATATACTAGCTGGCAATTTTTGCCAACTAGCTCCTTTTTGATTGGTGCACTTGTCACCAACCCCTAAAAGGAATAATATATCACCTTCACCTGAATATACACGTTTTTGGACATATGTATATGTATATCAACTCAAATATTTTAAGAAGAAATCAATAGATAATAGTTGATAAAATTATGTCAACGTGTAACACCAAAATTCCCAATATTTCTTCTTATATGTCGTGATCATTTTCACACCTTTAACACCTTGAAAACCTCTGAAAAATGATGAATAATAACCTCCAATAACATATAAAATATAGTCTTCAAGACAGAAATAGAATGTGACATCTCAAATCGTCACATATCCCGCTGTAGTCAATAATATCATCATTTGAGAGAATACGATAAAGAATAACCAAATAATCTTCAAGATAATAATAACTCAACACCAGAATGAAGATAATAATATGCTTAAGAGATTTCTTGAGTGAAAATGCCAAAAATACCCTTGGGGGTAAAATGACCAAAATACCCCTAGTATGTGAAAACTCCAACAATGACCTAGATAGTCAGAAATAATCATGATATCACCTTTCTCATGATAAATAGTATAAGAATACCTCCTTGAAATATTTTCACCATGTGATGTTCCTACAAAACTCAAAATTCCAATTTTGCTCTTTTTTGTAAGTTGTAGAAACTTCCAAGGCACGTTAGTTCACAATACATTTAAAATCATCAAAAACACATAAGATTCACACAATGAACAAGTATAAATCATATACAAATGAAAACAACCACTGTATCACATTTTAGAAAATTATTTCTAAAAACCCTAAAAACAATCGATCGAAGTGCCTCAGCTTCAGAGATCGATGTCTCACTTAAGTTTCAGATTTTATCTCTGACCTACATCGACCGATCGAAGTGAGGGTTCTATGTACATCGATTGATCGATGTGTCTCAGGTTTAGAGATCGATGTCTCACAGTAAGGTCTTGAACTTTCACTGCCTTACATAGATCGATTGATGTGAGGGATCTATGTACATAGATCGATCGATGTGCAACAACCTGAGAGATCGATGTCAACTTTTTCAACTTTTTCAACTTTTAAACACATATAACACCATGTATGATATTTTTAAGTACTTACCACTTAAAATCATGGCTTTGAAAATTATCCAAACATATTACTCAATATTCTTCCCCTTTTGGATGATTTTCAAAATAACCTAACATGATTTTAATGTCACAACTTATTACCAATTGTTTATCATATATCTATCAATTGTTTCACCAAATTTGTACCAATTGTTTTAGAAACTAACCTCCAACCAGTTACTAATTGTTTTCACATTGTTTTTAAATTCTCAACTCTCATGTATTCATATGCTCCCCCTCAAATAATACTCTTCCTCTTAACCTATGCTCAACTTATACCAATTGAAACTTAGCATATTATTCAACCACTATTATTGAACCAACCAAATTATGACTTACCAAATAAAATCATGTTCTTATTCTATCTCCCCCTTTATTTTGAAAATCATGCAAAAGATAGAACTATGCAATGGTATTGTAAGTCATCATACCTAACTTGGATCGTAAGTTTTCAAAAGTGGCTTGATTAAGGAGTTTGGTAAAGATATCAGCTATTTGGTGATCAATTCTTATATGGTTTATAACTATATCCTCATTTTGAACATGATCTCGAAGGAAGTGGTATCGCACCTCAATGTGTTTGGCCTTAGAATGAAGAACCAGATTCCAAGAAAGATTGATTGCACTCGTGCTATCGCAGAAAATTGGAATCTTATTCATTTTAATACCAAAATCACTGAGTTGTTGTTTAAGCCAAAATATTTGGGTAGTGCATAAACTTAAGGCAATATACTCGGCTTCAGTGGTCGAAAGAGCTACACTGGATTGCTTTTTAGAAAACCAAGAGATCAAGTTGGTTCCTATGAATTGACATGTACCGTTAGTGGATTTTCTATCTAATTTACAACCACCATAATCAGCATCACTATATGCGTGTAATTCCAACTTAGCGTTTCTATCATACCAAAGTCCTAAGTGAGGCGTATGTTTAAGATATCTAAAGATCTTTATCACCGCATTATAATGAGATACCTTAGGACAAGATTGAAACCTAGCACACATACACACACTAAACATAATATCAGGTCTTGATGCAGTTAAGTATAACAATGAACCAATCATAGACCTATAAAGTGTGTCATCAAAAGGTTTACCATTTTCATCCTTGTCTAATATGATGCTAACGCTCATAGGTGTAGGGGTTGGTTTCAACTCTTCAAAGCCAAACTTCTTAATCATATCATTGACATACTTAAGTTGGCTAATATGGATTCCTTGAGGGGTTTGTTTAATTTGAAGCACTAAGAAGTAGTTCAGTTCTCCAACCATTGACATTTCAAATTCAGACTTCATACACTCTTCGAAGATTTTGACTAAGATAGGATTGGTTGAACCAAAGATTATATCATCTACATATATTTGAACTACTAACAAATCATTATCTTTTCTTTTTACGAATAATGTGTTGTCTATGGTCCCCCTTTGATAATTATTGGCAATAAGAAAGTTTGCAAATCTATCATACCAAGCTTTTGGAGCTTGTTTCAAACCATATAAAGCTTTCTTAAGCTTGTACACATGGTTAGGATTCTTTGGATCTTCGAATCCAGGGGATTGTTTCACAAACACCTCTTCTTGGATGTACCCATTCAAGAACGCACTCTTGACATCCATTTGGAAGAGTTTGATGTTGCTTAGACTTGCAATCGCAAGTAACAACCTAATTGCTTCTAGTCATGCAACGGGTGCAAAGGTTTCTTCATAATCTATACCTTCTTGTTGATTATAACCTCGTGCGACCAGTATAGCCTTATTGCGTGTGATGCTTCCTTATTCATCCATTTTATTCCTAAAGACCCATTTGGTTCCCACTATAGACTTGTCTTCAGGTTTAAGTACTAAGTCCCACACGTTGTTCCTGGTGAATTGATTTAATTCCTCATGCATAGCATCTATCCATGATACGTCACCCAAGGCTTCCTTAACATTCCTAGGTTCTATGTGTGAGACTAAGCTATGCCCTTCAAGTTGACTTATGTTTCTACGTGTTCTAACCCCAACATTTGGATCTCTAATGATTAATTCTTTAGGATGCCACCAATTCGTAGATTGACTAGATTCACGCTCATCTTGTTCAAATTTTTCATTAGTGTGAATATTGTCGTATACAATTGAATCATCTTGTAAGTTAGTTGTATTATCTTCCAATTGCAAAATCTCTTCATTTATTTCATCTAAGGGTTCATGCATGTCTTGTTCAGGGGAGTTGGTTCTAGATGATCAAGTACAGGCTCAAGTAATACATCATCATCATCAAACATATTTTCAACATTATTCTCTTGTTTATGTTGAGTTTTATCACTAACATCAAAGCATGCATTTTTATTGAATTTCACATGTATAGATTCAATTATCTTTTTAGATGCAGGATTATAACACCTATATGCTCTTGAATTAGTTGAATAACCAACAAATATGCATTCAATAGACTTTTGTTCAAACTTATCTAGATTATCCTTAGTGTTCTAAACAAAACATTTACATCCAAATACTTTAAGATAATGTATGTTAGGTTGTCTATTGTTTAGTAATTCATAAGGTGTTTTATTTAGTTTCTTTCTAATAGAAAGCCTATTTATAATATAACATGCATAGCTAATAGCTTCAGCCCATAAATACTTTGGTAATTTATTTTCACATAACATTGTTCTAGCAACTTCTTGAATTGTTCTATTTTTACGCTCAACAACTCCATTGAGTTGTGGTGTTCTAGGTGGTGAGAATTCATGTTTAATTACATGTAGTTCACAAAATTTGACTACATCTTTGTTTTTAAATTCTCCACCTTTATCACTTCTAATTCTTTTAACATTTTCTTTGTAGATATTTTCGAGTTGCTTAATAAGTGTTTCGATTGCTAATGGAGCATCGTCTTTGTGTGTTAAGAACAATGTCCATATGTAGCGTGAGTAATCATCTACTATAACACACACATAGTAGTGTCCACCTAGACTTCTTGTCACTTGGACCAAATAAGTCTAAGTGAAGCAATTCTAGTACATGATTAGTACTCACTTCATGTTTCAGGTTTAATGTTTATTTAATGTGTTTTCCTTTAATACACGTTTCACACATTTGAAAATTATCTAAGTCTAACTTACGCATTCCTCTAATTAAATTCTTCTTAGATAATTTCTGAATGGTCGAAATTCCTATATGGCCTAAAAACTTCTATGCCATAAATTCACATCTAAGTCATGTGATATTAAACACTTAACCTTAGCATCTAACATGTTATCTAAGGTAAGAGTATAACTGATACCATCTCTATTTCCTTTTAATACTATTTCTCCTTTTTCATTTATTATATCACAAGAATTGGGAAGAAAAGAGACATTATATCCGCAATCTATAAGTTGAGAAATACTTAATAAATTATAAGAGAGATTACTTACTAACAACACATTTCGTATTTGAAATGTGTTAGGGTCCCCAATTGTTCCTTTTCCAACAACTTGTCCTTTGTTGTTGTCACCAAATGTTACCTTTCCTCCATTCTTGATATGTTCCAATTCGATGAATAGTCATAGGGTTGCCCGTCATATGCCGTGAACATCCACTATCTAAAACCATTTAGTTTTTAGATTCTTTGACTTTGCCGCCTTCCATTCCTTGCGATTTTCCTACAGTGGAGACAAACTTTTAGGTACGCTTTATTTGGGTCCTTGAATGTTAGGGGAACCATTCTTGTTTAGGTATCCCTTAGGTATCCAAACTTGAACATACCTTCTAGGCACATTTTTAGCATTGTTATAATTTGGAAAATATGAAGGATTAGCATATGCATGATCATTCCACATAAGTGAAGATGCATTGTTATACATGTGCGCCATGGTTGATATTATTATAGGATGGCCGAATTTTACAATGTGTATAAGGCATGTGACTTTGTTTCTTATATGGTGCTCTATATGTATGTTCATATGCATTTCTATAAGACTTATATGAGTATTGTCTATACTTAGGTTCATAATAAGTTGAATGCATTTTATTATTTCTAGTTGTATTCATATATATATAGGCATAATTTCTAGGTTGTCTAGATGCAAAGTTTTGCCTAGATGTACGTTGATATGTATGTGCTTTTATGGGTGCAGGTTGTATTTTTGCTCTAGAATAAACAGAAGAAGGAGTAGAAGAAGATTTAGCAGGCAAAGTTCTTTTTATATCTGTGTAAGGTTGTTTAGTAGTTGAAGATACAAACTTAGTCTTTTTACCTACTTTGTCATCTTCTTCTTTATATCCTAATCCATTTTTATCATTTCCATATTTTTGCGATGATATAAGTGTATCTAACATACTTGCACCAGATTTAAATTGTTCTAACATTTTTTCTAAGGTAAGTTTGGAAGACTTAAGTTGTACTATCTCATTTTCACAACTTTCTAACTTAGACTTTAACATACTATTTTCTGTTTTTAATATTTGTTCATTTTTCCTAAATGATTCAATGTTAATCTCTAAAGAATCAAGAGTATTAGTAGACTCTTGTTTAAAAGACTCTAATTTTTCAGAAAATTCCAAGTTGGACGTCTTCAACTTGTCATTTTCTTCAATTAGTTTCTTCTTTTCTTTAAAGAGCCTCTTACAGTGAGCATGCATTTTTAAAAATTCTTCATACATTTCATCAAATGCCATTTCATTTTCAGAATCACCATCAGATGAAGAACTTACCTCATTTGATACGAAGCAGATTTGAGCTTCCTCTGTGTCAGATTCTGAATCGGATGAGTCGCTCCATGTGCTCACCTTTATTGTTCGTTTGCCTTTCTTTGACTTAGACTCCTTTGTCTTTTGTGCCTCATCGTCCTTGGCTAGTTTGTTATTGTTGTTATTATTGTTATTTTTCTTTGTTGGACAATCATATGAAATATGTTCTTTTTGACCACACTCGTAGTACATTAACTCTTTATTATACCATTTATTGTTGTTAGAGTTATTTTTCTTAGGTTGAGAAGAAGAAGAAGAAGAACGTTGTCTATTCCTATTAGGACGTTTGAAAAACTTTCTAAGTTTTTTTGCTATCAATATCAAGTCATTGTCTAATTCATTATCACTACGACTATCATCATTACTAGCATGTGTTTCAGTTGTTTTGAAAGCTATTGACTTACCGGATGACTTAGATGATTCATACTTTCGTTGGTTTAATTTTACCTCGTATACTCTGAGTGAGCCTATCAATTCGTCCATTTTTGTGATCGATTTTGTCTCTTCAATTGCCGTGACCTTTGGATCCCATTCAAGAGGAAGGCTTCGCAGCACCTTTTGAACCTTTCATTGTTCGTGAATGATTTGTCTAAAGCTTCAAGAGCATTGAAAATGTTAGTAATTCTTAAATCCATAGATGTTATGGATTCGTTCGGCAACATTTTGAAAGATTCTAATTCAATCATAAGCATGTTTATTTTTGATTCTTTTACACCGCTTGTACCTTCATGCTTTAATACAAGTGATTTCCACATGTCGTGTGCGCTTGTGCAATTTGAAACATATCATGCTTCAGAAGTTGTAAGTCCATTCAAAAGTAATTGCATAGCTTTTGCATTCATGGACATTTTCTTTTTATCTTCTGATGACCATTCACTTTTATATTTTCAACCTCTTGTGTGACTCCACTAACTTGTACAACTTTCATTGGAATGTACGGCCCATCTTCAACTATAGACCATAAATCAATGTCTATAGCCATTAAGAATAGCCTCATCCTTAGTTTCCAATAAACAAAATTATTACCATCGAAAAGAGGAGGACATTGGGTGGACATACCTTCCAACTCACCTTTGTGAGAAACAATAGCCATTGTATATACCTTGGATTTGAGACAAGCATTATATAATGAATTGTTGTTTCTTGGCCTTGTATTGTTTGTACGGTTGTGAATCTTGCTTCTTTTGAGTGGTGTTGGTCTGGCTCTGATATCAAATGTTGGACCTTGCACCTGCAATAAACACCACTAGAGGGGGGATGAATAGTGGTTAGCGGAAATTACACTACTACCCTTTGTAAAAATCTCCTTTGACAACTGAATCTGAGACCACCTCAGATTCAGAACCTGTTTTTGAAAAATTCATAAATAAGTGTACACAACTATAAAAATTATGAAACTTTTCAAAATTTAACTTCAATGTGTTAGCAAGACTCTGTCCAAAAATCAGACAAAAATAAGATCGTTTGACCCTTCAGACAAATAAAAAGATTCCGATGGTCAATCTGGACAGAATTGGACAGAATGTTGTTGATTTTGAAAAACGTGTTTCTCTTTCAATACTCAACCAAAAAGGTTGATATTTATATCAAAACACTCCTTAGTATGTGTAGATGATGTTTCTAAAAGGCCCTGACCTTAAACGATTCTTGATAAATACATAATTTAAGTTTTCTCAAAACTGGTCAGATTGCAGCTAGAATGGAGCAGTTATCTTGCAAGGACTGAACGACTAACTTTCCCTTGATCAAATCAAGTGATTTTTATTGAAAATGAAAGCTAATAACCTAAAGTATAACTCCACCAAAAACCACAAATTTTGAAAGTTTTTAGCTATTCTTTCAAAATCGTGAGAAGTAGTGTGAAAACTACAGTAAAAATGGGCAAAAAACAGAAATTAAGAAACTAGACAAGAACACCGAGAAATTATCCTGCTTCGGTCAATATGACCTACTCCAGTCCCAAGGAACACCTTTCCTTTGATTTTACTATGAAATGAATCACATTACAACAAGAACCAATATTGATCCTTGGGTTATACACCAGCCCTATTCAAGACTTGGATGAACACTTTCTATGCAACACTTAGTTGCAACACCTCTATCACATATTGATGTAGCCTTATAGAAATGGCTAATCAATCTTACAAATAAAGCTCAAGAGGCTTGTAGCTCAACAAATATAACAAGAACACCTTTTCAACAATGAATGAAACAAGAACAACAAGAAGAAGATGATAGCTAGACAATTCAACAAATGCTTTCAAGTGAGCTTCAAGTGTGTTTCATCTTCTTCACCATTGCCTCCTATTTACAGTGTGAAGTGAGCATTGGAGATAAGATTGCACATGTGTCACCATCTTCATCATCAAGTCTAAGTGTCTTCTCATCATTGGTTGGCTTTGTACACTTGGCAAAATGAGACAACACAATTGGTCCACCTTGGCACAATGATGTTGGCCAAAAATTACTCCATGGCATGTCTCATTTATCCTTTGCAAAATGTAGATAACATGGGGAAGATAATACCTCAACTTCTTGGCATAAACATAGGACATGTGAGGCTGACTTGTCTTGGATAAAAACAACTCAAATTCAGCTCCAAAACAGCCTTAGTAGTCGTTGGCTACTTCATTTGCATGCACTAGGATAGGTTGGTTGTCTTACACTTTGTAATACTTGTAATGATTACAATATTTATAAAAATATAGAAGAAAAAAGTTTCCATATCTTATTTCCTTCACTTGGCCAAAATTTACTACATGAAGGAAATGTCATGATTTCTTGCCATGCATGGTAGAGGATTTGTAAATGGCCTTACATGCTGTTTGATTTGAAGTGATTGATCTTTGAATGATAATAAAAGAATTGGAGATAAATAGATTAAAAGAATTTTAAGTTTTGTCCCTTTACTTGGCGAAAATCTAGGGTGGTGGAAGGCTATGATTATCACTCTTGGTTAGTAAATTGATGGAAAGGGTAAATTTGATTTGCATGTATTTTGATTGGTAGCCATTCTTACATGGTGTAAGAGTGGTAATAATGAAAAAGCAAACCAAAGAAAGGAAATAAAATGAGTAGTAAGAGGTTATAAGGCATGCATGGCTAAAGTGTGGAGATAGCAATATTGTGTAAGACAAGTTGGTCTTGCATGGGGGTGGGCGGTTGGGAAAGAAAATAGTGGGGTAGAATTTACCACTTTATCTTGCCTTGTTTTTTCATGGTTATTTTTCTTTACCCTTTATTTAATTCCTAACTAAAATTTGTACCACTCACTTATATACGTTATTGGTTAGTCTTGCACCTATTGAATTAACTCTTAGTGGTTCTTAGATTTTCTTTAGGTAATCTATTCATATTAACTCAATTGTTGTACAACAACCACTCATAATTTCTGTTATGGTTTCTCTTTGTCTTCTTTATCCCGGGATAGTCCTGAATGCGGGTTGTAACAGTCCTCCCTCCTTATAAAAAGTTTCGTCCTCGAAACTTAGGGTCCCATCGTGACTTACTGCTTAACGGTTCTTCCACCGATTTCATCCTTAAAACAGATAACGAGGATTTTTTGACAAAATGTCTTGACTTTTCAACATGTTTCTCTAAAATCATGACTTTTAGCTTGGACTTGAAATCAATAATTTCCACCATTATGGTATGTAATTTATGGTTAAGGCCGTGATATAACTTATTCTAATTCAGGTGCTCTAGTCATTACCTCTTTCGATATAAATACTAAATTACTGTTACTTCATTAGTGCTAACATTCCAAATATTTTGATCGTAGCTTAGTTACGTATTTTGTCATACCTGATGTTGCGTCTGATATCCAAAATCCCAAATTGGCTTTCTTGAATATGATGGTCCATTCGTGAGGGTCCTTCTCGTTGTTGTACTTGTACCTGTGTAATCCTTCTCCTTCTGGGACGTTCTCTTATCCGATGCCCCATCTCACCACACCTGAAGAAGGCATCCGTCCCTAAACGACATTCGCCCGTGTGCCGCTTCCAGCATCATGGACATCTCGAAATTGCTGCCCGTTGGGAATATAAACTCCATCTTTTTGTCCTATCTCTCCTGTTTCTGTGCTCACAATCCAGAGAAGAGATAGCTTGTTCCACTCTATATCAATTTTCTAATAGCTTCTCAAAAGTGTCAGATTGTATCCCAACCATCCAATTTCGTATCCGGGGGTCCAGACCATGCCGGAATCTGATCATCTTAAAGGTGTCATCACTCATAAATTTCCGGTAGATACCTTCCTAAATTGACAAATCATTGCAAATATTCGGAGACTGAGACACCTGCCTGTTGCTTCAGATTATTAAATTCTTCCACCCTTTGTTCCAGCAACGATGGGGAAAGGTAGAATATACAGAACTCCTCTATGAAATCAATCAATGACACTGGCTAAGGCAACGTTCGTATGTGTGTCCTCCACCATTGTCTGGCTTGCCCTATTAGAAATCGCCATATGACCCGCATTTTCACTTCTTCAGGTATGTGTATCAGACGAAAACTATCATCTACCTTATCCAACCACTATTCTGCTTCTTTTGGGTCAGGTTCTCCATGGAAATTTGGCACTCAGGTCCTAATTAATTGTCCGTAATAATACCCAAGACTCCTTTGTGTCTGAGATTGAGACGGAGGAGGTGTAGGCACTGAAACCCAAGCTGTCTGAGTCTGTGATAATCCGGCTAGCTGGCTCAATATCTAAATAGCCCACGTGACAGTGCGAACAGCCTCTTCCGTGGAAAGTAACACATGCGATGTAACTGGTGTCAGTGATGTCTCCATCGACCTATAAACTGGAAACAACCCTGGTGAAGGCGGTGAGGGGGTGCGACTTCCTGATCGTGATGTCATCCTGCAGAAATCATCACGTCATTATTATTAATCTTTATTATATAAAATTCCTCTTATAGTTTGTCTATTATATTCCTTATCATACCCTTCAGAACTTCTCTAGGTAACACTTACTAAACTATCTCACTTCCTAAATCAATCTTATATTCTAAAATCATAGCGTATGTACTTGTTGTTGTTTCGCTTATGTTGTCTGCTATGAATCTGGAGCCTTGGACTCTGATACCACCTGTAGCGCCCCACCCGGAGCTAAGGTCTCGGCACGGTGCATCTGCCATACTCTACTACGAAAAGTACAAGACGTCGATGTCATACATGTACAAATCGTAAAAACATGTATCGATAATTGGAAACAAAATAACATAAGCAGAAATAAACGTCAACCAAAGTACATCCTAGTACATCCGTATGAATGTCATGGATACATCCATAGTACAAAATATCAAAATACAGAGCTAAATATCCAAACTACAAAATAGGCCGTAGCCAGCTCCTAGTAAGCTCCATATGTCTAGTCTTGGGGTTCGTCTTCAATAAACTCTGGTTCAGGGTCATGCGGATCTGCATGGTGAAATAAAGGGGTGAGCGATAACAAATCGCTCAGCAAGTAGTTCCGCCTAGGTTCGTCAAGTGGATCATACATGGAGATTGGGGTGATGGGTGATACAGAATAGTGTAACATAGGTATCATAATGCTCAATGTAAACAAGAATAAATAAACATAGAATGAGTGCGAAATAATAAAGCATAGTATAAGTGCGGAAACAGTAAAGCCGATACTTTCTCATGAATAACTATCACAAATAGAGACATTATAATAGAAACATACATTCTTTGTTAAGCATCTTTGTCTTAATCCTTAATTACTTTGTTCTTGAGTACAATCTTTGTTGGTTTGTTCTGGTTGTTCATTAATCATACTTGGTCTCGATTTTATAGGTTCATGACTTAGAGTTATTGGAAGGTGCATGAGACATGAATGTGACATATGCATTGTAAAACTTTTTGAAAACTGTTTCATTTCATATAAACATGACATGATATGGGTGGCTATAGCACATTGCATAACATAAGAACGGTACCCACGACATATCGAATGATTCCCCAAGTAGCCACGAGTACCGTCTATGAATCCCGATGGTCCAACTACGGTGTTACATCATACGTACATAGGACTATCAGTAACACACTATAGCAGAGAACCAGAGTCCCAAACACGGTGTTAAACTCTGCGATAGCGTATTTTGCCCCTGACATCCTCCCCGAGGACCAGACATTAGGTAGCTCTCGATACTGAACGTCGTTGATGTAACAGAAAAGCAGAGAACCCTTACCTCGGGCAAGGTGTTACACTCAGGCTGCATATCATACGTATAAAGATATGTAGAGAGCCCTTGTCTCAGACAAGGTGTTACACTCACATACGTATACATGCATAAGTCGTATGGAATCATTCGTCTCGTGGTACGGATTCTTTTAAATCATGGAAACCTTAAAAAACATTTCATGCATAAATCGTAAACTTGCTTGTACGTAAATCTGTATTGTTTGAGAACTATGAAGACAACAAGCATGAAGAAAAGCTTTACGGGAGTCTCTTTTCATTCTTACTTGGATTTGGTTTTTGTTGGTTCATACTTGTAGTTGATTTTTATTTGTTCAGCTAGCTTGTCTTATTTGATTAGTTTCCCTTTTTTTGAGTCGTGTGTCTTCATATAGGTATATTAAAATTCATGGGTATGTGGTGTTATGAATTTATGTCCTTTTAATTATTAGACATTTAAATGGTCTTCCTTTAATAATATAATTTTAATATATATTTTATAAGCACTAACATTTTATGCTTTTAAATGGTTAATTCATGGAGAGGCCCCAAAATTGGGCCTAGGCCGAAAAGTATCCTTCTTCTTCCACTTAAATTTCTCAACTTTTCCTTTAATGTTCTTTTGTACTAAATTTTCATACATATGACTTATAATAATTATATAAAGACATAGGAATTCCTACATGGTTGAACTTCATTAATTTAGACACTAAAATGGCCATTGGGCTGAAAGCTAGTCAAGACCATTACTTGGAGTTTTTATCATTATAAAAGGGTTACACTTGTGGCCCTTTTCTTTTTATATACTTGTCAACCTTATACATAATCATGGAAATATACACCAATGGAAATTTGTGCTTCATTATAACTTATTTTTATTCCCCTTGGCCGAAAGTAGGGGAAGTACTTCAATATTAATTTTTCAACATATAACACTCATGCTTGATGTTAATAAGGATAAAATCCATCTTCATATTTTAACTACTATAAATATTGTGATGATGTTTATAATGTACATCAACATATTAAATTTTAACATGCTCAACTCACATCATACAAATATAATCATGACCACAAAATAATGTTTATGATGATGATCATGCTAAAAATGAACATGCAAGCACATAAAGTACAACATCCATGGAATCACACTTTCTTTGACCATGATCATCAAGATACACATCATGATGATGGTGATGAATTCATAGTTTATGTAGCAGGCTCTTGGGCCGTCCCCTATGTAAAGGAAAATGATGTTGTTAACACTTATGATGATCCAAGATGGCATCTTTATGAACATGCATACCGAAATGGATGGTTTTGTACCATCTTAAGGCAATAACACTACTATTTTCATGAACATCTCTTCTACTACATATGAACATGAAGAAAAAGGCATGCATTTATCAAAATGACAATGGAGAAGATTCTTAGCACACCTACTAGCATGATATACTCCTATGTCTACCATTTTGAAACATAGTTTAGAGAAGATGGTGATGATGCCTCCTTCTTGACATGCATGGCCTAAATGGCCTATTGGTGACTAAACTTCATCTTGCATGTCCAATTAGAGTATTATTCTAAGCATATTTGATGGTTTCACACAAGAAAAGAACACATGAATCAACATTTCAACATGCAATCCTTCTTTATGTCAACAAAAGTTAGAGACCTTAATTTTAGTTACATGCATGATCCATTTATTATTAGTGAACATTCTAAGCTTCATCCTTTTTGAACTGTGTACCTGCAATAAACACCACTAAAGGGAGGTGAATAGTGGTTAGCGAAAATTACACTACTACCCTTAATTAAAAACCCCTTTGAAAACAGAATCTGAGACTACCTCATGTTCAGAACCCATTTTTGAAAAATTCAAAAATCCTTGTACACAACTACAAATATTATGAACATTTTCATATTTTAACTTCAATGTGTTAGCAAGACTCTGTCCAAAAAGCAGACAAAAATAAGATCGTTTGACCCTTCAAACAAATAAAAAGATTCAAATGCTCAATCTAGATAGAATTGGACATAATGTTGCTGATTTTGAAAAACGTGTTTCTCTTTGAATACTCAACCAAAAAGGTTGATCTTTATATCAAAACACTCCTTAGGATGTTTAGTTGATGTTTCCAAATGGCCCTGACCTTAAACATTTCTTGATTAATACAGAATTCAAGTTTTCTCAAAACTAGTCAGATTGCAGCGAGATTGGAGCACTTATATTGCAAAGACACAAAGACTAACTTTCTCTTGCTCAAATCATGTGATTCTTGTTTCAAATGAAAGCTAACAGTCTGAAGTATAACTTCACCTAAAATTACGAATTCTGAAATTGTTTAGCTATTTTTTCAAATTGTGAGAAATTGTGTGAAAATGCAGTAAAAACGAGCAGAAAACAGAATCAAGAACACCAAGAATTTATCATGGTTCGGTCAATGTGACCTACTCCAGTCCCAAGGAACACCTTTCCTTGGATTTCACTATGAAATGAATCACCTTACAACAAAAACCAAGCTTGATCCTTTGGTTATACACCAACCCTATTCAAGACTTGGATGAATATCTTCTATGCAACACTTAGTTACAACACCTCTACCACCTATTGATGTTGCCTTATAGAATTGGCTAATCAATCTTAAAATGAAGCTCAAGAGGCTTGTAGCTCAACAAATACAATAAGAACACCTTTTCTTCAAAGAATGGAATAAGAACAACAAGAAGAAAAGGATTGCTAGACAAATCAACAAATGCTTTCAAGTGACCTTCAAGTGTGTTTCATCTTCTTCACCATTGCCTCCTATTTATAGTGTGAAGTGAGCCATGGAGATAAGAATGCACATGTGTCATCATCTTCATCATCAAGTCCAAGTGTCTTCACATCATTGGTTGGCTTTGCACACTTGGCAACATAAAGCAAAATGATTGGTCCACCTTGACACAATAATGTTGGCCGAAATTTACACCTTGGATAGTCTTGATTATCCTTTGCCAAATGAAGATAATAAGAGAAGATAATGCCACCAAAATACCTCAACTTCTTGGCTTGAAAATAGGCATGTGAGGCTTTGACAATTTCAAATCAAAAACAGCTCCAAGACTAGCTAAGTAGCCGTTGGCTACCAAGTCACAATATCCAAGTTGGCACTTTTGCCAACAAGCTCCTTTTTGGTTGGTCCACTTGTCACCAACTCATAAAATGAATAACACATGATACTCATCTAATAATACACGTTTTTGAGCATATGTATATGTATATCAACTCAAATTTTTGAAGAAGAAATTACCAAATAATAATTGACAAAATTATGCCAATATATAACACCAAAATTCCAACTATTTCTTCTTGTACGTAGTGATCATCTCCACACCTTTAATACCTTTATATTCTCTGAAATATGATGATAAATATGCTCCCATAACATATATAAGAGGGTCTTCAAGAAATTAACAGAATGTGACATCGCAACTCGTCACATATCCTGCTATAGTCAATAATATCATGATTTGAGAGAATAAGATAAAGAACCACCAAATAATCTTCAAGATAATAATAACTCAACTCCAGAATGAAGATAATAATATGCTCAAGAGATTCCTTGAGTGAAAATACCAAAAATACCCTCAGGGGTGAAATAACCAAAATGCCCCTAGTGAGAGAAAATTTCAGAAATGACCCCGATGGTCAAAAATGAATGTTATAACACCTTTATCATGATGAATAAGATAAGAATAAGTCCTTGATATATATCCACCATATCATGTTAATACAAAACTTAAAATACCAATTTTGCTCTTTTCGGTAAGTTGTAGAAACTTCCAAGGCACATTAGTTACAATACATTTAAAATCACCAAAAACACATAATATTCACATAATGAACATGTATAAATCATATACAAATGAAAACAACCATTTTATCTCATTTTAGAAAAATATTTATAAAAACCGTAGACATCGATCGATCGAAGTGGCTCAGGTTGAGAGATCGATGTCTCACCGTAAGTTTCAGAGTTTGCCTCTAACCTACATCGATCGATCGAAGTGAGGGTTTGATGTACATCGATCGATCGATGTGTCTCAAGTTTAGAGATCGATGTCTCACTGTAAGGTCTTGAACTTTCACTGCCTTACATGGATCGATCGATGTGAGGGATCGAAGTACATCGATCGACCAAAGTGCAACAACCTGAGAGATCGATGTCAACTTTTTCAACTTTTAATCACATATAACACCATGTATGATATTCACCTCTTAAAATCATAACTTTGAAAATTATCCAAATATATTTCTTAACATTCTCCCCCTTTTGGATGATTTTCAAAATAACCTGACATGATTTTAATTCACAACTCTTTGCCAATTGTTTATCATAAATCTACCAAATACACTAATTTGTCTCACCAAATTTGTACCAATTGTTTTTAAAAACCAATTTACCAACTAAAACCATTCACAAACTAATTACCAATTGTTTTCATCAATTCTCATGTATTCATATGCTCCCCCCTCAAATTATACTCTCCTCCTTCACCTATGCTCCAAAACTTATACCAATTGAAACTTAGCATTCAAATCATGACTTACCAACTAAAATCATGTTCTTATTCTATCTCCCCCTTTATTTTGTAAATCATGCAAAAGATAGAACTATGCAATAGTATCGTAATTCATCATACCTAACTTGGCCTGTAAGTTTTCAAAATTGGCTTGATTAAGGTGTTTGGTAAAGATATCGCTATTTGATGATCAGTTCTTATATGGTTTATAACTATATCCTGATTCTGAACATGATCTCGAAGAAAGTGGTATCGCACCTCAATATGTTTGGCCTTAGAATGAAGTACCGGATTTCGTGAAAGATTGATCCCACTTGTGCTATCGCAGAAAATTGGAATCTTATTCATTTTAATGCCAAAATCACTAAGTTGTTGTTTAAGCCAAAGTATTTGGGTAGTGCATAAACTTAAGGCAACATACTCGGCTTTAGTGGTAGAAAGAGCTACACTAGCTTGCTTTTTAGAAAACCAAGAGATCAAGTTGGTTTCTATGAATTGACATGTACCGCTAGTGGATTTTCTATCTAATTTGCAACCACCATAATCAACATCACTATATGCGTGTAATTCCAACTTAGCGTTTCTATCATACCAAAGTCCTAAGTGAGGTGTGTGCTTAAGATATCTGAAGATCTTTTTCACCGCATTGTAATGAGATACCTTAGGACAAGATTGAAACCTAGCATGCATATACACACTAAACATGATGTCAGGTCTTTATTCAGTTAAGTATAACAATGAGCCAATCATAGACCTATATAGTGTGTCATCAAAAGGTTTACCATTTTTAGACTTATCTAGTTTGGTGCTAACACTCATGGGTATAGGTGTTGGTTTCAACTCTTCAAAGACAAACTTCTTAATCATATCATTGACATACTTAAGTTGGCTAATGTGAATTCCTTGAGGGGTTTGTTTGATTTGGAGTCCTAAGAAATAATTCAACTCTCCTACCATTGACATTTCAAATTCTGACTTCATACACTCTTCGAAGTCTTTTACTAAGGTAGGGTTGGTTGAACCAAAGATTATATCATCTAAATATATTTGAACTATTAATAAATCCTTATCTTTTTTTCTTAGGAATAATGTGTTATCTATGGTTCCCCTTTGATAATTATTTGCAATAAGAAAGTTTGCAAATCTATCATACCAAGCTCTTGGAGCTCGTTTCAAACCATATATAGCTTTCTTAAGCTTGTAAACATGGTTAGAATTCTTTGGATCTTCGAATCCAGGGGGTTGTTTCACAAACACCTCTTCTTGAATGTATCCATTCAAGAATGCACTCTTGACATCCATTTGGAAGAGTTTAATATTGCTTAGACTTGCAATCGCAAGTAACAATCTAACTGCTTCTAGTCGAGTAACGGGTGCAAAGGTTTCTTCATAATCTATTCCTTCTTGTTGATTATAACCTTGTGCGACTAGCCTAGCCTTATTCCGTGTGATGTTTCCTTATTCATCCATTTTATTCCGAAATACCCATTTCGTTCCTATTATGGACTTATTTTCGGGTTTAGGTACTAAATCCCACACGTTGTTCCTTGTAAATTGATTTAACTCCTCATGCATGGCATCTATCCATGATATGTCACCTAAGGCTTCCTTAACATTCTTAGGTTCTATGTGTGAGACTAAGCTATGTCCTTCAAGTTGACTTATGTTTCTACGTGTTCTAACCCTAACACTTGGATCCCCAATGACTAATTCTTTAGGATGCCACCAATTCCTAGATTGACTAGGTTCACCCTCATCTTGTTCAAATGTTTCATTAGTGTGAACATTGTCGTATACAATTGAATCATCTTGTAAGTTAGTTGTATTATCTTCCAATTGCAAAATCTCTTCATTTATTTCATCTAAGGGTTCATGCATATCTTGTTCAGGGGGAGTTGGTTCTAGATGATTAAGTACAGGCTCAAGTAATACATCATCATCAAACATATTTTCAACATTATTCTCATGTTTATGTTGAGTTTTATCACTAACTTCAAAGCATGCATTTTCATTGAATTTCACATGTATAGATTCAATTATTTTGCTAGATGCAGGATTATAACACCTATATGCTCTTGAATTAGTTGAATAACCAACAAATATGCATTCAATAGACTTTTGTTCAAACTTGTCTAGATTATACTCAGTGTTCAACACAAAATATTTACAACCAAAAACTTTAAGATAATCCATTTTAGGTTGTCTAATATTTAACAATTCATGAGGTGTTTTATTTAATTTCTTTCTGATAGAAAGTCTATTTATTAATAACATGCACAACTAACAACTTCAGCCCATAATTATTTAGGTACTTTGTTTCACATAACACTGTTCTAGCAACTTCTTGAATTATTCTATTTTTACGTTTAACAACTCCATTGATTTGTGGTTTTCTAGGTGGTGAGAATTCATGTTTAATTCCATATAATTCACAAAACTTGATTACATCTTTGTTTTTAAATTCTCCACCTCTATCACTTCTAATTCTTTTAACATTTTCTTCATATATATTTTCAAGTTGCTTAATAAGAGTCTCAATTGCTAATGGAGCATCGTCTTTGTGTGTTAAGAACAATGTCCATGTGTAGCGTGAGTAATATTCTACTATGACACAACATAGTAGTGCCCACCTAGACTTCTTGTCCTACTTGGACCAGTACATGACTAGTACATGACTAGTACTCACTTCATGTTTTGGTTTTAATGTTTCTTTAATGTATTTTCCTTTAATACATGTTTCACACATTTGAAAATTATCTAAGTCTAAATTAGGTATTCCTCTAATCAAATTCTTCTTAGATAATTTCTTAATGGTTGAAATTCCTATAGGGCCTAATCTTCTATAACTAAATAGAATCTGAGACCACCTCAGATTCAGAACCCGTTTTTGAAAAATTCAAAACTAAGTGTACACAACTCTAAAAATTATGAAACAGTCCAGATTTTAACTTCAATGTGTTAACAAGACTCTGTCCAAAAATCAGACAAAAATAAAATCGTTTGGCCCTTCAAACAAATAAAAAGATTCAGACAATCAATCTTGACAGAATTGGACAAAATGTTGCTGATTTTGAAAAACGTGTTTATCTTTGAATACTCAACCAACAAGGTTGATCTTTATATCAAAACACTCCTTAGGATGTGTAGTTGACGTTTCCAAAAGGCCCTGACCTTAAAAAATTCTTGATTAATACTGAATTCAAATTTTCTCAAAACTAGTCAGATTGCATCCAGATTGGAGCACTTATCTTGTAAAGACTCAAAGACTAACTTTACCTTGCTCAAATCATGTGATTCTTATTGCAAATGAAAGCTAACAGTCTGAATTATAGCTCCACCAAAAATTACGAATTTGTAAAGTGTTTAGCTATTTTTTCAAATTGTGAGAATTTGTGTAAACCTGCAGCAAAAAGGGGCAGAAAACAGAAAGGTAGAAACAAGACAAGAACACCAAGATTTATCCTGGTTCGGTCAATGTGACCTACTCCAGTCCCAAGGAACACCTTTCCTTGGATTTAACTATGAAGTGAATCACCTTATAACAAGAACCAAGCTTGATCCTTGGGTTATACACCAACCCTATTCAAGACTTGGATGAATACCTTCCATGCAACACTTAGTTGCAACACCTCTACTACCTATTGATGTAGCCTTATAGAATTGGCTAATCAATCTTACAAATGAAGCTTAAGAGGCTTATAGCTCAACAAATACAATAAGAACACCTTTGCTACAAAGAATGGAACAAGAACAACAACAAGAAGATGATAGCTAGACAAATCAACAAATGCTTTCAAGTGAGCTTCAAGTGTGTTTCATCTTCTTCACCGTTGCCTCCTATTTATAATGTGAAGTGAGCCTTGGAGATAAGAATGCACATGTGTCATCATCTTCATCATCAAGTCCAAGTGTCTTCACATCATTGGTTGGCTTTGCACACTTGGCAACATAAAGCAAAATGATTGGTCCACCTTGGCACAATAATGTTGGCCGAAATTTACACCTTGGATAGTCTTGACTATCCTTTGCCAAATGAAGATAATAAGAGAAGATAAGGCCACCAAAATACCTCTACTTCTTGGCTTGAAAATAGGCATGTGAGGCTTTGACAATTTCTTGGCTTGGTTGGTCCACTTGTCACCAACTCATAAAATGAATAACACATCATAATCATCTGCTAATACACGTTTTTGAGCATATGTATATGTAGATCAACTCAAATTTTGAAGAAGAAATCACCAAATAATAATTGACAAGATTATGCCAATATATAACACCAAAAGTACACCTATTTCTTCTTGTACGTAGTGATCATCTCCACACCTTTAATACCTTTATATTCTCTGAAATATGATGATAAATATGCTCCCATAACATATATAAGAGGGTCTTCAAGAAAGTAATAGAATGTGACATCACAACTCGTCACATATCCCGCTACAGTCAATAATATCATCATTTGGGAGAATAAGATAAAGAACCACCAAATAATCTTCAAGATAATAATAACTCAACTCCAAAATAAATATAATAATATGATCAAGATATTCCTTGAGTGAAAATACCAAAAATACCCTCAGGGGTGAAATGACAAAAATGCCCCTAGTGACAGAAAATTCCAGAAATGACCCCGATGGTCAGAAATGAATATTATAACACCTTTATCATAATGAATAATATAAGAATAATTCCTTGATATATATCCACCATATCATGAACCTACAAAACTCAAAATACCAATTTTGCCCTTTTTGGTAAGTTGTAGAAACTTCCAAGGCACATTAGTCACAATACATTTAAAATCACCAAAAACACATAATATTCACATAATGAACATGTATAAATCATATACAAATGAAAACAAAAATTTTATCTCATTTTAGAAAAATATTTCTAAAAACCGTAGACATCGATCGATCGAAGTGGCTCAGGATGAGAGATCGATGTCTCACCGTAAGTTTCAAAGTTTGCCTCTGACCTACATCGATCGATCGAAGTGAGGGTTCGATGTACATCGATCGATCGATGTGTCTCAGGTTTAGAGATCGATATCTCACTGTACGGTCTTGAACTTCCACTGCCTTACATGGATCGATCGATGTGAGGGACCGAAGTACATCGATCGACCGAAGTGCAACAACCTGAGAGATCGATGTCAACTTTTTCAACTTTTAATCACATATAACAACATGTATGATATTCAGCTCTTCAAATCATGAGTTTGTAAATTATCCAAACATATTTCTCAACAATCTTTAATTTCCTTGAAGAAACTAAGAAGAATACTTGCCTTTGAGTACTAAATGGTGAAAGATTTCTTTTTGGATAACTAGCTTGAAGGTCTAGGCCTTGAAGGCCAAAGTGAAGAAAAAAATTGGTCTTTGCTTGAGGAAAGAGAAGTATAGATGGTCTAAGGTTAATCTAGGTGAACTTTACCTTGAAATTGGCTTGATATTCTTCACTTATCAAGTTGAAGAACTTCTCTTAAACCCTTGTTGAAGCGTACGGGTTGGAGGACCAAATAAGAGACATCGAGAGTCTTTGTGAGGAGATGAGAATTAAATGGAAAGGATATAGATAGAAGAGAGGATGTTCTTGCCTAAGATGAAGCTTGATGATTGCTTGAATTTGAAAGAACTCCCTTTGTTCTTGGCTTGTGTCCTCACGGTTGGAGGATGGAGAAAAGAGGGAAGAGGAACCTGGGTTGCTAGATAGAGAGAGGAAGAGTGGAGAGAGTTTGATCTTTTGAACAAAGACAAGTGAAGAATAGTGTGTATAAAGAGAGTTAGGAAATTTAAGTGGAAATGAATGGAAAGTGGTTTTGCAAAATGAGAGATTTCTTTTCCTTGAGTCATGTCTTGGCCGAAACTTATTGGGTGTTAGGGCAATGATGAAACTTCCTGTAGTAGGAAAATAGAATAGAGAATTTTGCATGCAATCTTATTGGGTATGTGTGTAAGAATAGAGATGACTTAAATGTAAAAATGAACCTTTTGTCCTTGACTTTTCTACTTGGCCGAAATTTAGTTGATTGAAGGGCATAATTGGATTTTCTTAGGTTGGACTAATAGTGAAGGAAGAAGGAAGTTGTATGAATTTTTAGTAGTTATTCTTCTTAAATTGTGTAAGAATGGAATGATGGAGAAAAAGAATAGATAAAAGAAAGATTAAACAATTTTGGAGAAAAAGAAAAGAGGGTAGCCGGTTGGGTGAGTGAAGGGAAAAAGTCATTTGCATGCACTAGGATAGGTTGGTTGTCTTACACTTTATAAGACTTGTAATGATTTCACTATTTATAAAAATATGGAAGAAAAGAGTTTCCATATCTTATTTCCTTCACTTGGCCGAAATTTACTACATGAAGGAAAAGTCATGATTTCTTTCCATGCATGGTAGAGGATTTCTGAATAGTCTTACATATTGTTTGATTTGAAGTGATTGATCTTTGAACAATAATAAAAGAATTAGAGATAAATAGATTAAAAGAATTTTAAGTTTTGTCCCTTTACTTGGCCGAAATCTAGGGTGGTGGAAGGCTATGATTATCATTCTTGGTTAGTAAATTGACGGAAATGGTAAATTTGCTTTGCATGTATTTTGATTGGTAGTCATTCTTACATGGTGTAAGAGTGGTAATGATGAAAAAGAAAACCAAAGAAAGGAACTAAAATGAGTAGTAAGGGGTTATAAGGCATGCATGGCTAAAATGTGGAGATAGCGATATTGTGTAAGACAAGTTGGTCTTGCATGGGGGTAGGCAGTTGGGAAAGAAAATAGTGGGGTAGAATTTACCATTTTATCTTGCCTTATTTTTTCATGGCTATTTTTCTTTTTCCTTTATTTAATTCCTAAGTAAAATTTGTACCACTCACTTATATACGTTATTGGTCAGTCTTGCACCTATTGAATTAACTCTTGGTAGTTCCTAGATTTTCTTAAACTAACCTATTCATATTAACTCAAGTTTTGTAAAACAACCACTAATAATTTCTGGTATGGTTTCCCTTTGACTTCTTTATCCTGTAGTCCTGAGATGCGGGTTGTAACAAATACTCCAGTCGTTTTTCGAGGCTCTGATATGATTCCACCAGATAAGCGAGTTTGCCCGGGCTCCACCACCACCATCATCACAACCATGGCCTCATAGAAGCAGTGGGTTCTACTACGGACATTTGGTCACCGCCAGAGTTCTCATTTTTGACGGGGAGCTAGATACAAGTAAGGATGAAAGATGGTTAGATGACATAGAGAGAGGCTTTTGTTTGACTGTACACCTGCAGTAAACACCACTAAAGGGGGAGGTAAATAGTGGTTAGCAGAAATTACACTACTACCCTTTAACATAATCCCCTTTGAGAACAGAATCAGAGACCACCTCAGATTCAGTACCTGTTTTTGAAAAATTCAAAACTCAATGTACACAACTCCAAAAATTATGAAACTTTCCAGAAATTAACTTCAATGTCCTGACTAGACTCATTCAAGAAATGAGATAAAAATAAGATCGTTTGTCTCTTCAACCAAATAAAAATATTCAGATGGTCAATCTAGACAGAATAGTGCTGAACTTAGAAAACGTGTTTCTATTTAGTTACTCATCCAAAAAGGATGATCTTTATGTCAAAAATACTCCTTGGGATGTCTAGTTTATGTTTCCAAAAGGCCTTGACCTGAAACTATCCTTGATGAAAACAGAATTCAAGTTTCTTTGAGACTGGTCAGATTGCAGTAAGAATTGAGCAGTTATCTTGCAACGTCTGAAAGACTATATTTTCTTTGCTCAAATCAAGTCAGTCTTGCTGCAAACGAAAGCTAACAGTCTGAAGTATAACTCCACCAAAAATCACGAATTTTGAATGTTTTTTGCTGTTTTTTCCAAGACGTGTGAATTTGTATGAGATCCGTAGTGAAAACAGACAGAAAACAGAAAAGTTGAAATAAGACAAGAACACTAAAGATTTATCCTGGTTCGGTCAGTGTGACCTGCTTCAGTCCCAAGGAACATCTTTCCTTGGATTTCACTATGGTATGAACACAAATACTACCAGAACCAAGTTTGATCCTTGGGTTAAACACCAACCATATTCAAGACTTGGATGAACACCTTTATGCAACTCTTGGTTGCAACGCCTCTATCACCTATTGGTGTAGCCTTATAAACTGGCTAACCAATCTTACAAAATCAACCCAAGAACGCGTGTATAATGTAGCTCAACAACAAGAAGAAATGAAACATTTGAGAAAAAGAGTTTAAGTGATTTACGAATACGTGATTTAAATACAACGTGTTTAAGAAATGCATGGCAATTTTATTATTTGACACGTTTTTGTGATAAACTTGCCTTATATACTTTATATATAATGTTGCCATACTAACAAGCCATGAAGCTTTAAATCTTACTTCAAATGGCAAACATTATTTGTGTTTGAACTATTTTCAGGTGCCATTGTTAATGAACTAACCTAGTTCATTAAGTGAAGTATTTAGTTAAATGAACTAAGTAGTTCATTAAATGGAGATATATTTGGAGAAGGCATGATGGCAAAAAGTTGAAACATGGAAAGTCCTCTCTCTATTTGGCATACACGTTTATATATATATTGTATATATATTCAGATTTTTTATAAAAGGCACAAGACACATATATTCCGACGTACTACCGACACGTTACATATATTACGAATGTACGTCAACGTCACACCACTATACTTACCTCATATTTATGAGTACATTCAGGTCTTATATCATATGATATAAGTCATGGTGATGACAAAATTATTACGACAAGTAACATGGTTATAAACCAAAAATTGTCGTATGGGATGACTGCCGAAACTTTGCTAACGTGTCACGTACTTGCCATGTATAGATGACCAGCCCCTACACTTCAAAAATGGCCAGAAAATTCGTGGCTAACATGTACATTCAGCCATGAGATCATTCCATGTTGGCACACACAAATCACCCCCAATTAAGGTTAAATTGTGGAGATTCCAAATTCACTTTTTTAAGCACATGTGGGCGCCAAGTTTAAACAGCTTATGAGCTGAATATTTAACTTATTTTATGTATATTATGTATGACATAATATATATAATACGTGCAAAAAGTTTGAATTTAATCGGAGAAAAATCGCGTAATCGACGAAAGTCAAAAAATTCGGTTTTCTGCGAACATAACACATGGAACGTTTTTTTTCATGACATGTAACATGTATCTAGACACTTTTTACATATTCAATACATGTTAAAGTGTAATAGAATATTCAAATTAGGGCTGATTGGAATATACCATACATGTGTAGTTATTGGCAATATTTGACAAAGTTGGCGGGCACATGTGCTTAAAAAAGTTAATTTGGAATCTCCACAATTTAGCCTTAATTGGGGTTGATTTGTATGTGCCAACATGGAATGATCTCATGGCTGAATGTAATATGTTAGCCACGAATGTTCTGGCCATTTTTGAAGTGTAGGGGCTGGCCGTCTATATATGGAAAGTACGTGACACGTTGACGAAGTTTCAGTAGTCACCCGATACGACAATTTTTGGTTTATAACCTTGTAATGTGTCGTAATAATATTTTCATCACCATGACTTATATCATATGATATAAGACCTGAATGTACTCATAAATATGAGGTAAGTATATTGGTGTGACGTAGACGTACGTTCGTAATATATGTAACGTGTCGGTAGTACGTCGGAATATATGTGTCTTGTGCCTTTTTATAAAAAAATATGAATATATATATATATATATATATATATATATATAGATATAAAAACGTGTATGCCAAAAAGAGAGAGGACTTTCCATGTTTCAATTTGTTGCCATCATGCCTTCTCCAAATATATCTCCATTTAATGAACTGCTTAGTTCATTTAACTAAGTACTTCACTTAATGAACTAGTTTAGCTCATTAATTGTGGCACCTGAAAATAGTTCAAACACTGATGTAAGCTTTAAAGCTTCATGTCTTGTTAGTACGGCAATATTATATCTAAAGTATATAAGGCAAGTTTATCACAAAAACGTGTCAAGTAATAAAATTGTCATGCATTTTTTAAACACGTATTTAAATCATGTATTCGTAAATCACTCAAACTCTTTTTCTCAACAATCTCCCCCTTTTGATGATTTACAAAATAACACTATTTCATGATTTAAATTTAACCGCTCCCCCTCTAATTTTGCACAAATTCGAATTTTAAATTTTGAATTGTCTCTCCCTTGATTTGTGCAATCGTACTCTCTTACCTCCTTAAATCACTCTCACTCCCCCTTAAATCATGCACTCTCTCTTTCCCTTTATTTTGGAAATAAAATCAAAAGTGCATGTAAAGATGGAAGGAAATATCAAGCTATAGCAAATCAGCAGAAATCGTGGCTAATTTAGAGCGTAGATTTTCGTACGTGGCTTGATTTAGTGCTTTGGTGAATATTTTGGCTACTTGTGCTTTAGTGTGGACATGTTCTATAACAATATCACCATTATTCACGTGATCACGAAGGAAGTGATATCGTACTTCTATGTGCTTTGCCTTAGAGTGTAGTACGGGTTCTTAGATAAATTTATAGCACTCATGCTATCATAATAAATGGGAATGCGATGTACCGTGATTCCAAAATCAGAAAGTTGTTGTCTTAACCATAGAAGTTGTGTGCAACAAAGACTAAGTGCCATGTATTCAGCTTCTGTAGTAGATAATGACACACTCGCTTGCTTATTCGAAAACCAAAAAATTAATGAATTTCCTATAAATTGACAAGTGCCACTTGTGCTTTTTCTATCTATTATGCATCCGCCATGATCCGCATCAGTATATGCATGCAAATCAAATTCACAATTCTTATCATACCAAATTCCTAAAGTGGGAGTGTGCTTCATGTATCAAAAAAATCCGTTTTACAGCATTATAATGAGACACTTTAGGTTGGCTTTGAAAACGTGCGCACATACAAACATTAAACATGATATCGGGTTTACTTGCAGCAAGATAAAGCAAAGAACCAATCATAGACCTATATAAAGCATTATCAAAGTCTTTTCCATTTTCATCTTTATCTAGTTTAGTGGTGACACTCATAGGGGTGGGGGATGGTTTCAAGTTCTCAAAATTGAAATTTTAATCATATAATTCAATATTTAACTTGATTTATAAGATACCTTTACCAATTTGTTTAATTTGCAAGCCAAGAAATTAATTCAATTCACCAACCATAGATATTTCAAACTCGGATTTCATGCAAATTTCAAATTCTTCAACACTTTTATGAGATGTAGATCCGAAAATGATATCATCAACATAAATTTGAATGATTAGTAAATCCGATTTATCTTGTTTCAAGAGTAAGGTGCTATCTATGGTGCCTCTTTTAAATCCATTTTCTAAAAGAAAAATAGCAAAACGATCATACCAAGCCCTAGGTGCTTGTTTTAAGCCATATAGTGCCTTCTTAATTTGTACACTTGATCGGGATATTTCAAATCTTCAAAACTGGGTGGTTTCTTGACTTATACTTCTTCTTGTATAAAGCCATTTAAAAATGCACTTTTTACGTCCATTTGATAGAGTTTAAAATCCTTCATGCAAGCAATAGAAAGTAATAATCATATGACTTCTAAGCATGCTACGGGTGCAAATGTCTCGTCGTAGTCTATTCATTATTCTTGATTATATTCTTGTGCTACAAGTCTCGCTTTGTTTCTAGTAACTTTACCTTCTCCATTCATTTTATTTCTAAAGACCCACTTTGTGCCTATTATAGTTTTATCTTGTGGACGTGGCACTAAGTCCCATACATCATTTCTTGTAAAGTGATTTAATTCATCATGCATATCATCAATACAAGAAGAATCTAGTTCGGTGGTGGTGTTAGTGATCGTGTGATTGCTTGTAACGTTTGTTTAAGGGTGGAGTTGGTGTGTAACTCCAGCAACCCTTGTGGTAAGGTGTTCTTTTGTGTTTAGTGATAACCGAGGAAGGTGTTCTCAAAGACTAGAGTAGGTTGACTTAATCAAACCAGTATAAAATTCTTAGTGTCATTTCTTTCAGCACTTTACTTTCAGCTTTTCAGTTTCTGCGTCGATTTCGTTGCAATCGTAAAAATAGTAAACAACTTTCAAAAATTTTAAAACTTTGCAGAAATATAGCCACACCTCTTAAGTTTTATTTGGTGCAAGATTCAACCCATTTGGAAAAGTATAAGTCAATCAAACGTTAATAGTTCGGAGACTAGTGCAATCTGATTTTCAGACTTGCAAAGGTTGATAACATCAACGTATTTGACATACTTCCCAAAGGAATTTTTCAAAAATGCTTCAACCCATTAAAATAAATATCTTAAGGGGGTTGTGATTCAATTTTCAGACAATTTGGAGTTACGAATTAATCGGAATAAAGTTTTCAAATCGGAGTACTGTTTCTGGCAGATTCGTGCAATCTGATCACAAACATATTTTCAAAGGGTTAGAGGTTGAATTTTAATCTAAACGTTTTAGGAGATACTCAAAACACCTGAGAGTAGAACCTCTCCAAATTTCAAAATTTTTGAAGGTCTGTAACCAGGTCTTTACAACGTTTCAAATTAGGATCTGAATCAGAAACGGTTTTCAGAAGTTAGGTTTTTTGGCCAAAATATTTTAAAAACCAAATTTTCTGCATGTAATATTGAACCCCCCTTCTAGTGGTGCCTTACAGGTCCTACAGAAAAACCTTAGCTTTACAAAGAAAGAATCAAGAAGAAAAGAATAGCAAGAATGATCTTCAAGTTTGCTTCAAAGTTGTGTGTTCTTCTTCTTCACCTTTGCCTCCCATTTATAGTGTGAAATAGGCCTTGAAGATGAGACCTCAAATGTGTCACCATCTTCATCATCAAGCCTTAGTTTTCTTCACATCATTGGTTAGCCACATAATCACCTTGTACGTTTGGCAAGATGAAACAACATAATTGGTCCACCTAGGCACCTTTGTTTGGCCGAATTTTGTCTTAAAAAATGATGTGGAATTTGTGAAGATAATACACAAGGATAAGATGGAATATTCTCTCAACTTCTTGCCAATAGAATAGGTCAATTAATGGCTGAAATTTTGAACAAAAAAACATCTTCCAACAGCCCCTTATAGCCGTTTTTTCCAAAACTTAAAAATTCCAAGTTGGCAATTTTGCCAACCAGCTTGTTTTTGGTTGATCCACTTGGCATAAAGTCATAAAATGAGTACACCATCATTTCCACCTATATAATCACATTTTGGAGGCTGTATATATGTGTACAAACTCAGAATTTTTGAAAAGAAAATAATAAATAAGAGTTGACAAGATTATGTCATCTTATAACATCAAAATTCCCACAATTTGTCCTTGTATGTTGTGATGAATTTTGAACCAATAACTCCATTAAAATCTCTGCAAAAATGATGCTTAAGAACCTCCAATAATATACTCATGAGAGTCTTCAAGAAGAAAATAAAGTGTGACGCGAAAACCGATACATATATCGCCGATGTCGATAATATCATCAAATAGATAAATAAAATAGGAATTACCAAATAACCTTCAAGAACACCATAAATAAACTCCAGAATGAAGATAATAAGATACTCAAGAGATTTCTTGAGTAAAAATACAAAACTACCCTTGGAGGTAAAATGACCAAAATAGCCCTAGTGAGCGAAAAACCCTAGAAATGACCCCGATGGTCAGAAATAGATATAATAACACCTTTGTGATGATAAATAAGATGAGACTAGGTCCTTGAAACATATTCACCATGTCAAGTACCTACAAAAATTAAAATGCCACTTTTGTCCTTTTTTATAAGTTGTAGAAACTTCCAAGGCACATTAGTCACAAGACATTTATATTCATCAAAAACACATAATAACAACACGATAAATATATTTAAATCTTGTAAAAATAAAAAAAAACATTTTATCACATTTTAGAAAAAATACTTCTAAAAACCCTAGACATCGATCGATCAAAGTGCCTCTACTTGAGAGATTGATGTCTCACAGTGAGGTTCAGAGTTTGTCTCTAACCTACATCGATCGATCGATGTGTCTCAGGTTTAGAGATCGATGTCTCATATTAAGGTCTAGGTTTTTCTCTGCCTTACATGGATCGATCGATGTGAGGGATCGATGTACATGGATCGATCGAAGTGCACTAACATGAGAGATCGATGTCATTTTTCTTCACTTATTCAACTTTTTATCACTTATAACATTATGTGTGAAATTTTTAAGTATTCACAACTTAAAATCATGACCTTGAAAATTATCCAAACATATTTCTCAACATTCTACCCCTTTTGGATGATTTTCAAAATAACCCTACATGATTTTAATGTCACAACTTTTTGCCAATTGTTTGTCACATATCTACCAAATTAAACTAATTGAATTGTTTTGAAAGAATCACCAATTCTATACCAATTGTTTTCAAAATCTCAAACTCTTTTTAGATACATGTTTTTAACATATGTTCTCCCCCTCAACTTACACGCTCCCCCTTAACCTATGCTCCAAGCCAATTGAACACCAATTGAAACTTATACAAAAACCAACTGAACTTAATCAACCTCCAAATCATGACTTAAAATCTAAAATCATGTTCTTATTCTATCTCCTCCTTTATTTTGCAAATCATGCAAAAGATAGATCATGCGATTGTATCGTAGGTTGTCTCATGCCTAACTTGGCTCGTAAAGTTTCAAAATTAGCTTGATTAAGGGGTTTGGTGAAAATATCCGCAACCTGATGATCAGTTCCTATATGGTTTATGACTATATCCTCATTTTGAACATGGTCACGGAGAAAATGATATCCTACCTCAATGTGTTTGGCCTTAGAATGAAGTACCGGATTCCAAGAAAGATTGATCGCACTTGTGCTATCGCAGAAAATTAGAATCTTATTCATTTTAATGGCAAAATCATTAAGTTGTTGTTTAAGCCAAAGTATTTGGGTAGTGCATAAAGTTAAGGCTATATACTCAGCTTCGGTGGTAGAAAGAGCTACACTAGCTTGTTTCTTTGAAAACCATGAAATCAAGTTGGTTCCTATAGATTGACAAGTTTTGCTAGTGGATTTTCTATCTATTTTGCAACCACGATAATCAGCATCACTATAAGCATACAGTTCCAACTTAGCGTTTCTATCATACTAAAGTCCTAAGTGAGGTGTGTGTTTAAGATATTTAAATATCTTCTTCACCACATTCTAATGTGATACTTTAGGACAAGATTGAAACCTAGCATACATGTATACACTAAACATTATGTCAGGTCTTGATGCGGTTAAATATAACAACAATCCAATCATAGACCTATATAGTGTGTCATCAAAAGGTTTACCATTTTTGTTACATCCCAACCCCCGTTACGTTGTTAGAATGAATACTGTTGTAATGCAGTAGCCTAGTATAACGTGCGTATGCATTACCTTAGGTCAATGCTAGAACTACAAAATTAATCTAAGGAATGTAGGCTAATCAATTTTGTAAATAAAAGATCTAGTATAAGTTTTACTTAGTAATTAAATAAAGGGAAAAAGAAATTACACATAAAGGAAATAAAGCAAGGTTAAAACAGTAATTATTTACCACCCACTTGGAACCCACCTCAACCGGTTACCCCTTCCTATTCTTCCAATTTTCCTATTTTTCTTTCTTTCTAATATTCCCAACATTTCAAGTCTTACAAGGTGTAAGACAACCAACCTATTCTATTGCATGCAAATTACTTTTTCCCCCACCCCCTAACCGGCCACCCTATCTTTATTTTCCCCAATTCTCTTCAATTTCTTCCATTTATAATTCACTCCTCATCATCACCTCCTCTTACACAAGAAAGAACCTCACCCACTCAGAATTCATGCAACCAAAAACTCCCCTCCACTAATTTCACAATTCAGGAAAACCTATCAGTACTTGGCCACTACCATTTTTGGCCAAGCAAGGAAACCCCCCCATAAAACACTTAGCTCTTTACAACTACATTTCATTTCATTTCCTCCTCACTCCCTCACATCCACTTCTCTCCAATCCTACTCTCTCTCACTAGCAAGGCATCTTCCATCTCTTCAACTCTCCTTCACCCAAGATTTACTAGCAAGAGAGAAGAAGGAATTTCTTCCAACTTCAAGACAAGACTAGGCTTCCACACCTAAAACCCATTAAGGTAAGTGTACTATCCTTCCTCATAAACATCTTCCTTCCTTCTACTCCTCCAAAAATATTCTCACTCTTCCTCTCTTAGGCCTCCAACCGTGAGCTATAAGAAGGAGGAATAAGGAACTCTCTAGCTCACCAAGTAAAGATCTTCAAGGTAATCCAAGGGTAAGATTTCTTAGGAATTCAACTTAACTCCTTTTTGGCTCTCACACCTCCAAGATCTAACTCACTTTCCTTCCATTTTGGCCCTTAGGGCTGTGAGTCATCAAGGAGAAGGAAAGAGGCAATCTTTTCATTCTTAGGTTTAAACAACCAAGTACTAAGGAAAGTATTTTTCTTAGCTTCTTCAAGAATGTTTAGTAATGAGTCTCTTATGTTCATATAAAAAGAATGATCATGCATGCATATGTTGAAACGAAGCTTCTATTACTAAGTTATGAAAAGTGTGCTTGCATGTTTAGATTATGCATGTACGTGTATGTTTCTTGTATAGTTCATGAATATGGCTGATGTGGTCTTCAATTGGACATGCATGGCCAAAAATCTTAGGTGGACAGACCCTAGGGAACGTGTACTACCTAAGAAATGAAGGGCAGCATGCATGTCTCATCTTCTATACAACATGAAGGCACATGAGTTCACCTTCTAGAAAAGTGTACCAAGAATGTCATTAGAACATCAACTTCTTAGATGCATGTAGGAATGAACATAATTGACTTATTTGAACATGTGTAAGAGTTTGTTTGCATGATTACCATCATATTATAGCATGTTTATGGCATAACAAGAATTATACTACAATGCATGTTACAAAAGATTTCATCTTTGATAATATCTTCATATATGCCTCAGTTGTCTTCTATGATGGGGTTATTTTGAGCCTTCATCAATGTAGCACCCCGCACCTGGGCTATGCCCCTGGTATAGTGCACCTGCCGTACTTCCCTAAGGAATGTACAAGGTGTCGATGCGAGTCCAATACGAGTCCATGAGTAAGTTATGGATTACTAATGGAAACATCAAGTAGTGGCATGAACAGGCAGAATTAAAAACATTAACATCCAATGTCCATAATATCATACAAAGTACAAATCATGATAGCATAGTATCAAAGTACTCTCAATAGCCCTTATACCGAAACAACTATTAGTCATAGCCACCAACATCTCTCACGGATAAGGCACCTACGGCTCGTCCTCAACATGCTCAATCTCGGGTTCTTGTGGCTCTGAAAAATGATAAATAAGGAGTCAGTGATAAATCACCCAGCAAGTAACCCTCTATTATACTGAAGCACATCAGAACGATAAGTAAGAAATTCTAGCAAATACAATAATAGGGCATAATAACTTACTTGTGGAATCAATCTTTTATCGGTTTTCCTTGACATTTTAACTTACTGTTATCTTTTCCCGTATAAACTGTCTTACTTTTCGTAGCGGTCATTTTTGCCTTTTCACAAAAGAATGATGATATGCACATGCGGTGCAGTACGGAGCAAAACAAGTAATGCAAGATGGAACAGAACAGAACAGAACATGATGAAACAAAACAGAACAGAACAAAACAGAACAGAACATTCAGCCAAGACCTTTACTTCCTCCGTATAGACCGATCATCTACTACGAGTGATTCCATCTAGAACAGAACAATACCTCGTCTACCTCCTAGCCTACTTAGGATGTTACGTACGGGTCCAGTAAATACCTCGATATCAGATCCAGAACAGAATAATACCCCATATGAGTCCAAAACAGAAAAATACCTCGACTACCATAATAGGATGTTACGCTCGGATCTAGAATAGAATAATGCCTCATATGGGTCCAGAACAGAACAAACCCCTGATATCAAGTTCAGCACAGAACATATACCGGAATCAAACGTGAAGACAAATCGTTCAATACGGGTTTTTAAAAACTGTTTTAATTTTCTTTCAAAAGCAAAACTTTACACTTTTGACAATGACATGACATGACTGATGCATAATGAGGTAGGAAATAGATTTCAATGATCCAAAACATCCTTAGGGTCATTTTTATAACGATTACAGTTCATTGCTTATTATCATCACGAAGTTGAAAAATTTTTAGTAGAGCATCGTAACATTTTATTCTTATTTTAGTCCTTAATTAGTGTCGTCCTACCAAAGTCTTACGTAACCTGATTCATTTAAGTCTTGTATTATCTAAGCATATGTTAGACAAGTTGTTAGGCGGACTTGGAGGCCAAATCGGAATGCTTTGCACATGAATGCCGAAGCAGTCCCCATTTCGGTCTCTTATGCTTATACGGCACCCAAATTCGTCATTTATAATTACCATTTATCTCTAACAGCTTCCTAACATTCTAATGTTCATTTTATAGATAGCCTTTAACTTTTTCTTTTGTTATATTACACTTGCACACATGCGGCCATTTACACGGTGAACCAACAAATTTAGTAACTTGTTTTAGTGACTTCCAAGCTTCTCCTTGAGCCATATATTCACTCTTAATGGCTATACCTTCATGCACATCTTCCATAGCTTCAATAAACGTAATCAAATGTTAGAAATTACTCAAATAGACCAAGTATAGTAAAACATACAATGAGCCCCACATGTGTCACTATCCTAACATAAGAAATAACTTGTGGCTCTTACGACCTAACAAACTTGATCATGAGTCAAAACAACCCCTTCACCTTTATTTTAAATGAAATATTAGCATCAAAATGGTCTTAAAATCACTTTAGAAGGTATAACAATTTAACCCATTATTCCCTTGGTTCTCCTTACCAAGGCCGAGAGTTATGAAGGGGCTTTGCACCCTCTAAATGTCCTCTTTACATCTTTTATGATAGGTTTCATCCCTCAAGCACTTTATTCATTCACTTATGACTTTTAAACATGTTTTTATAGGCACAAAATAATCTCCTAGCTATTCATTATCAAAAATTAAAGATATACGAAAACAACACCTAGTCTTTCATTAATCAATTTACTTAACCATCCTAACGTTATTTTAGTCCTTCTAGTGGTTTGATGGTGATGAGACAACAATGCTTCAAGATTGCTCCAAGACCGTGGGTTAGGGTAAGGGAAATCCTTTGCTTTCTACATTATCCATCCTTATGGTATTAGTCTTTATCCTAAACACTAGAACATCTCTACTATGTCCATTTTTACGCATCACAACTCTTCATGTGACCTAGGTCAAAAATTTATAACATGGCACATATGGAGGATGAGCTTAATACAACATGGTTAGAGCCATAAACATGCTAAAACTCCTTATCCATGGCTTCTCAATGTTTCAAGAAGAATAAAAGGAGACTTGCCTTTCTCGTTTCCAAAGTTAGTGCCCTGAATGATAGTGGTCCTTCCTAGAGCTTGAAAATCACTTCCTCTCCTATTTGTCAAAATATACGGTTTTCATCCATGGAGGAGGGTGAGTGGAAACCTTTTGAGTAAGGAAGAGAAAGTTTGAAATAAAACCTTACCTTGGTGGAATTGGAGTGAGATTCTTAGCCTCCTAGAGTTTCTTCCCTTCTTGAGCTTAAGAAGACTCCTATGGGGATGGAGAGGGTCACGAGTTCTTGGGGGTGGTTAGAGTGCACATTTAGTCTTGGTGTAAGCCTCATGGAATGTAAGATTAGACCTTTAAGAAGATCTTACATACCTTGCAAGTTTGAGGACTAGTCTTTGGAGCTTGATTCAAGTGCCTTTCCTATCCTCCCTTGTGGCCGAAAATGGTGAAGCTTGGAGGATCACCAAGAGTAAGTTAGATATGATACCAAATTAAAGATGTAAGTTCTAACTTCAAATTTTTAACATACCTTGAAGAGAGTTGGTGAGTGGTGTCCTAGCCTTGAGCTTGGAATTCTTGCTAAGGGTTGAAAGTTGGAAGCTTGGGGAGGGAGATGTGAGGTAGTTGGGGAGGTGGGAGAGAGTGTCTAGAAAATTTGCTAAGTGTTTAAGGTGTTGTTTTGAGTTTAATTGAGATTAAAAGAAGGGAGGTTGGCCGGTTGAAGGGGTGGGAGGAAGACAAAATGATTATTCCTTTGCATGCATAGAAGAAGGTAGTAAATAAGATGGGGCTAATTAAGAGTGTGTGGGTGACTTTTTAGGATAGTTTTAAGAGGGTGTAAGCTTTTGTCTCAAGGTGACTAAGGCTTGTATTTCTCTAGAATTTTCAAAATATCTTGAAGGGTGTTGGAGGGAGGGTGGCCGGCCCCTTTGGAGGGTATTTTGGTCACTCTTATTTCCTAGATGCCCTAATGCTATTTCATTTTGCTATTATTATTGTTACTTTAGAAAGGTTATTTAAATAATTTGATTATTATAATATTCATGGCTTATATTTTTTTCTTCTAAATTGCTACAAAAATTTCCAGGAATTTTTTAATATTTGTTTCGTACAATTTGAAATTGTTTTACGGTCAGGGCGAGTTCAACAACTGCCTTTATTTCCTCCTCATGATAAGTGAGAAAAGGCCATTTATGGGGTGATGACTATTAGATTTCCTTGTTTGTGAATGCATGCTTGGTAGTACGACTCAGCCCGGGAATGGGCTGCAACCATCAAGGCCATGGATTCATCACCATCTTCATGGCATGTATTTTGACGACCATAATCTAAAAAGATATAGTTGCATGTATATTGTTCCTCTATGAACTTGCATGTATAGATGATACTAACATCATCACAATATGGACCTTAAGATGATACTTATGAGATGTAGTTTTGTTGCAAACCCAATATGTATAATTTATGAAATGTATGCATCATCATGTTATGTTTATCCATAGTAAACTATAATACAAATTGATGTGATCATGTTACAATTTGCATGCATGCACAAGATGGACCAATTAATGAAGGTGAGCCTATGAACTTTCGGTCATTAGGCATTTTTGGGCATCAATATGATGGTTTCATTTAAATGCTTATGATTATATAATTATATGCAATACAAGTACAAGGAATATATGATAACTCATTAATGAACCAAGTAGTAATCATGAAAAAGAATAAAACTACAAAAACGGGTTGTTTGGCACATTAACCGAAAGTTAGACCTTAATGGCATTTTGGTCATTTCTACTTTAAAAATGATGACATAGAGGCTGTTTTGTAAGTTCTAAAAGTAATTATGAATGGGCTATATTATGAGAATAAGAATCAAGCTTAAAACACCATTAAGGGTTATTAACCACCCTCAAAACCGAGACCTTTAAAGAAAAGACAACACGGGGTAAAATGGTCAACTTACATAACACCAGATATTACCATTACGTATTTAAGAGACTGTAGGAGCTGAGTATCATATGACCTTGGAACCAGTCCGAAAACCAAGCATTATCATATGCATATCATGATTTTCAAAGTAAACAAGTTTTATTTACGAACGCATTTACGAGATGATTATCGCAAGAAATGTTTTAATGTTTTTCATGATTAAAGAATTGTATTGAGAGACGAATGATTCCATACTACTTATGCATGATGGCTAAGTGGAATACCTTGTCAGGGACAAGGGTTCTCTACCTTTCTGTATACACATTTCACATTTTCTGCTGGCTGAGTGTAACACTTTGTCTGGGACAAGAGATCTCTGCCTTTTCTATTACGTCTACAACGTTCTGTTTGGTGTGCTGCCTGATGTCTGGTCCAGGAGAGGATGTCAGGGGAAAATGACATTATGATTGACTATAACACCACGTCTGGGACTCGGGATCTCAGTCATAATGCGTTACCATTAGTCCGCGGTACGTATGATGCAACACCATGGTTGGACTATCTGGATTCATAGACAATACTATAGGCTACTCGGGGAATCATTCGGCATGTCGTGAGTCCCATTCTTATGTTAAGTGTTGTAGCAAACTCATGTTTATGTCAAGTTTATGATTACACGAAATGATATGTTTTCTGAAAGTTTCACGCTACATGCATCACACTCATGTTGCATGTGCTCTTAGTACCCTTAAGTCATGACTTCCTATATCCGTTGACAAGTATGATCAAGAAAGTAAACCTAAACGACTTTATGCAAGAATGATTCAGATTATACGTAACGTAAAGACGTTTAAAGATGTATCTGCTTGATTCTTCTTGTTGTTTTTGTGAATGCTAATTACTTACATGTTAATATATCTGCCTAGATTACTATATATGTTATTTATATTAAATTTGTTGGTTATTATTTCCATGCATGGAAACTATTCTGTGTTCTACTATATTTGACTCCACTAACCCAGCCCCCATGTATGATCCACTTGACGAATCTAGGCGGAAATACTTGCTAAGCGATTTGTTATCGCTCACCCCCTTTATTTTACCATGCAGACCCATAGGGCCCTAACTGGAGTTCATAGAGGATGAGCCTTGAAACTAGGTGTGAAGAGCTGACTAGTAGCCAGCATGGCATCTTTTGTATTTTGATATTCAGCTCTGTACTTATGATATTTTGTGCTAGTGATGTACTTATGACACTATTTCGGATGTATTAGTCTGTACTTATGTCAATGTTATTTCTGCTTATGTTACTTTGCTTCCGTTATTCGATACATGCTATGACGATATGTACATAAGTGTTATCGACGCCTTGTACTTCTCGTAGTAGAGTAGGATGGGTACACCGTGCTAGGACCCTAGTCCCGGGCGGGTGCTGCTATTTTCATATTTATCTAGTTTGGTCATAGGGGTAGGTGTCGGTTTCAACTCTTCAAATCCAAACTTCTTAATCATATCATTGACATAGTTAAGTTGACTAATGTGGATTCTTTGAGGGGTTTGTTTGATTTGTAATCCTAAGAAATAATTCAATTCTCCTACCATTGACATCGCGATTTCAGACTTCATACACTCTTCGAAGTCTTTTACTAAGGTAGAGTTAGTTGATCCAAAAGATTTTGTCATCTACATATATTTAGACTATTAATAGGTCATTATCTTTTCTTTTTAGGAATAATGTGTTGGCTATGGTCCCCCTTTGATAATTTTTTGCAGTAAGAAAGTTTGCAAATCTATCATACAAGCTCTTGGAGCTTGTTTCAACCCATATAAATCTTTCTTAAGCTTATATACATGGTTTGGATTCTTTGCATCTTCGAATCTAGGGGGTCGTCTGACAAATACTTCTTCTTGGATGTATCCATTCAAGAATGCACTCTTAACATCCATTTAGAAGATTTTGATGTTGCTTAAACTTGCAATAGCAAGTAATAATCTTATTGCTTCTAGTCGTGCAACGGGTGCAAAGGTTTCTTCATAATCTATTCCTTCTTGTTGGCTATAACCTTGTGCGACTAGCTTAGCCTTATTTCGTGTTGTAGCGCCCCGAACCCCGGCCTAGCCGGATACGGTGCACCGCCGTACTTCACTACGAAGAGTACCAGACGTCAATGCATTACACATCATCGTCCATAATAAAATATATGGACTCCCATGCCATTATCTTAACAGGTACCAAAAACTTAGGCAAAATAAAAACTTTTAAGCAAATGTTCCAAATATCTGACATAAAGTTTACAACCATGTCCGAACATAAAGTAAAATCCGGAAATCATAGTCCCCAACATAAGTCCATCAAAACATAAACCCATCATAAGAGAATCCTTAAGCTGTCATCCACTCGCATGCTCACGGATATGGAACTCTAGGCTCGTCATCAACCCACTCTACTCTGTTTCCTGCAGGCTCTGGGAGGAAAAATAAGGGGGTGAGTGACAAAGTCACCAGCAAGTACACCATAAACAATTAAGAATTAAATGGAAAGTACACACAAGAACCAAATCCCAAGAATTTGGACTTTTCCGTCATACCTGTCTTTCAACTCAATAGCCACAAAGATAATAGAATCATAACTTAGTTATAACGGAAATAAGATCATAATTTAGTTAACGAAAGATAATAAGATCATAACCTAAGAAACAATACATCTAACATTCGACTAGCATTGAATCCCTTAAGTCAATAACTGCAAAGGCAATAAAATCATAACTTAAATAAGAGAATTAAATAACAGAAGGAAATAAGATCATAGCTTAGTGACGATAGACTAAGCATCCTACTCATGACCATATGCAATGCGTATGAATATACAAATGTAATGCAAATGATACATCGAAAATCATTTTTCGATCATTCTTCCTTTCAAATCATACTTGTTATAAAAACAAGGAGTAAAGAGATTTCAGATTTATCATATCCAGATCTGAGGCGGTCATATAATTCCTTTCAGATCTATTATATCCAGATCTGAAAACGGTCATTCCTTTCAGATCTATTATATCTGGATATGAAAACAATCATACAATCAATCACAGGTCTATCATCTTGGGGCCTGAACGGTCATACTCATCATTCACAGGTCTATCATCTCCGGGCCTGGATGGTCTTATTCATCATTCACAGGTCTATCATCTCCGGTCCTGGACGGTCTTATTCATCATTCACAGCTCTATCGTCTCCGGTCCTGGATGGTCATACTCATCATTAGATCAATTAACCCCGGATCTGGAGCGGGTTGCGCTGGTCAGGAATAAATGGTACCATAGGAATCTTTCTTTCAAATATGAAAACTTATTTTCAAAAAAGATTTCTTATCATTCTTTGGTATAAAAATCAGTCTTATAAATCGTATGATCATGGATAATGCAATGCATGATATGCAACATGCAATTCGTGACCAAATGCATCATAACAAGCCTACACGGACTTGTCTCTTAAGCTAGAAAATATTTCAGCAATAACATTCTGTTCATACAGCCTCATACTCATCAATTCAGGGTCATTTTCATAAAATCATGCCACACATATGCATAATGGAGTCTTAGACACATTGCATAAAAATTTCATAACATTCCGAAATATCTAAAGTCCTCAAAACACCAAATTACAATCAAGGGGTACTGCTAAATTCTGCAGTGCAGTGCCTGTCTTACCTCAGTTTCAAGAGTCATAAAACCTTATTCAATTTGGTCTACCAACTGGAAAACATAGCTAACATACCAAGAAATAATTTTCATGTGCCGAAACATCACATACAAGTCTAAATAAGCAAGATCAAGGCCTTACTACACATGCCATTCAGTTGTTAACCCTTAAAACAGTAGTTTCAAGCAGATTTCTTTACATGGACATGTTCATCTATGGCTTAAGCAATTACCATAGAATTTTCAAAGCAATCCAATAAGTTTAGAGAGGTCATCTAATTATTTTTCCAAAGCTAGGTACATGCAGAGTCTATGGTGATCAGTTGTCACTAAAAATTCCATTGAGAATAAACCACAAGTCCTTTCACCGAAATTCCACCTCGGAACTTTAATTCACACATAAAGCTACCATAATACCAAAAATTAGCTTATTTGCACACTCCTAAGGTTCATTTTCAGGCCAAAAAATTTACTACACAAAACTGTCCAGTTCTAGCAACTTCTGTATGACCAGTTCTCATTAAAAATTACATTAAGGTCAAACCACAAATCCTTTTACCAAAATTCCACCTCTAAAAATTACTAAACACATCAAGTTACCAACATACCAAAAATCAGCTCATTTGTACACTCCTAAGGTTGGTTTTCAGGTCAAACAATTTGCTACTCAAAACTGTCCAGTTCCAGTAATTCCAGCATTTCATCACTTTATATTGTTCAAGCATTTTCCAACCAACTTCATTCCTTAAAACAGTTTACTAAACATTAAATGCACATTTCAACATGGTCATTTCAAGTCTCATAACTCATTTTAGGCTACGCATAACCCATTCCAACAGCCTTGCAATTTACACTTAGAACATGCCACTTTTCATGCATTCATGCTACACAAAATCTATCCTTAACAAGAATTACTTTACTAATCCATGAGTCATCCAAAACAGCCCTCTTTTTGTAAAGAATGGTTCTCATATCATATTTAATTTAGGCAAAGAACACATCTTAGGGAGAATTACACACATGCAAATCATCTTCCTTAAGAAACAACTAAGCTCTCATGCTTTGAACTTAGATTCTTCAACTAAGATTCATAGTTTAGAAATGGCTAGTCATTCAAGCATACACTTTACAAATAAGTCAAGATTGTCTAGAGTATACTTGCCTCCTTAAGCTAGAGACTTTTCCTTAGCTTGAGCCTTGGTTGAAATGGAGTGAAGTCTGCCTCCAACTTCAACATACCCCACGGTTTTGGAAGAAGAAAAAGGATGAACATTAGCTACTATCTTAAATGAAGAAACAACTAGGTTAAGGCTATGATTCCCTTACCAAAATGAAGCTTGAATGGAGATTGGAATGGATTCAACCCACCAAGAATTTAGCTTCTCTTAATAGCTTGAAGGATCTCCACCTAGTGACCATTTGAAGGTCACGTTTTTAGCAAGAACAAGAAGGGTACAATGTGAGATCCATCATTTGCAATGTGGAAATCACCTAGGATATTCAACATGCCACTTACCTAGATGAGTCTTTGAAGCTTGAAGATGAAGATGATCTTGACACTCCTGGCTTCATGTTGGCCGAATTAGATGATGATGATAGGATTGACTAAGTGCGAAATGAGTCTCTAGTAATTTTCTTGGACAAACTCTTGAGTGTGTTGTGAGTTAAGGATGAAGAAGAGCTTCTTGGATGACTTGAAGAAAGCTTCAAGGGGGTTGAAGAGGGGCATGGCCGGCGGCTTGGGGGGTCAAGGGGACAAGAAGAATTCCCTTGTGTGCCTAGAAAGAAGAAGAATTCTTGTGTCTTGCACTTTGACCACCTTTGTCCCCCATGCTTACATTTTAGCTCTTAATTTATTGTTTTTCAATAATAGTATTATAAAAGAAATGGAATATTACAAATTTAAGCAGGGTTCTAGAATCCCCCTTGTGTTGGCCGATTTCTACATAGGTGTGGGAGGGTATTTTTGTCATTTCATTTGTGTCATATGACACACTTATATAATTATATCATTTCTTATAAAATTTACTCTAAGGAAATTCCATTGGAGAATACTAAAATAACATAAATGGAATTTAAATAAAATGCACTTGGTTGGTTAATTCTTAGTGACTCACCTTATAAGAGTCGGAGGTATAGGAGAATTTCTCGGGTACAACATCCTCCCCCCTCATCACAAGTTTCGTCCTCGAAACTTAAGGGTACTAGTCAAAGAGATGGTATAAGTTCTTCATGCTTTCTTCAGTTTCCCAAGTGGCTTCATCAATAGAGTAATACTTCCATCGTACCTTAATCATGGCGATAGATCGCTTTCTCAGAGTCTTTTCCTTCCTATCGATAATCCTCTTGGGCTCTTCTTTATAAGATACATCAGCCTCAATTTCCAACGGTTGCTCCTCGATGATATGACTGGGTTCGTGCAAACAATGGCAGAGCTGAGATACATGAAATACATCGTGTAACTGAGACAGCGATGATGGTAGTGCTAACCGGTAGTGAACCTTTTCAATTCTTTCAAGAACTTCATATGGTCCGATAAATCTTGGACCCAGTTTACCTTTTATGCCAAATCTTCTCACGCCCTTCGATGGCGAAACCTTTAAGAACACTTTCTCACCTGCCTGAAATTCCAATGATCGTCTCTTTTCGTCGGCCCAAACTTTGCTGCTATCTTGGGCCACCTTCGACCTTTGTTTGACAATCACCACTTTTTCACTTGTTTGCTCCACTAGGTCGGGTCCTGTAAAAGTCTTGTCTCCAATTTCATCCCAATAAAGTGGAGATCGACACTTTCTCCCATACAATGCTTCATAAGGGGCCATGAAATGGACGGATTTTGTCAAACAATCGACTATAACCCAAATAGCATCATGTCCATTCTTTGTCCTTGGCAGGTTAGTCATAAAATCCATAATGACGTGATCCCATTTCCACTCAGAACTTAAAGGGGTTGCAACAATCTTGCGGGTCTTTGATGCTCCGTTCTTACCCTTTGGTAAATAAGACAGAATAAAGTGTCTATCTAGTCTCGTTAGAACTGCTTCGTTCAACTTATCTTAGAGGTCACATCAGAACTTATTCTTAATTTTTCGAAAGGCGTTACCACAACCCATCTTATATCTTAAGCACTTTCAATCTCGATACTACATACTGATAACGGTATCCATTCCAGGGTCAGCAATAATGCATAAAACATGATCATGAAATGTTAAGATTTTCTATTCACAAAATATGCAAAACATGGTAGAGATCATTAACTCTAGAATGTAAATCATGAGCTCTTTTCTATAAACATCTTTTCTATAAACATGTGATAGACATCTTACGTATGAAACCGTATCCAACAACATCTGAATAATTCCCATAAAAGTACATATACGATGACCCGTATATCAATCTGAATATGCACTCAAATGATGACTCGTAGGCCGATGAACCTAAGTTCTTCACAAGATATTCACCCAACTCATTCGTCTCGTTGATATGCTCCCCTACGTAATAATTTTACTTTCGCAACATCTCGTAAAATTGAACTAGAAATCATGGTTTCTCCTTTGAAACTTATGTCCCATTCATGACATTTCAAATGCTTCTCTTTTTGAACATAAAATCCTTGTTTTCTCTTTTAAAACATGAAAAGCGTAAAAGTATCACTGTTTTCTTGTTCATAAAATGTTTGAAATATCCTGCTATGCATATTAAACGAAAACATGCTAAATCGTAACGTCACTGCTGGAGTGTGATAGATATTCTCAACTTATAAATTCTCGACCCAAACCCAACCGTACCATAAACATCATATCTTATGGGATTCCCCATTTTGCCTCTCAAATGGCCATTGTTTTAGATCTCTCCAAAACAGCCCCGTAACGCTCCAACCACATATTTCATCATCTTACAACATTTCTATGAATTCACCCTTAAGAAATACCAACATACAGGCTAGCTAAGCAAATTACATGACTTTCGAACAATACATAACTTGTTAATTGCTTACCCGAGGCTGGTCAAATAGATTATCAATCCTAGGCAGCGGGTACTTATTCTTTATTGTAATCTTGTTGAGCTCTAACTATCAGGATACTTATCTGACTGTTGAGAACCTATAAAAACAATTTTATAACGTATTCTAGCCTTCACGCTTCAGTTGTGCTACTCAAGTCGTCTTCTTTGTCCACCATATTACTGACTATGTAGAAATCTTTCCTAAGGTTACTTATCTCATTCCTCTAGTTCGATCTTTGGCATTACTATTTATACTTGGTTAATAGGCAACGTAGAACATAGGTACTTCATGTTTAAATCATGCAATTAGGCGTACCTGTTTATGTGTTTGGAGTTTTATGAATTTCTGGATCAGGCACTCTCTGGTTTATACTGGTGTTCCTTGATTATCCTTTCATCAGCCTTATGTGGATATGGCTCCCATCTCTTTCTTCGTTCCTTAATATGCTTGTTAAGTTTTCTACTTCGGCCTTCTATCACTGTACCATCACGTTCAGTTCTGTAGCAATCCTCCATAATTCTTCAAAAGTCCTTGAATACGCATTGACTAGTCGAATCTTGATCTGGAGGTCTAGACCACGTAAAAATCTGATCACCTTATGCTTTTCATCTTCCATGATTAAATGAACATACCGACCCAATGTAGTGAACCGACAGGCGTATTCTGAAACAGTGGTGCCTGAATCTTGTCTCCGTGTGTCAAATTCCTCAAGCCTCTTCGTGATTAAGTCTGGAGAGAGGAAACACTCACATAACTCTTCTAAAAACTTTGCCCAAGTTACTGGCCGGGGCAGTGGCTGGATACAAGTTCTCCACCACTGGCTGGCCTTACCAATCAGAAACGGCCGAACAATTTGTGCCCTTACCTCATCAGGCACCTGTATCTACAAAAAGTTACTTTCGACTTTATTTAACCATTTTTCTGCCTCCTCCAAATAGACTCCCCGCCAAATCTCGGAACATGTGCTCTAACTAGTTGCCGATAGTAAAACCCGCTGCTTTCCAGGGGTGACAGTGATAATGTCTGTTTACCAGACCGCGATGCCATCTGTACTACGGAGCGTCGGAATTATATTCAAGGTTGAAATATCGAGATAAGTGACATAAATTAATTCATAATTCAATAGAAACTTAAATGGATATTCGAGAAGATAAAATCTGAATTAAATTCTATGACATCTAAAATTTCATCGACCAGGATCTTGTCATTAGGTCAAGGCCCTAATTTCCAGTCTAAGTCATCCTAGTCTAAGGTAAACACTCTTCTAAGATTATGACTTAGGTCTAAGGTCAAACTTAGATTTTCTAAATTCATCGCTTAATTCTATATTCTGCCCGAATCTAGAGCCTAGGCTCTGATACCACCTATAGCGCCCCGCACCCCGGCCTGGCCAGATACAGTGCAACCACCGTACTTCACTACAGAGAGTACCAGACGTCAATGCATAACACATCATCGTCCATAATAAAATATATGGACTCCCATGCCATCATCTTAACAGGTACCAAAAACTTAGGCAAAATAAAAACTTTTAAGCAAATGTTCCAAATATCTGACATAAAGTTTACAACCATGTCCGAACATAAAGTAAAATCCGGAAATCATAGTCCCCAATATAAGTCCATCAAAACATAAACCCATCATAAGAGAATCCTTAAGCTATCATCCACTCGCATGCTCACGGATATGGAACTCTAGGCTCGTCATCAACCCACTCTACTCTGTTTCCTGCAGGCTCTAGGAGAAAAAATAAGGGGGTGAGTGACAAAGTCACCAGCAAGTACACCATAAACAATCAAGAATTAAATGGAAAGTACACACAAGAACCAAATCCCAAGAATTTGGACTTTTCCGTCATACTTGTCTTTCAACTCAATAGCCACAAAGATAATAGAATCATAACTTAGTTATAACGGAAATAAGATCATAATTTAGGTAACGAAAGATAATAAGATCATAACCTAAGAAACAGTACATCTAGCATTCGACTAGCATTGAATCCCTTAAGTCAATAACTGCAAAGGCAATAAAATCATAACTTAAATAACAGAATTAAATAACAGAAGGAAATAAGATCATAGCTTAGTGACGATAGACTAAGCTTCCTACTCACGACCATATGCAATGCGTATGAATATGCAAATGTAATGCAAATGATACAGCAAAAATCATTTTTCAATCATTCTTCCTTTCAAACCATACTTGTTATCAAAACATGGAGTAAAGAGATTTCAGATTTATTATATCCAGATCTGAGGCGGTCATACAATTCCTTTCAGATCTATTATATCCAGATCTGAAAACGGTCATTCCTTTCAGATCTATTATATCCGGATCTAAAAACGGTCATACAATCAATCACGGTCTATCATCTCGGGGCCTGAACGGTCATACTCATCATTCACAGGTCTATCATCTTCGGGCCTGGACGGTCTTATTCATCATTCACAGGTCTATCATCTCTGGGCCTGGACGATCTTATTCATCATTCATAGGTCTGTCATCTCTGGGCCTGGACGGTCATACTCATCATCAGGTCAATTAACCCTGGATCTAGAGCGGGTTGCGCTGGCCAGGAATAAATGGTACCATAGGAATCTTTCTTTCAAAACTGAAAACTTCTTTTCAAAAGAGCTTTCTCATCATTCTTTGGCATAAAAATCAGTCTTATAAATCGTATGATCATGGAAAATGCAATGCATGATATGCAACATGCAATTCGTGACAAAATGCATCATAACAAGCCTACACGGACTTGTCTCTTAAGCTGGAAAATATTCCAGCAATAACATTCTGTTCATACAGCCTTATACTCATCAATTCAGGGTCATTTTCATAAAATCATGCCACACATATGCATAATGGAGTCTTAGACACATGCCATAAAAATTTCGTAACATTCCAAAATATCTAAAGTCCTCAAAACACCAAATTACCAATAAGGGGTACTGCTGAATTCTGCAGTGCAGTGCCCGTCTTACCTCAGTTTCAAGAGTCATAAAACCTTATTCAATTTGTTCCACCGCCTGGAAAATATAACTAACATACCAAGGAATAATTAAACATCACATAAAAGTCTAAATAAGCAAGATCAAGGCCTTACTACACATGCCATCAAGCTGCCCTGTTTTCTAGTTTTGTACCACTAACTTCCATTCCTTTGTTAACCCTTAAAACAGTAGTTTCAAGCAGATTTGTTTACATGGACATGTTCATCTATGTCTTAAGTAATTACCATAAAATTTTCAAAGCAATCCAATAAGTTTAGAGAGGTCATCTAATTATTTTTCCAAAGCTAGGTACATGCAGAGTCTATGGTGATCAGTTGTCACTAAAAATTCCATTGAGAATAAACCAAAAGTCCTTTCACCGAAATTCCACCTCTGAACTTTACTACACACATCAAGGTACAATCATACCAAAAATTAGCTCATTTTCACACTCCTAAGGTTCATTTTCAGGCCAAACAATTTACTATACAAAACTGTCCAGTTCCAGTAATTTCTGTATGACCAGTTCTCATTAAAAATTACATTCAGGTCAAGCCACAACTCTTTTTACCAAAATTTCACCTCTAAAATTTACTAAACACTTCAAGTTACCATCATACCAAAAATCAGCTCATTTGCACACTCCTAAGCTTTGTTTTTAGGTCAAACAATTTGCTACTCAAAACTGTCCAGTTTTAGTAATTTCTGTATGACTAGTTCTCATTAAAAATTACGTTAAGGTCAAACCACAAATCCTTTTACCAAAATTACACCTCTAAAAATTACTAAACACATCAAGTTACCAACATACCAAAAATCAGCTCATTTGTACACTCCTAAGGTTGGTTTTCAGGTCAAACAATTTGCTACTCAAAACTGTCCAGTTCCAGTAATTCCAGCATTTCATCACTTTATATTGTTCAAGCATTTTCCAACCAACTTCATTCCTTAAAACAGTTTACTAAACATTAAATGCACATTTCAACATGGTCATTTCAAGTCTCATAACTCATTTTAGGCTACACATAACCCATTCCAACAGCCTTGCAATTTACACTTAGAACATGCCACTTTTCATGCATTCATGCTACACAAAATCTATCCTTAACAAGAATTACTTTACTAATCCATGAGTCATCCAAAACAGCCCTCTTTTTGTAAAGAATGGTTCTCATATCATATTTAATTTAGGCAAAGAACACATCTTAGGGAGAATTACACACATGCAAATCATCTTCCTTAAGAAACAACTAAGCTCTCATGCTTTGAACTTAGATTCTTCAACTAAGATTCATAGTTTAGAAATGGCTAGTCATTCAAGCATACACTTTACAAATAAGTCAAGATTGTCTAGAGTATACTTGCCTCCTTAAGCTAGAGACTTTTCCTTAGCTTGAGCCTTGGTTGAAATGGAGTGAAGTCTGCCTCCAACTTCAACATACCCCACGGTTTTGGAAGAAGAAAAAGGATGAACATTAGCTACTATCTTAAATGAAGAAACAACTAGGTTGAGGCTATGATTCCCTTACCAAAATGAAGCTTGAATGGAGATTGGAATGGATTCAACCCACCAAGAATTTAGCTTCTCTTAATAGCTTGAAGGATCTTCACCTAGTGACCATTTGAAGGTCACGTGTTTAGCAAGAACAAGAAGGGTACAATGTGAGCTCCATCATTTGCAATGTGTAAATCACCTAGGATATTCAACATGCAACTTACCTAGATGAGTCTTTGAAGCTTGAAGATGAAGATGATCTTGACACTCCTAGCTTCAAGTTGGCCGATTTAGATGATGATGATAGGATTGACTAAGTGCGAAATGAGTCTCTAGTAATTTTCTTGGACAAACTCTTGAGTGTGTTGTGAGTTAAGGATGAAGAAGAGCTTCTTGGATGACTTGAAGAAAGCTTCAAGGGGGTTGAAGAGGGGCATGGCCGGCTGCTTAGGGGGTCAAGGGGACAAGGAGAATTCCCATGTGTGCCTAGAAAGAAGAAGAATTCTTGTGTATTGCACTTTGACCACCTTTGTCCCCCATGCTTACATTTTAGCTCTTAATTTATTGTTTTTCAATAATAGTATTATAAAAGAAATGGAATATTACAAATTTAAGCAGGGTTCTAGAATCCCCCTTGTGTTGGCCGATTTCTACATGGGTGTGGGAGGGTATTTTTGTCATTTCACTTGTGTCATGTGACACACTTATATAATTATATCATTTCTTATAAAATTTACTCTAAGGAAATTCCATTGGAGAATACTAAAATAACATAAATGGAATTTAAATAAAATGCACTTGGTTGGTTAATTCTTAGTGACTCACCTCATAAGAGTCGGAGTTATAGGAGAATTTCTCGGGTACAACACGTGTGATATTTCCTAGTTCATCTATTTTGTTCCTAAAGACCCATTTTGTGCCTTATATGGATTTATATTCGGGTTTAGGTACTAAATCCCACACATTGTTTTGGGTAAATTGGTTCAATTCCTCATGCATGGCATCTGTCTATGATATATCACCTAAGGCTTCTTTAACGTTCTTAGGCTCTTAATGTGATATTAAGACATGCCCTTCGGCATGGCTTATGTTTCTATGTGTTCTAACCCCATCACTTGGATTACCAATGATTAAATCTTTAGGGTGTTTATGTTTTTCTTTTATAAGCCACCAATTTCTAGGTTGATTAGGTTCACCTTTATCTTGTTCAAGTGTTTCATTAGTGTGAACATTATCATATACATTCGGAACATCTTGAAAGTTAGTTGTATTATCTTCCAATTGTAAGATTTCTTAATTTATTTCACCTAAGGGTTCATGCATGTCTTGTTCAGGGGGAGTTGGTTCTAGATGATCAAGTACAGGCTCAAGTAACAAGTCATCATCATCAAACATATTTTCAACATTATTCTCTTGTTTACGTTGAGTTTTATCACTAACTTCAAAATATGCATTCTCATTGAATTTCACATATATGGATTTAATTATCTTTCTAGATACAGGATTATAACACCTATATGCTCTAAAAATTAATTGAATAACCAACAAATATGTATTCAATAGACTTTTGTTCAAATTTGTTTAGATTATCTTTCGTATTAAGTATAAAACATTTACAACCAGTAGTCAAGCTTGATATGACAAAGGCTTTTGATAGAGTGGATTGGTTGTATCTTCGGCAACTCTTGCTCAAATTTGGTTTTCATGCAAGACTCGTGCGAATGATCATGAACAATTTCTCAGCCACAAGATGTTCGGTTCTCATAAATGGAAAACCAGTGGGCTTACTTCCTGTCTCCCGTGGAGTCAAACAGGGAGACCCGCTTTCTCCTTTGTTATTTATATTAGCATCGGAAGGATTCTCACGGGGTATTAATTCATTAATCAATTCGGGAGAGTTGCGTGAATTTCAAGTTGGCCGTGTACCACAGGTATCCCATTTGGCATTTGCAGATGATTTGGTGGTTTTTCTCAATAGCAGCTCGTCTAACATGGGGCGATTTCAACAATTTTTGGATATTTACCAGACAGCATCTGGACAATTAATTAATTTCCAAAAGAGCCAACTCTTCGGTGGGAAAAATGTGGTAGGACGACGAGTGGCACAGCAGTTAAATATGCGTCTGGTTAACTTGCCCATGAAGTACTTAGGATCCTATCTATACAAGGGGATAAACCGTTCATCATATTGCACAGCATTGATAGAACATTTTGACAAGCGACTTAATGCTTGGTCATCAAATTTGTTGTCTATGGCAGGCCGCCTGGTCCTTATCAAGCATGTACTGTCTACTATGCCTATCCACATTATAGCATGTTCCAGGCTGCCAAAAAGTGTAATCAATGTCTTGAATCGAAAAATGGCTTCCTTCTATGGAATGGTCAACATCATTGGATGTCTTGGGATCAAATATGTCGCCCAGTCGACCATGGTGGGTTGGGTATCCGAAATTTGGAGCTGATACAGAAGGTCTATGACGGGCAATTATGGTGGAAGTATCACTCTTCTGATTCACTGTGGGCTATCTTCAGCCGGGCGAAATATGGCCGGAGGAATGATATCTACACACACATCTATGACTCTACCACTTGGAAGCGTATTTGTGATACTCATGCCTATATGCAACTTAATACTCTTTCCACATCGGATGGCTATAGCTGGCCTACTGATTCCCTTGGTCAATACACTATTAAGTCGGCATACTCGCTATACCACTCGCAAACACCATTGTTTGAGGCATCTAAATTCATTTGGTGGCCTACATCGCCTCTAAGCGCGAAGGTCTTTTTGTGGCGTTTGTGGTCTCATTCTCTTCCTTTAACCAACACTCTTCACGCATGGAAAGTCATTTACCCATCTCAATGTGTTTTCTGTATGGCGCAGTCGGATACTCGAGATCATATGTTTCTACATTATCCAGCAACTAAGTCCTTGTTGATACAAGTAGCCAATTTGCTGTCTGGTCCTATGCCTCGCCAGAACAATATATATTCTTTTCTCTTATGATGGTGGCGTCAAGCTTCCATTGTTACGATGCAAGGCCATGTGAGAGCAGTAATACCAATACTAGTTACATGGGGGATTTGGAAAGAATATTCTTCTATCAAGTTTGGTGACAACAAAATTTCGTCGCATCATCTCTTTCAACAAGTTCGTTCATATATAAATACGTGGTGCGCAACACTTCAAGGTCGCAAATTTGCAAAATCTCTTCCTCAGCTGGTTACCCAAGGATTCTCACCCAAGTTAAAGATTCGTCGGCATAGACTTGTCAAATGGTCCCTCCCCCCATCCGGCCGTATGAAGTTGAATGTGGATGCTGCTATTGGACGCACAAAAGCTGCTGCGGGTGTGGTGCTGCAGGATGAATATGGACACTTTATCTCAGCCATTTGTTATGTATTACCATGTGTACCACCAGTTCGGGCTGAATTGCAGGCTTTGCTGTTTTCTCTTCTATATTATGCGATTCATTATGAGGGTCTGTATGTAGAAATGGATTGCCGCCATCTACTTCACTTGGTTAGTCACTCTTCCAACTACACAGAATCAATCAGAATGGATATCCAACGCGTAATACAGGTGCTGCGATTGAATGGTTCCACACTCTGCTACTGCCAACGACAGGCAAACTCTGCTGCACATTACTTAGCACGATATGGATTACATGCAGCCGGTGTTAACTTATATACTTCGGCTGTGTCAGGTTCTTCGAGGTTCTTTGATGCTGGATACTTCTTTACCCAATTTACAACTCTGATGGAATGGCCTACAATGTTGGGGGTTGCCTACGCTAATAATGGGTGTAGGCAGCCTTGGTATGTCTACTTCTATACATACTTTTGGTATATACATGTTATTGATACTCTGATACTTGCAATGATTGTGGGTAATGCCTTGTGTTTGTGCAACTTGTTTGAGGAATGGACGTCATGCGCGCTGCTATCACCGTGGGCTTCAGCTATCGCAACAACAGTTGGAGGTTGCCCATGGACATATTGCTATGGGCAACTTGGGTATGTTTTCACACTCTTACTCATCCATATTGGATTGACACAGATGCTTGCCTTATGATTCATCTTGATGTGCGAGGTACACGTTTGGCGTTGATGTGGGAGATTCGGGAAGAGCTACATAGTGCCTCAATGCTGGCTGCTGCAACTATTCCCTTGGATCGATGGCTTTCTATTGTTCCGCTGTTATATCTTTTTGATTATTTATCTATCATTTATATTCAACCTTCCTCTCATATAAATATGTACGCTTTTTCCTTTGTTAAGGTTTTATCCACAAGGGTAGTTTTACTTAACAAGGTTTTAATGCGGCATATCATATATGACTGGAGGTTACACATACTAGATTCTCTTCATGCGTTATTTTCTTATGATGACACTGACAAGGTTGTAATATGGTTTTCTCACACCATAAGTGAGCCTACTTAATAAAAATTCGCTTCTATCAAAAAAATCAAATGCATCCAACTTATTATGAACCTAAGCATAGGCAACATTCATATAAGACTTATAGGAATGCCTATAACCACACATACGTAGCACCATATAAGAAACAAAATAATATGCCTTATTTTAGCTATCAAAATCGGCCACAATATAATGCATATAAACCAAGATATAACATGTATGACAACGCATCATCTTTTAAATGGAATGGACAAGTACATGAAAATCCTTTGTATTATTCAACTTATAATAATGTCAAATATGTGCCCAAAGATACATCTAAGTTTGGATACCCAAAGGGTATATAAACGAGAGTGGTGCCCCTAACATTCAAGGACTCAAGTAAAGGATACCTAAAACTTCATCTACATTGTAGGTAAATTGCAAAGGAGACAAACAAGAGACAAACCCAAAGAATCTAAAAACGAAATGGTTTTTAAATAGCGGATGTTCAAGGCATATGACAGGCAACCCCAAACTATTCACCGAGTTGGAACAAATCAAGAATGGAGGAAAAGTGACATTCGGTGACAACAACAAAGGAAAATTTGTTGGAAAAGGAACAATTGGGGATCCTAACACATTTCAAATACGACATGTGTTGTTAGTAAGCAATCTTTCTTACAATTTATTAAATATTTCACAACTTATGTATTCCTGTTATCATGTTTCTTTTCTCTCTAATTTTTGTGATGTAATAAATGATGATGGAGAAATTGTATTAAAAGAAAATAGGGATGGTAACATGTATACCCTTTCCTTAGATAACATGTTAGATGCTAAGGTTAAATGTTTAATATCACATGACTTAGATGTGAACTTATGGCATGGACCACTAGGCCATATAGGAATTTCAACAATAGGGAAATGATCTAATAAGAATCTAATTAGAGGAATGCCTAAGTCAGACTTATATAATTTTCAAATGTGTGAAACATGTACTAAAGGAAAACATGCAAAAGAAACTTGAAACCAAAACATGAAGTGAGTACTAGTCATGTACTAGTATTGCTTCAGTTAGACTTATTTGGTCCAAGTAGGATAAGAAGTCTGGGTGGACACTACTATGTGTGTGTCATAGTAGATGATTACTCACGACACACATGGACATTGTTCTTAACACGCAAAGATGATGCAACATTAGCAATCAAAAATCTTATTAAACAACTTGAAAACCTGTACAAAGAAAATGTTAAAAGAATTAGGAGTGATAGAGATGGAGAATTTAAAAACAAAGATATAGTAAAATTTTGTGAATTACATAGAATTAAACATGAATTCTCACCACCTAGAACACCACAACTCAATGGAGTTGTTGAACGTAAAAATAGAATAATTCAAGAAATTGCTAGAACAATGTTATGTGAAAATAAAGTACCAAAATATTTGTGGGCTGAAGCTGTTGTGCATGTTATATTATAAATAGTCTTTCTATAAGAAAGAAATTAAATAAAAAACCTTACGCGTTGTTAAATAATAGACAACCTAAGGTAAATTATCTTAGAGTTTTTGTGCAGAGAAGAAACTTTATGGGAAAGAGAGCCTTCCAGCCTATGCCTATCTGAATGCCGTATAGCTATGATTGATGGAATATCACAGGCCCTCTATGTATAGGCTAGGCCAGGGACCCCCTTTCGTATTCAACCGGCAATTAATTCCTTCCATCAAGGAAACATAAGAATTGTCAATCAATCAGAATCAAATCTGATAATTAATACACTCAATAATTGCAATGTATCTAGCCAATGTAACGTACAGATACGTTATACATGTGATCCACATTAGTGATTTATAAATAAATCACGAGATTCTTGCAATCAATTATAATAATTATAATTGATTCTAACACATTCCCCAAAGATTGCAGCCTCCAGCCAGCACTAGCTTTTCTCCTCCAAATTGCTTCCTACCGCCACCTTCATTCATCCAAAATATAGCTTATTCATCTTTCTTGTTGCAAACAAACGGCAGCCTATTTTCTCCAAAAGTGTGACATTAAGCCGCCAGTCTTAGGAGGCCAAATCAAGTGGATTTTAATCCATTATTCGTGTAGTATGTATAATCGAGATACGAGGCAAATATCCTTGTTATATTTGCTATGTTTTTATAAAGTTATTATGCTATTTTCGTATCAAATTAGATCATGCATGTCGTAATTGTGATTTGCATAGATTGTTGTATATATGTATGTAATTGTTATAAATATTTATCGGATGTGTGTATATGTATAAAGATTTCATAACTTTGGTGTGCTTGGGCCATGTATTGCTGCGAGAGTTCTTCAGGATGTTTCCGTATTCTTTAGAAATCTCTAGGAATTCTATATTCAGTAAAAATATTAGTCATTGTGTTATTTGTATATGCTTAGAGATGACCACAGAACAAACAGGCAAGATATGTTTCAAGTACAATTTCTCTGCAGACGTCTATTTTCATTACATTTTACTTGTTCAAACCAACTACTGCAATGATAATTCTGAAATATCAATAAAAACATTGCTACCACTATGTGGTTTTGTTTCCCTTTTTTAGCAATACCGCTATATGGGTTAAGGCTAGTATTAAATTCAAATGATATTACTACTTGGTATCAGATGACAAAAGGGAAAAAAACGTAAAAGCTAGCTTGGAAATTGCCATATTGTACCATGTTCTGTTGCAGCCGATGTTTTAAGAAAAAAAAGATAAAAGATAAAGATAAAAAAGGGAAGTAATCAAAATCAAAATCAATCAAAATCTTAACCCCAAATATATCCATAATTTATCTCCCCTCTCTCTCTTATTAGCGTCCAAACCCTCCCCCCCTCCCTCAAATTTTTTCCTCAGCCATTCCCCTCCCTTAAAAAAATGCTCTCTACTATTGAATCAAAGAAGAAAGGAAGTGGGAAGGAGAATATATATATATAGAAGAGGAAGAAAGAAAAGGAAAAGTTAGCCGTACATCATCAAACACGTTCTTATTTATCACTTTTAATCTACAAGATCAAGGTAGGTGCCTCTTCCCCCTTAAACGGGTATGATCCATGCATGCTTTAATGGTATATTAATGTGATTCGTTGTTTTTATTTGTTTAAGATGTGAATTTTGTTTTGTTTTATATGGGAAATCATGAGATGTGTTGTTTATGGCTGTATGTGTATGTGCGTGTGTATTGAAATTGCTGGTACTTGCGATTCGGATTGGAAACACCCTTGAATGAAATTAAAAGGTTGAATATTTTCATACTTGGAGTTCTTTAAAATTGCGTTGTAGCCTTAGAATAGGTTCATCTAGCCCGGAATAGTTTGGGATTAGGTTGGAAGTCGAAAAAATAGGTCCGATGTGCGTGTTTTAGGGGGGCACGTGGGGCACATGCGCGGCCCCTGACGGCGCGTCCAGACACGTGCTGACGTGTCTTCTTCCAAAAGATGCGTCTCGTTATAACGAGTCCAGTGCAACTGGCTTGAGGTCAATCGGAGTTAAAACGAAGATTTTATTGAGGGTTGAAGAAACTAGAATTTAATTTAAAAAAAGAAAAAAAATAAAAAATCCGACTCAGCAGGCCGATTGACCCAATTGATCCGGCTGACCTGGTTTGCAAAGGGCTGGTCTGGTCATTAATGGGCCGGACCGAAAAAATAAAAAAAAGATATGCATTGGACCGGCCAGGCTGACGGACCGGGTCGGATGGCCAGCGGACCAGACCAGGACAGCAGGCCGGCCCAAACCGAATTTAATTAAAAAAATCCGAAAATTAATTTCTGAAATGAATAAATAATTAGTTTAAAATTCCAGAAAATATATTTCATTATAAGAAAATTTTAAATAAATTTTAGAAAATATAAAAGGTTAAAATTAAATTATTTTCACTTAATTTCTGAATTTTGGTAAATTTAAGTAATTAAAAATAAATAGTAGTAAATTGAATTAAATAAGGGAAAATAGGAAAAAAAATAAAAAATTCTAGAAAATTTATACAAGCTAAGGAAAATTACGGGGGGTGATAAATAATAACTTTTCAATATTTGAAAAATTTAAGAAATCAAATATTGAGTACCGGAGGTGTTGAAGATGGGTGTACAAACCCCAGGCGACTTTGTTGTTGCATTTATGGCACGTGCATTGCATTTGGAGTGTGTTGAGATGTACGGGTGTCAGACGCTCGAGTGGAGTGGATTATGGCATACGGGGCATAGACATTCAGTTATGGTGGATCATGGTGTACGGGCCATGGACACTCGGTTATGGTGGATCATGGTGTACGGGCCACGGGCAATGGTTAGGGTGGATTGTAGTGTACGGGCTACAGGCACCCAGTCAATCTCGGGATCATGCACTATGTATAGGTCTACGGACATATTGTATGACATGATTCTAGTTGCGCGTGACACGTGGATCAAAGCATGCATCACGTAGTTGCGCATTTTTATGTGGAGTGCTTTACTTACCGCATTTACTTTATTTTATGCATGTTATATCATATTTATGTGCTATGTGGTTGTATCATTTTGATATGCACGTTTTGTATAGGTTTGAGGAAGGCATCTACTGGGTGATTTTTGTCACTCACCCCTACTTCACAGGTGAGCCGGATGAGGACTACAAGCACATCTTTGTTGAGGACGGGACGGACATAGCTGAGTGGGCTGAATGATAGCTGCATATAGGATACGGGGGGACTCTGCAGCTGATTGTTTTATTATATATTTTGGGGATTTTCACAGACTTCTTTATTACTTTTATTGTCAGAATTTTTACTTAGTAGTGTAACGATGTTTATTTGAGTTTAATTTAAGTTATAATTTTATGTTTCTGCGAAAAAAATTTCTACGTCATTCACGAAATTTATGAAGTTGATTCGACGCCTTGTATTCTACCTAGTGAGATACAGCGGGTGCACTGCTCCCGATGCTAGGGCTCGAGAGCGAGGCGCTACAGGTGGTATCAGAGCCGAGGCTTCAGATCCGCCTCGGAAACGTAGGATTAACTAGATCACTAAACATAAGTTATGATCTTTTGTAAAATGACAACTTTACCCCTAACAAACAAAGTAGACTTAAGTAATGATTTTAGACTTAAATTATGATTGGGTCATGTATATATATGTATATATATAACTCACGCCTCTAATGATTAGGATTATGTTGTTCCACTTCATTCTTTCTTTGTATTCCATTTCTCTTAAACCGTCTAGCCATATAAATATGTACGCTTTTTCCTTCGTCAAGGTTTTATCCACAAGGGTGGTTTCACTTGACAAGGTTTTAATGCGGCATATCATATATGACTGGCGGTTACGCATACTTATTTCACTTCATGCTTATTTGCTTACGACGACATTACTATTTATGTACTATGGTTTTCTCACACCATAAGTGAGCAATATTAATAAATTTTGTTTTATATATATACATACATATATATATATATACATATATATATATATATATATATATATATATATATATAACAAATAAAAGAAAATTTTTCAGATGGCGTCGTCTTCCCAAGGTCATCCCGTTGCCGGCGGCGCGCAATCCTTCGCCGCTGTCGTCGCCGATTCTGCACCCGTTACAACACCCATATCTCCCAAGACAATCTCCAAGCATAAAGTCCATCCTTTGATCGCCTTTACTGATGATGAAATTGATGCCTTGGCTGCTCCTTACCGGTTATCTCTCGTTGGCATGTTTTGGTTTGGCAGGCCATCGTTAAAGGTTATTCGTGAAGTATTTGATCGTATAGGATTCAAATCTGATGTAAAAATCACACTTTTGGATCAATCCCATGTGCTGCTGAACTTTACCCACAAACCAGACTATATACGTTGTTTTTACCGACGATCATGGACGATCGTCGGTTGCACAATGCGAGTGACCAAATGGACTATCGACTTTGATCCTTCTGCAGATGCACCGATTGTTCCCATTTGGGTATCTTTTCCAGGCATGCCGCTGCACTTTCATCAAAAGGCAGTACTTTTTGAGATTGTGTGCGTTGTAGGCCGCCCCATTAAACTGGACGTTGCCACCGCCGATGGATTGCGTCCCTCCGTAGCCCGTGTTTGTGTCGAAGCGGATGTTTCAAAAGATCTTCCTAAGAAACTATTTCTACAAGGGAAACAGAAAATGATGCAACAACAAATTGTTTATGAAGATTTGCCATCATTCTGTTCTGACTGCCGCCGTCTAAGTCACGTAGCCTTTGCATGTGGTGGTGCTCCTGTCGAAAAGCCATCCAAGCCTCAAAAGAATGACACGAGATGGACTCCAAAGAAGCAACACAAAGATGCAAACCTTGATCAAGACAATATTGTTATACTCTAAAAAAAGTCAGTTTCTTCTTCTAACTCCATGGACCAAGGAAAGCATACTTCGGCAGAACCATACAAAGACGATGATAACCCAAATACCTCTATTCGTGCTGCCCTCGATGATACTGAATAGGGTATCCAAATTACCTTTGCTCATGCTCATCTCAGTGATAGCCACGATACTGTGCATGAAGACATCGGGGCCATTCTGCAATCGCAACAAGCACGCAAGGCTGTTCATACCATAATTTCTCAAGCTAATATACCTCATCAATTATTTCAGGATATGCCAGACAATCAACTGCTGCAACCTCAAACCTGTATAGATGATCCTTACTTCTGCCAAGTTTCCGACTCCTGACCAAACTGGCAATACAAGTATCCAAATTGACGTATCTTCACGCTCTCAATTTCCACAACCGATGATGGAGGCTACTAAAAACTTTTCCAAATGAGTATCACCTCGTCCAACAAGTATTCCAGCAGCATCTAGATGTAGACGACGACTTCAGCACGAATTAACGCCTAGACCCCCATCGACTGTAGTTACTCGAAGTGACGTTTGGGCTCAACACCACCGCATATCTCATCATGAATGCAATTACATGGAATGTTGGAGGTATTCGAACCTCTCTATATCGTTTGATTGCTCTGCTACGTAATACAAAGGTGGACATCTTGGTAATTAATAAGCCTAAACAACGCTCCTCTAAGCTTGTTTTGTTTCGATTAAAACTGGGATTCTCAAATGCTGTTGAAACATGCCAAGGTAATATTTGGTTCTTCTGGAACTCATCCTTTTTGCAGTTACTTGACGTGTGCCATGGTGACCAAACCACTCTCCTCTCTTTTAAATACATACAAACTCAGCAACCACTAGCCTGGTCAGTTATATATGGCCGGCATTCTATTTGTGATCGGCGGCCTCTTTGGGCTTCTCTTGTTGAAGTGTCACGCAACATATCAGCGCCGTGGATAATAGGTGATGGTTTTAACTCTTTTCTATCCCTAGATGAACATAAAGGGCGTTCTACGCCACCTCTTCGAAGCTTGGAAGATTTTAAAGAGTGCGTTGGTATTTGCGGCTTACAAGATCTTCCTTTTAAGGGTTCTTTATTCAATTGGGCACGTGGGACAGGACATGGTAGAATTATACGCCGCTTAGATAGATATATGTGCACAGTATAATTTTCAAATTTGTTTGCTGACATGGTGGTTCACCATTTATCACGAGCAACCTCTGATCATGCCCCATTATTGTTAAATTCCACATTGACTCAAGCGAGACCTCATATACCTTTTCGATACATCAATGCATGGGCTTTACATTCAGACTTCTTGGCGTTTGTAAAGGAAAAGTGGCAACAGTACCCTATGACTGGCGGTATGCGAGGTCTTTATTCCAAGCTTAATCGACTTAAGAAAGATCTCTGAAGTTGGAACCGTGAAAGTTACGGAAATATCTTTAGCAACGTTGACATGGCGGAAGCAAATTACAAGCGAGTGGAGTCTCAATTTGACGGTGACCCAACCCCTGCGAATAGAATGGCACTCTTCTTAGCTCAAGCTCAGCTTCTCCAAGCGACAAAAGCCCAAACATCATATTGGGCACAGAAATCTAGAACTCATTGGGTAACAGAGGGGGAAGCCAACACAGATTACTTTCATGCCATTATAAAAGACAAACATCGACGCCAACTAATCCGTGACCTCCGAAACCACTCAGGAGAAATACTTCAAGATAATCAAGCTTTAAGTGATGCAGCAGTTACTTTTTATAAACACCTCTTTCAGCACGAGGCAGTCAGCGGTGTAGATACCTTTCTGCAGCATATACTGCACTCACTCACACAGGAAGACAATAACATGTTGATGGCAATACCGGATGTTAATGAAATAAAAACTGCTGTTTCGAACCTCAGTCCAAGCAGCGCTGACGGCCCTGATGGATATAACGGCCATTTTTTCAGAACTTGCTGGGACATATTGCACTTGGACGTCACCCTCGCCATACAAGAATTTTTCATGGGCGTTCATCCACCGCAGGTAATGATTTCGTCATTGATAACTTTAATCCCCAAAAAATCACGTCCAGAAACATATGCAGATTTCCGTCCCATATGCCTCTCAAATTTTATCAGCAAGATCACTTCCAGAATCATAGCATCACGCATGAACACATTGCTACCAAAAATTATTTCTGCAGAGCAAATTGGTTTCTTAAAGGGGCATGATATTAGCGAACAAGTACTAATGGCAAATGAGATGGTACACTTAATGGATAGAAAATCGCATGGTGGTAATGTCATGATCAAGCTGGACATGGCAAAAGCCTTTGATCGAGTCAGTTGGTCTTGTTTGCAAGCAATACTCCTTAAGTTTGGTTTTGATCCTCGGTTCATTCGCATCATATTGAATAATATGAGTCTCTCAAAGCTTTCCATATCCATTAATGGCTCATCTTATGGTTTTTTCTCACCAACACGTGGAGTTATACAAGGAGACCCACTATCTCCTCTACTCTTTATCCTGTGTTCTGAGGGTTTCAGCTAAGGTATAAATCATTTATTCACAAATAGATCGCTGAGAGGCTTTGTGCTAGGCCGGGTTCCGCCAGTTTCACACTTAGCGTATGCGGATGACTTGTTGATCTTTTTAAATGCTTCAGCACAGAATTTGCGCAGGTTCCAAGCTTTCCTTCAAGAATATCAGCAGGCATCCGGCTAGCTAGTCAATTACACCAAAAGTCAGTTTGTTGCCAGCTCTTATATCATGTCGCAACAATTGAGTAATGTTGCACAAATCCTATCCATGCAGCCATCCCCATTGCCGATTAAGTATCTGGGTTCATATCTTTACCGTGGTATAAATAGAGCATCTTACTGTACTACCTTAATGCAGCACTTTGACGCAGCACTCACTGGATGGGCTAGCCGTCTTCTATCTCCAGGTAGCCGCCTTGTCTTATTAAAATCGGTGTTGACATCTATGCCACTGCACATCTTGGATGCATCTCGTCTACCCAAAAGTGTAATTTGTGCACTTAACCGAAAAATTGCTTCCTTTTTATGGGGTGGCAAACACCATTGGATATCTTTCGACGAAGTATGTCTTCCAGAATTTGAAGGAGGCCTAGGAGTGCGTAATGTATCTTATATCCAGCGCGCCTATGATTGTAAGTTATGATGGTCCTAACATAACAATAGCTCATTATGGACAACATATATGCATCAACGGTATGGGGGTCGAGCGGATTATGCACCATGCATATATTATTCTCCTGGATGGAAGAGAATCTGCTCTATACATCCTCTTTGCCTTCAGCTATCGTCTGGTCTACCAAATCAATTATGGCTTTCTAGTGCATCTGGTACTTTTTCTATTCGACAAGCATATGATGATGTCCGGACGTCACGAGCACCCTTATTCTCGCATAGATTTATATGCTGGCATGGGGTATCAAAAACCATTAGCATTTTCACTTGGAGATTATTACATTCTGCATTTCCTATTGAAGATAATCTGAGACGACTTTCTACCATCTGTCCTACTATTTGCCCATTTTGCCGAAATTCTTCTGCTAATATCCGACATTTGATCCTTCTATGTCCTTATGTCAAATCTGCATGGTGGAAATTATCCTGTTTATTAGATGGGCCACTATACCAAGATGCACACCTTCGTCCTTATCTATTGCAATGGTGGCTGTCATCATCTGCTAGAACTCTCAAAGGCAACTTCCGTGTGGTTGGCCCTATGATGCTGTGTTGGTCGATTTGGCGGGTATATACGAATCACACATATGGAGATGCTGATCTCCCACTTACAAATATTTTTCAGCTCACTCGTCAATCATGCTATGACTGGGCTTCCGCCCTCAATGGTACGGTATTGGCACAATATGTGCCATCTCTCATTGATGCAGGTTTCTCCCCAAGATTACGTCCTAAACTCATCATACCGCTAAAATGGGAACTTCCAGCATCGGGAAAATTAAAACTAAATGTTGATGCTTCGGCCGGCCAATCTTGTGCATCTGCTGGAGAAATTTTGAGGGACTCACATGGCCAAATGATTGCTGCTCTTTAATTCAGACTTCCTTATCTATCACCACTTCGCGCGGAAATACAAGCTATTCTTTATAGCCTTATGGGCTACACTATCACCAGCTAATTATTGAGACGGATTGCAAACAAGCCACTCAACAATCCAACACACACCTTGCACCACTACCAGAATACACACAGTTACAGCTATTTCTGAGACTCACGGTTAGTCGACTCACTTTCATTCCAAGGGAGATCAGCATGGTTGCCCACTACTTGTGTCAGCATGCCGCATGTCACCAACCACAACGATTTTCACATCCGCAACTTAGCTGCCCCCACGACGCGTGGGTTTTATTATACCGACAGTGTTCTACATGTTCTCCGCACATAAATTTCATAGCTGGAAAATCTGCTTTGTTGCTTATATTCTTATGATATATGCAACCCTAGTACGCTTTGACTATCATCTTTACTATTATAACCTATCTATGTCCGACATTGATGGCTTTCATACGTTTGTTTTGTTGCCCGTAGTCCTTGACTTCGAGCAACTTGGGTACGCTACTGGCATTATCATCAGATTACTCGTCCTCACATAATTTTATCTGTGGCCTCTAATGCATATTGTGTTACTTTGTTGCAAGGATCACACTCATTGCTGCTCACTCAGACACGACGGACCGGGGATATGCGAACCACAAACTGGCAACCAAAGATTACTTGTGCTTCGGTTTTCCTGAATCAATGCAGACTGCCTCAAAGCTACAATAACCGCTTATCCAACAATCATCTGGCAATTACCAACACAGACTTGCTGTATTCTACATTATATTATCTTGTGATTGTATTCATGCAGCATCACTCCAATGATATAAATATGTATGCTTTTTCCTTCGCCAATGTTTTATCCACAAGGGTGGTTTAACTTAGCAAGGTTTTAATGCGGCATATCATATATGATTGGAGACTGCACATTCTCGCGGCTTTACACTTCTAATTTTCATATGATATACATCGTTGTAATATGGTTACCTCCAACATAAGTGAGGTTTTTGAATTTTAATAAAATCGCACCTTTATTCAAAAAAAATATAACAAATAGAAGAGATCGTATCTTTCTACAGTGGCGAAAACGACTGGCGGTGCGATGACGATCTTCCGGTGCCATTGCTTTCTCAATTTCGCTATTGGTATTTGCATTCTTTATTTCTCAATTTGCTGTTTTGGATTTTTTGAGTTCGTTCTAGGTTGCGATCAAAATATAGCCGTAATAGTGTAATGGATCACCACCGATCCTTTGCGTATGTGGTAAAGCCAGCTGCTCCATCTCTGCCTTCTCGTGAGATAACTAGGTTTAATGGTGTTCTGTAATCAAATTCACTCGTGAGGAGGTAACGATTCTAGCAGATTCTTTTAAACACTGCCTAGTAGGGACTTTTTGGTATGGTCGTCCCAAAGTTCACGCCATACGTAAATGCTTTGAGAAGATTGGCTTTCAGTCTGCGATCAAACTCACTGTTTTAGACGCCACTCATATTCTGCTGCAATTTGAATCGGAGGCAGATTATTATATATGCTTGTCACGTCGAACATGGACGGTATTAGTGTATCATATGTGTGTTACTAAATGGTCTTATGATTATAATCCCAAGGTTGATGTGCCTATTGTGCCTATGTGGCCAGGTCTTCCAATATATCTTCATAAACAGGAGGCATTATTTGAGATCGCCAAAATGATTGGCACGCCATTAAAGGTTGATTCAACAACCATGCAGCTTCTGCGACCTTCCATTGCACGAGTATGTATTGAGATGGATTTTTCTCAGGAGTTATCTCAGAGATTATACATTCAAAATGATGATTATCATTTTTTTCCAACCTGTGGAATATGAGCGGCTTCCTCTTTATTGTGCAGATTGTAAATTACTGGGTCACTCGACTAGCACATGCAATGCTTCGTCAGCAGTGGATGTGCCTCATCCCTCAGCTAACACCACTGCTTCATTGCCTACAAATCCTAAGAGGGTGGAATCTACAGTTGCACAATGTTGGACACCCAAAAAACACAAACTGCAAGACCTTACTAACACTGTAGAATTAGTTGTTCCGCAGGAGGCAGAACCCAAGGCTGTGGAATATTCAGAGCCAACTGTTGGTGATAAGGATGACACTGGAGAACTGCTCACAAGCCCACGAGAGACTACAGAGCAAGCAGGAACATATGCTCAAGAACCAACAGTGTCCTATGCTCCAGATTTATCTCGACTACAATGTACTTCTGCAACCAATAGAGTTTCTGCTAAAGTGGAGGATGATCCTCTTATTGTCCATGCCTCAGATTCTGAACTTCACGAGGATCATGTTGTTGATACACAAGAATTACGCAAGACAGTGTTGGATGTTGCGCGCGTGTTGTCGAATACACCTCATACTGAGACTAGCTCACTTGATATTGCACACCCGGATGTCATGCAGGCGGTTGATTATTTTCTTGCACTGTGGACCCGACATCTACGTAGAAAAAAGGGGAGATGCCTGCGGCTCCCCCGACATCGGTTGTAACACGTGGAGCTTTGCAACGTTCTTAGCTTAACTCTTCTGCTGATTTATGTCAATGAAGGCATTCATATGGAATATTCAAAGAATTAACACTTCCCTCATGCAGCTTATCTCACTCACTCGTCAGAACAGGTTACACTTTTCAATTTTGATAGAACCTAAGCTACGTCCTTCTAGGTTGGAGGATCTTCGTCTACAACTTTGTTTTACTAATGCATGTTCTTCTGAGGATAATAATATTTGGGTATTCTTGTGTGATTTTTTTTGGAGTTACTAGATATACGGTCGGGTGTACAGAATCTGTCTTTGCAATTTCGGTCGTTAATTACAGGGATGTCTTTTAGTTAATAGCTGTATATGCCCGTCAAATGGTGTTGGCTTGTCTTCCTCTGTGGGATGACTTACTGATACTTATGGATGGAAATACACTTCCTTGGCTCATCGGTGGAGACTTTAACACTTTTCTATCTCTAGAAGACCATAAGGGCATTGCTACACCAGCATTGCGTACATTGTCGGATTTCAAACAGTTTTTTGAGTCTTGCAAATTATTGGACATTCCCTTTCAAGGCTCTCGTTTTACGTGGCATAATGGACGGGGTCTTGGTAAGGTGTAGCGTCGATTGGATTGGATATTTTGTACACAGGGATTTTTGATATTTTTGGTGTAGGATTGGTGTGTCACTTACATCAGGCAATGTCGGATCATGCTCCTCTCCTACTCCAGTACACATTGGTTGAACATCCTGACCCTTCTTCTTTTCGGTTTTTTGAGGTTTGGTTAAGGCATGACGACTTTGATGGCTATGTGCATTCACATTGGCGGACATACCCAACATATGGTGGCATGTATGGATTATATGATAAACTGCAAAGATTAAAGATGGATATTAGAGATTGGAATAAAGGCGTCTTCGAAAATATCTTTAGTGACTTGGTGGTGGCGGAAGAGGAGGCTATGAGGACAGAAAGAGATTATGATGCGCAGCTAACAGAGTCCACTAGAGCAGTGTCTCAACTTGCTAAAGCACATTTGCTGCGGATACAAACACGTGCCTATTAATATTGGAAGCAAAAGGCAAATGTTCGATGGAAAAAGATGGCGATGCTAATACGGCTTTTTTTACCGAACGGTAAAATCACGTAGACAGCGGCAGGCAATTGTCAATTTCTTTCAACAGTTATTTTCCTCGGAGCACACATATGATCATGAAGATATATTGCATCATATTCCTTGTGTGTTGACAGAAGAGGATAATACGAGCCTTCTACTTCTTTCGCATGCAGATGAAGTAAAAAGAGCGGTATGGTAGTTGAGTCCGTCAAGTGCACCAGGTCCAGATGACTTTCTTGGTTCTTTTTACGGACTTTTTTGGGATGATTTGTGTTTAGATGTCTTGCTTGCAGTCCAAGAATTCTTTATTGGTATACGTGTTCCAAAGTCGATGGCAGCTTCATTGATTTGTTTGATTCCAAAGAAGACCAATCCTAATACGTTTGCAGATTTTCGTCCTATATGTTTAACAAATTTTGTTTCTAAGGTGGTCACTCGCATTATTGCCACGCGGGTATCTATTCTCCTGCCGCGTCTTATATCTCTGAAATAAGCAGTCTTTATGCAAGGCCGTGGAATTGCTGAGCAAGTGTTGATGGCGAAGGAGATGGTTCATCTGTTGGATCGCAAGTGTAGAGGGGGCCATATAATGATCAAGTTGGATATGAAAAAGGCGTTTGATCGGGTTTCTTGGTATTCTTTGGAGCAACTGCTGCTACGTTTTGGATTTCATGCGTGTTTTGTTAGACTCCTCATTAATAATTTGGATGCTACACACTGCTCTATCTTGATTAATGGGGTGCCCACCGGTTTTTTCCATCCTTCACGTGGAGTAAAGAAAGGCGACCTTTTGTCTCCCTTACTGTTTATTCTAGACTCATATAGATTTTCTAGGGGAATTAAAGCCTTATTCTCATAAGGTATGCTGCGTGGATTTAATACTGGCCGAGTTCCAGGTATTTCCCATCTGGGATTCACTGATGACTTACTTATTTTCCTAAATGGTTCAAGTTCAAACCTACGGCTATTTAAATCATTTTTGGACAAATATCAACGGACATCAGGACAACTTGTAAACTTTCATAAAAGTCAATTAGTTGTTGGACTGAATGTTTCAGTTTAAAAGGGTGATGGCAGTCTTAAACATGCGTATTTTGTCTTTGCCAATAAAGTATTTTGGGTCATATCTCTTTAAAGGCATAAATCGAGCACAATACTGTACAGCATTACTGGACCATTTTGAGGCCAGATTAGCTATTTGGGCGCACCGGCTACTTAACACAGCAGGCCGCATGACTTTGATAAAATCAGTTTTAACAGCAATGCGGGTACACTTAATGGCAAGTGCACATCTTCCCGAAAGTGCTATTGTAGAGCTTAATCGTAAAATGTCACAGTTCTTATGGCGTAAAGGTTTTCATTGGCGTTCTTGGGATTCTATATGTTATCCACAGGCAAAAGGTGTTTAGGAATTCGCAGTCTCAATGCATTGCAGAAGGCACATGATTGTAAGCTCTGGTGGTTGTATAAAACATCAGACTCGCTTTGGGCGCAATATATTCGTCAAAAATATGGGATGCGTTCTGCACTCCAGGTACATATTTATGATTCTGCTGATTAGAAGCAAATATGTCGTATTGCATCTTTTTGCTCCATGCATGTTCAACAATCGTCGTGCATATGAAGTCTGTAATACACAGGGAGCACAATTTCTACCAGCCAAATACATTTGGTGGACGAGAACGCCAGCCCAGGCTCAAGTTTTCTTATGGCGATTGTGGTACAACGCACTGCCTATGCCGGAGAATCTACAGACACAACATGTTGCATTCCCTACCTGTTGTGTCTTTTGTCGCAGTGCGTCAGAGGATACAAATCACATGTTTTATTCTTGCCTAATCATTCGATCAGTCTGGACTCATTTGGCTGTTGTCATTGGCGGACCATTACCGAATGATTCCCATTTGAAGGCTTTCTTCGCAGTTAGTGGCAGCAAGCGACTAAAGGTACGATGTCTGGCCATCTTACTGCGGTTGTTCCATTAATAACTCCTTGGCATATATGGAAGGAGTATGCATTGATTCACTTTGGAGAGGAGCTATTTTCTTTATCACGCTTGTGTGAGCGTATTCGGCAAAGAATATACGCATGGTTTTCTTCTATTTTTGGGAGTAAATTTGCGGCTACTCTGCAGCAATTGGTATCAACACATTACTCACCACCTTTGCGATCCAGACGCATTCAAATCATTCATTGGAGGCAGCCTCCTACTGGTAAATTAAAACTCAATATTGATGCAGCAGCAGGGCGACGAGGTGCAGCAGGAGGTGCTATACTCCGAGATTCTGCAGGCCAGATGGTTCGAGCTCTATGTTTCCCACTACCGATTTTACCTCCGTTACATGCGGAACTTCAGCCTATGTTGTTCTCTATTCTCTTTTTTATGACGTCGGGATACTTGGATTTACTCATTGAGTCGGACTGCCTCTCACTTATACAGTTGATGGAAGCACCTCCTAGTCTTTCTCATTGGCTAGCCTTGGATTATGCTCGTCTAAAGCATTTTTTGAGACTCATGCGTCCTACTATCTCTTTTGTACCCAGGGAGAGTAATTCAGTAGCTCTTTCTATTGTGCAATATGGTTTGTTACGGTCTAGCACATGCATTTTTTACACGCTTCAAGAGCTTCCGCCAATGGCAAGGGGTAGTTTACATACAGATGTTCACCTTCCGTACATTCGCACATAATACTCTCACAGAGAAGGCAATTCTTTATTCTTATGCCTGCATCAAACTGGTGCATGCGGCTGGGTATGTTTTCATTATACATTTTCTGTTTTGTTACTTACAGTTCATCGTAACGCTGATGCCTATTTATCTGTTGTGCTAAGACTTACCATTGCACCCGGTGGGACTCCCGTCGACTGTTCAAGGATGGATACTCATGGGGCTGTTTTCTCTTACACGTTGCCCATAACTGTCAAAGTTGTGGGCAACTTGGGTATTCATTCTCCTTTCTAATTATATATATCTTTGGATCATATATCCTGTTTGCATACATAATGGTTTCTTTGTCTGTCTGTTTGAGGTACATTGTGCGTCTGCCACATATGAAGACAATGACGGAGCTGCGGTTTATCACATCCCTGAAGTATACAGCTGCTGCTAGATTAGGAGTATTGGATTTATTTTTCCTATTTTCACATCGTAGTTTGTTGCTTACATGTAGTTTGAGATTTCTATGCATTTTTTGTTATCTGTTTTGTTTAGTTTAGGAGAGTCTTCCTCCATAGCTAGGGCTGATAATGTAACCACGGTATTCCTCCGCCACAAGGGAGGGTTTACATATTAATAAAATAATCGGACGGTACCGCCCGTCCTTCACCTAAATATAAATAAATAAATAAATAAATAAATATATATATATATATGCATATATATATATATGTGTGTGTGTGTGTGCAGCCGCGTGTGTGTGTGTGCATATGTAATGTAGAGTAGAACTTTTCATTTCAAATTTGTTGTCAAATAGGCATTTTCAAGTATGTCTCCTTAAGCACTTCACTTAATGAACAAGTTTAGTTCATCTCCTCAAGCACTTCATTAAATGAACTAGTTTAGTTCATTTAACATGGCACCTGAAAATAATATAAACACAATAAATGTTTACCACATGATTTAAGCCTTAACGCTTCATGTGACGTTAGTACAATAATAATATATATAAGCATATAAAGCATATTTATCATGTACGCATGTCAGTAACACTTAAATCATGCACTTTGAAAACACGTAATATTTAAATCATGCGTTTTCAAATTATTCGAATCTCAGTTTCTCAACAAACTATCCATACTATCCATACTATAATATAGTGTCATAATGATGCAGATTTTATAAAACGATGCAATGAATGTGCATTTGAACGCAGACCACTTCCATCCGCGGTGGGGCGTGATTTCACAAATGATGCAAGATGCAAGTTTTTTCATGTTCCAAATCCAATGAACTTTGCAAAGATGAGATGCATCATGATCTATGTCCATGCTTGCATAAATACAATCAGATGAGTTCATATAATTTCCTATTTGATTATATTTGTTTACTTATCCATTCTATGCCCAAGTGATTATGTCCATACTTAACCATCTATGATCCATGTCCATTCATTTTTATCCACTAGTCCATAATAAGTTTAAAATCCATAATCCATAAGTTCCATGTTCAAATAATAAAACACATTAGCAAGTCAAGGAGAATTACCTATAACACACTAATATATCTCCACTATGGTCCAAAGTGTCAAAATCTGTATTTTTCATGTGGGAATGGCCTTATGGCCGAATGGTAGTATATGTCCACATATCTTTTTTTACCACACATATATATTATTTTACTCTCTTTTCCCTTACATTTTTCTAAATCTAAGAAAACCAATTTAATCTTTCTACGGCTCTAGTATGGATTCTAGTGGTAAACCAATTCCTTGTGGCTTAGGAATGGCCATGTGGCCGAATTCTTCCCTTCATGCATATACACAATTTTACATCACTCACATATTGATTTGCTACTTTTTCCACTTTTTTATCTTTTGCTAAATGTCAAGAAAACACTAGCTTGTTCCATCCTCATAATTCTGGCTAGTACCTCAAATTGGATAACGAGTTTTTCTGTCAAGCTAACTTCAAGGACATTAGGGACCTTTCTTATAACAAAGGTGCCATGTTACAATCTTAACTAGGTTTTATTCTTGTTGAAGTAATTTTGCCCAACCAAGGGAGTAAAAACTCCCCCTTCACCAAGAGCTTTGGGGAGGGTTGAACCCAAAATAAAACTTCTTGCAATGAACCAATCTTTAAACCAAGGACTAAATGGATTCATGCAACCACATCTTTATTCTTAAACTTGTCTAAAATGAAGATTTCTTTGTTTTTCTTTAAACATGGCAGAAAGTTTCCTCTATGCATACTTTCATCCTCTATTCTACATCCTTTTCCTTCTCTTTTTTATACTTTTAGCAAAAATAGTCTTGAGTTCATCCTTAGTGTACACGCAAGACATATTTACTTACTTTTCACACCTTCTTTCTTTATTTAACCTATTATCTCCTTAGATAACCATAAACATACTCCTCTTACACATGAAATGGGTAATCTACACATGCATGCTTCATTTTTAAACTTACAGGCATCTTAAAATCTTGTAAACATATTTCCTTTATGCCCATAACTTCTCTTTATAAGGTCCAAACCTTGTATGCAAGCTTCAAAGCCCCACATGCAAGGCCTATGGCCGAAATAAATAGGTGAAAAAAAGCTTGAAAATACTTATGCATGATCCATTTTGCTTATACAAACTACTTAGTGAGTTGAAATGCATGAAGAACCTAAGGATGTATACTTGCCTACTACTTGATTTCAAGCTTTTTTGTTGAAGAAGTCTTCTTGACGAAGACTCTAAAAGCTTGATTCCTTTGTCTAGGACCTGGAAAATTTTCTCCCTCCTTCCTAAGAAGATACACGGCTAGAAAGGGTAGAAAGGAAGGAGGTAATGAACAAATATAATAAAAGGTAGAACGGAGATATTTGGAATCATGTTTTAATGAACCTTACCTTGCTATTCCTTCCTATTTGCCCTCTTCAAAACTTGAATTCCAGGCCTATATTTGAAGATGGAGTTTTTATCTTTTGAATAATAAGGATGGATTAAAGAGGAAGAAAATTTCTTCCTCTTGTCTTTGGGTTTCACAGGTTTGAGGGTAGAAAAGAGGGTCGGAGGACTTTCTTGCTTGAGATATTGGAAGAGTAGAGAGAGGGAGATGTAGTCTTGAGGTGGTGGACGTGTAGAATGTAAGAGGAAAAGTGTGGTGAGGGCAAGAGAGGAGAATGGAATGTCACCAGAGCAGGCTGGGTTTATGAAGGGTCGAGATATTACAGAGCGAATTCTTTTGGCCTAGGAAACGGTACATGTATTGGATTGGCCAGTTCGGGGTGGCCATATTATTATCAAGTTAGACATGGCAAAGGCATTTGATAGAGTATGCTGGTCTTATCTTGCACAGCTTCTCAGGAAAATGGGATTTCATCCGCGTTTAGTGTGTATTCTTGTAAATAACATATCCGCCACACGCTGCTCAGTTTTAATATATGGAAACCATGCGGGTTATTTCTCTGCATCACGTGAAGTTAAACAAGGTGATCCATTTTCGCTGTTTTTATTTATTCTAGCTTCATAGGGATTCTCTAGAGGGCTGAATACACTTTGAATGAAGGTACTATATGCAGATTCCATGCAGGCCGTGTCCCTATTGTGTCGCATCTGGGCTTCGCAGATAATCTAGTAATTTTTATAAATTCTCACTTCGAAATCTGCAGAATTTTCAGTAATTTGGGATACTTATCAGCAAACATCTGGACAGATGGTGAATTTTCACAAAAGTCAAGTTGTTGTTGGAACGGGTGTTTCAGGGTCTTGGGTTTCTCAAGAACTAGGTATACGTCTGACTACCCTGCCTATCAAATAACTAGGCTCTTTTCTGTATAAGGGTATAAATCGTGCAGCTTATTGTACTTCATTGATTGCTCAATTCGATGCTATACTGAACTCTTGGTCTTCTAAGCTTCTTTCTATGGCTGGTTGTGTGATTCTGATTCGCCATGTCCTTTGTTCTATGCCACTATATATTATAGCTAGCTCGAAATTACTACAGAGTGTTCTGGATATTTTAAACCAGAAAATGTCTTACTTTTTGTGGCATGACCGCCATCATTAGCAGTCCTAGGATAATATTTGCCGGCCCAAGGAGTATAGGGGTTTGGACATTCGTAATTTTACGCTGGTACGATAGGCTTATGACTGTCTTTTGCGCTGGAAATACCATCAATCTTAGTCGTTGTGGGCAGCATACAGTCGGGCTAACTATGGTCGCCGAACTACGTTGTGTGCTCATATTTATGATTCGGCTACTTAGAAGCGTATTTGTGGATACATGTCATATGATTGATCACGTCCAGTCCACTCAGAATGGACTCTCTTGGCTTGCTAAAACTTTAGGACAATTTACACTTAAGTCGGATTTTAATCAGCTTATCTCTTCATCGCTATCATTTGATTCCTCACGGTACATTTGGTGGCCAAGCATGCCTTTGGGCGGCATCATATTCGTCTGGAAATTATTTATGCATTCATTGCCATTGGCTGACAATCTCTGCCATTGGTTAACCATATTTCCAACATAATGTATCTTCTGCAGGATGCATTCAGATCGTCAGGATCACACCTTTCTGCTTTTTCCAGCAATACGAACATTATGGCAGGAGATATCTATTCTATTTTCTGGCCCGATGCCTGGTCAATCCACTATCGTGCGTATTTACTACGTTGGTGGCGAACTTCATCTCCTCATACTATGCTTGGTCAGTTAAGAGCCGTTGTGCCATCACTAGTAGCGCGGGTCATCTGGAAAGAGTATACAAATATTAGATTTGGCGGCAGCAGCTATTCATATAGGAGATTGTTTGAGAGGGTTCAGGATCATATATATACTAGGTGTGCGACAACACATGGCCGAAAATACTCCCAGTCAATTTCTCATTTGATTGCATGCTCTTTCTCTCCCCATAAAATTGCGACGACCAAGGATTATTCATTAGGCATTACCACCGACAAACAAGTTAAAATTAAATGTTGATGCAGTGGTGGGTCGCTTTAGTGCTGCAGCAGGCGCGGTATTACGGACCCATCAGGGGGCTTTTGTCTCTGCCATTTCTTTCTCCTTGCCAGCTACAACAACATTGAGAGCCGAGCTCATGGCACTTCTATATGCATTCATATTTTACTCTAGACACCATGATCAAATGATACTGGAGACGGATTGTCGCTTATTACTAGCTCATCTATCTACTCCTGGCCGCTTTACAGGAGCTTATGCTGCAGACTTGGAACGCACCATACAGTTTCTGATCCTGAATGCTTCGTCTCAGCATTAATGTCCACGGGAGGCCAACACTGCGGCACATACATTATCTAAGCATGGGTATTGATCGGCAGGTGCGACTATTTACACATCTTTATTGGCCTTACCATATGCAGTTCGAGGAGCAATGGCTTTGGATATTTCCATGCCCCACTTGCGATTTTGAGTGCTATGTTTCCCAATGGGTTGGCGCGAGCTTGAAATCGTTGACTGTGTAATTCCTTGGCATGGGCAACGTTGGTATGTCATCTTCTAATGATGCTTGCTTTATCCAGTAAATTATATTACATTAAATGTCAGGGTAACAAAGTTTTATTTTCTAGCCTTGCTGAGGAATAAAATACACTGCGTCGGTACGTACATGTTCTTCACACTACTCTTTTTACAATATTTTGCTTCAACTACATTGATTGTTTCTTTTATGTGGCATACACCACATTCCGATTGACATCCTGCAGGACACTAAATTGGAACGAAGACCACAAGATGCAACCTTTATACATATGGATTCCACTTATTGTGTATATAGCATAGATTTCAGATTGTATTGTCTTTTATACTTTTGCAACAATAATTTTGTTCAATATCTTTTATCTTTCGGCTTATTGTGGGAGAGTCTCCTGCAACATATGTAACCACGGTATTCCTCCACCATAAGTGAGGGTAACATTAATATAAAAAACTGGACGGTGCCGCCCGTCTTTCATCAAATACATATATATATATATGTATATATATATGTATATATATATATATGTATATATATATATATATATATGTCTACATATATATGTGTTTTTTTTATGAAGCGAATTTATTATTGAAATTCCTCACTTATGGCGGAGGGAAACCATATTACATCAAAGTTAATGTCATCATATGAAAATAACGAATGAAGCATAGCTAGTATGCGAATCCACCAATCATATATGATATGCCGCATTAAAACCTTGTCAAATAAAACCACCCTTGTGGATAAAACCTTAACGAAGGAAAAAAGCGTACATATTTATATGATTAGTCAGCGAAAAACAAAAAATGTACAAATATGTAGAAATATGTGATGATGAGCTACGCCGAGTTTGACCAAAGAAACGCATGGTGTTGATGCAGCTTGTCTGGGAATGTATTGAAATCGCTGATGGGCATTGACCTCGTGCAACATGCAAAAAACCTACGTAAGGACAGCTCGAGAAAAAACCATAACCATAACATGAGGAAGGAATGAAAGCCATACCCGCGTTGCCCGTAGCCAAATAACCACGGGCAACCACCACATTCGAGTGCCATATCGTCCATGCCAACGCAAATCCCATGGACGTGGATGCAAGACATGCAGCAGCACATAGAAGCAGAGAACGTCATCCAAAAGTAAGATATAAGGATCTCTCATATGTATAGAACAACATAAAAAATATAGAGCCACAAAGACATACCAAGGCTGCCTATGCCAATTAAGAACATAGGCAACCCGCAATAGGGACGGCGTTATCATTGAAACATCATAGCCGAAAAGCTGGAAGAGTAGCATCCATGTTAAGAACTCCACGCACCTCACTTGGAAGAGCAGAGGGTGATGTGTATGTCTTCATTCCTGATATGTGGAGACCATAGCGTGCTAACAAATGTGCTGCAGAATTTGCCTCACGGGACAATAACAGACTGTAGATGAATTAATACTAAGCAGCTGAATGGCTCTCTGCACATCACTTAAGCACGAGCCCGGATATTGTAGAGGGTTAGATAGCATATGAAGTAACATGCGGCAATCCGTTTCAACATGCAATGCATCATATGTGACTGCATAGTATAGAAGAGAGAAAAGGCAAGGCCTGCAGCTCTGCCCTGACGGGAGTAACATGTGGAAGGGCGAAACAAATGGCAGAGACAAATTGACCAGTATCATCCCGGAGTACTGCACCTGCTGCGTCCCATGGCGACCTACCGTAGCATCCAAATTAACTTTCATTCGCCCAGAGGGGTAATTTCCATTTGATCAATCTGTGCCGGCGTACCTTAAGCGAGGAGAGAAACCGCAATCAATAAGGTTGGGGATAGACTCCACAAATTTACGACTTGTACTGAAGCACACCAAGTATATATATGTGTATGGACACGATCCAATAAACGATTATATGAGAAAGTATTGTCTCCAAATCTGATAACGTATACTCCTTCCAAATCACCCAGAGAACCAATGCTGGGACTACCGCCCGAAGATGTCCCCGCATAGAAGATGTTGATGCTTGCCGCCACCAACATATCAAGTAGGCAGTAATGGTTGATTGTCGTGGTAAAGGAGCTGAAAAGATAATTGCGATCTCATTCCACAATGATTTCCTTGCATTGTAAGAACATGTGATCCTTAGTGTCCGATTGACTCAAAAAGAAAACACATTGAAGGGATAGTCTGCCATGTCCGAAGGTTATTCGAGATAGGCAAAGACCCCGACCAAAGACGCCATAAAAAACTCTTGCTCCTATCGGGAAGAGACCCACCATATAAACTTAGAAAATTGCATATTAGGATTATTATATGGTGCAGTAGATAAGCCGTTTTAATAGTATATGTGCCAGTTGGATTCGAATCCCAGCTAATGCCATCGAGGAGATTGAGTGACCTGTGTACTCATGTATTCATGAACATGACAAAGCCTTTTCCACACTGCTGAATCATAGATATGTGCATACACCATCAGCCGCTGTCCATATTTTGCACGGCAATATGTGGCCCATAAGGAGTTCGATGTGTGAAATTTCCACCAAAGTTGTCCATCATATGCTTGTTGGAGGTAGTCCAAATTTCGGATACCAAGGCCTCCATTATCAATCGGACGGCAAACCAGATGCCAAGAGGTCCAATGATGACGACCATTCCATAAAAAATTTGCCATCTTCCGATTCAATGCATTGATTACGCTTTTAGGCAACCGTGAGCTTGCAATGAGATGAGTTGGAATCGATGATAAGACATGTTTGATTAATGTTAATCTGCCTGCCATTGACAGTAATTTGGACGACCAAGCATTGAGACGGATGTCAAATGGTTAAGTAAGAAGTGCAGTAGGAAGCACGATTAACACCTTTATACAAGTATGACCAAGATATTTTATGGGAAGCCCAACCAATCGCATGCCAAGCAACCGAGCTAACCGCGGTCCAGCCACATATTTTCCCACAATCAGCTGACTCTTGCTAAAATTAATTAACTGCCCGTGACTGCTTGATATGTATCTAGGAACTGTTGAAAACGCCGTATATTGGAAAGCTTCCATTAAGGAAAACAAGCAAATCATCCGCAAAACCCAAATGCGAAACTTGTGGGGCCCCCCACATTAAAGCCAAGTAACTCACCAGAGGCTATTAAGGAATTAAGTCCGCGAGAAAATCCTTCAGAGGCTAAAATAAACAATAAAGGCGATAGGGGATCACCTTGTTTTACCCCCGGGTAATCGGAAAGAAGCCCACAGTTTCCCATTGATAAGTATAGAGCACCTTGTAGCTGCCAAATTATTTAATATAATCCTGACTATCTTTGCATCAAATCCAAACTTATGTAGGAGCTGCCGAAGATAACCCCAATCAACACGATCAAACGCCTTTGCCATGTCAAGTTTTATTATAACTTGGCCTCCATGCACCCGTTTGTCAATCAAATGAACCAGTTCTTGGGCCAGTAAAATCTGATCAGTGATACATGGCCCTTTAAAAAACCCGCCTGCTCCTTTGAAATCAGCTTTGGTAATATGTCTGAGAGCCTAGAAGCTAACAGCGTGTAATAATCTTGGCCATAAAGTTAGTTAAACATATTGGTCTGTAATCAGAGAATGTTTGTGGATTCGCAACTTTGGAATAAGCGTGATAAGAGACGCCGCCAATTGATTTGGAGGCGGAATACCCAGGAAGAATTCCTGGACTGCTTTATGCACATCAAATTTAATTACATGCCAAAACTTACTAGAAGGAACCGGGAAAGCCATCCGGGCCAGCTGCACTTGTTGGACTTAGTGCCCATACTGCTTGCTGTACTTCTTGTATGTCAGGAATGGCCAATAGCGACACATTATCTTCAGCAGTTAGTATAGGCGGTATATATTGAAGTAAGTCAGAAGTGTTGTGTAAAGGCTCTGCGGCAAATAACTGCTGATAGAAACGAAGCGCTTCTTGCGCTATCTCCTCTGATGTTTGACACTCAATACCATTAGGACTAAAAATTCGAGTGATACGCTGCCTCCTCCTCTTGTCTTTAACTATTTGATGAAAATATCGAGTATTGATGTCCCCCTCTTTCATCCACTTGACATTGGCTTTTTGCTGCCAAAATAGCATTACCCGATGTTGTTTTTGTGTCAAAAGTGCCATTTTCTGATGATATAACTCACGGTTTTCTGCAGTGGGGTTGGCATCATATTCTTTTTCACAGCTGATAATGTCAGCTTCCGCAACAGCAACAGCGTCAAACACATTGCCAAACACATCTTTATTCCATTGTTGAAGATGATGTTTGAGCTGCCTCAACTTTGCATAATAGCCTCGCATACCCCCAACGGTTTCATAAGATTGCCAACAGTGAGCTACTAACTTTTCAAAATCTGCATGTGAGGTCCAGACGTCCAGGTATCTAAATGATGCAGTGGCGCTTGAGCCTTCAACTAATGCCTGAAGATAGATCGGGCAGTGATCCGAGAAGTGCGACTAAGGTGTTGATACGAAACCGTGTGAAAAAGCTCAAAAAAATCCGGGGAGCAAAGATACCTATCAAGCCTACGCCATACTTTTCCCAGCCCACGCCCATCACTCCATGTAAAAGGTGATCCTTGATAATTAATGGCTTGTAAAGAGCATGCAGAAACACAATCATTAAAATCTTGCAGAGATCGCAGAGATGGCACTGATCTACCTTTGTGTTCTTCCAAGGACAAGAATGTATTAAAATCACCTCCTAAAAGCCATGGAACATCAGTTCCTGATGTAAAGTGATTAAATCATCCCATAAAGGGCGACGCGAGATCATCGAATGTAAACCATAAACTAAAGTGCAGCAGAAAATTTCTCCCATGGGTATCCATTGAAAATACATTGAGTGATTTTGGATGCCTGTATGATCTCTATGTAACCAAAAAAGCAGCACTCCAAAATATCCATATCTTATCCTGACACACAAAGAGACGCTTGTGTAAATCCAAATTTCAGACGATAGAATTGCAAAGAGGAAGGCCTAACCTTAGGCTCTATTAATACCAAAACATGCAACTGATAACGACGCAACAACGATAATATACGTGGCATAGACGTGCGCACTCCATGGACATTCCATATCATGATCTTCATTGAGTTGATAAACAGTCGAAAGAGTTAGAGAAAGTAGACCTAGATCTTGTAACTGGTGGTGACACCGGCTCAATGTTACGCCGAGGACGAAAGTAAACGAGGCGGAGGCTGAAACTGATCATCCAACTCATGCTCTGGTATATGCGTAGTGTGAACATCTGGAGATCGATTGCTGAAACCACTGCATGCATGACATCTTCAAGAACTTCTGTGACAACTGCAGCTGCGTCTAAATCTGCTGCAACAGCAACCTGCACCTCAGTTGATGGCAAGGGTTTTCACTGTCAGAGAAAGATATAGGCTGTGGATGATGCTGAATGTCAGAAATGAAACTATCATCCCTCCTTGCAATCTACAGAGATCCTGAACGTAAGGGACTTCTTTGGCATAGCTGCAGTTAAGTCTGGCGACAGTAATAGAGCTGGTTCAGAAGGAACATGCTGATCAGTTTGCCGGGTTGTTTTTTAGGCGTCCAACGCTGATCTGTAACCTTGCGTGTGAGCAGTGGGCCAACTGCTGTTATCTGTGGGTCTGCCGTGGCCTTAGAAGGCACTTCAATGGCACTTTTCCACAATCTGCAATCTTATGTCCTAGCCTGCAACATTTAGAGCAATATGACGGCAAATCTTCATAAATTACCTATTGTGCCATCACTTTGTTTAATGCTTGAATGAATACTCGCGAAGGTAACTCCTGGGAGATCAATTTCGATACACAAACAGCCACTGATGGACGTAGTGATTCAGCTGTCGCAGTATCCAATTTCATCGGGGTTCCTAGCATACGACCAATCTGCATGAGGGCAGATTTCTGATGGAGATGTAACGGTAGTCCAGGAAAAGAGACCCAAACCGGCACAATAGGCACATCAACTGAAGGATCATACGCCGGCGTCCATTTTGTAACCCGCATATATTTCCCTGCTATCATACAACTTTGATGCGCAAAACAACGTAGGTAATCTTGTTCATGCTTAAAATGAAGTACCACATGCGTGGAGTCCAGGAGACCCACCTGCACCGGTCCAGTAAATCTGATCCGATCAATGCTTGATCGGATGATGGCGATTGGCGGCTTGCCATACCAAAAAGTGCCCACGAGTGAAAATTTAAACGGAGCTGCTAAGGAAGCGATTTCTTCATCCGTAAAGGAATCATTGGGCTGCCCTTGTATTTGTGTATCGGTTTTGGATCAATGTGCGCAGCCTCTGTCGTCTGAAAGAGTGAAGCAAAACTCTTCTTTGATGAAGATTCCGTAGGGTTTGTCGAGGGTTGCATGGCCGCCATGAGAAAAAGAAACAATTTTTCGATGTGGAGAGGATTATGGAGGTAATGAGATAGAGTAGAATGCGAAAGCAGGTGTCGTCAATGGCTGCCGGCATCAGCCAGACCTCCATAGCCGCCGCGCCGCCAAATCGCCAGAGAAAGGGTTCATCGCGCTTTTTTACATATATATGTGTTTTATTTATATGAAGGCGGGCATTTATTGAAATAAAAAACCTCACTTATGGTGGAGGTAACCATATTACAATAATGTATATCATACGAAAAACGGAAATGTAAAGAAGCTATAATATGCAGTCTCCAATCATATACGATATGCCGCATTAAAACCTTGCCAAGTAAAACCACCCTTGTGGATAAAACCTTGGCGAAGGAAAAAGCGTATATATTTATACAATTGGAGTGCAAGCATGTGAGTATATTCCAAGTGAATCGAATTGTAAAATATGATTTCGTCAGTGGAGCTATGATGCAACTGAGAACCAAATTGCCAATGCCAAACAATTGCTGCAGTCGTCGACCCCAGTATTGATGTGGTATAGCGCTTCCTAATTTGTCCGACCAAAGCAATGAGAGTGTTGTTCCTCGGCACAAAACAACAACAGATGTATAAGTAAGCATGAAGCAAACAGCGAAGCTATAAATAAACATGCAAAGATGCCAATAGCGTACCAAAGTTGCCCGAAGTCCATGGACTGCGGGCAACTTGCCATTGTGTGCAGCCGTAAAATATAGTAGATCCTGAAGTACGTAGTATGAAAAATGATTTGCAATACATACCAGCGTTGCCTGCATGATGAGGATGCAGTCAACTAAACAAACGTTCAAGCCGAGTTGTTTATGTTCTGAGTGCATGGATAACACCATCAGTATAGTAGAAACCACGGGCTGTGGGAGGTAAATGATCTGCAGCAGTGAATAGTCGAGTGAGAGGGTGTATGCGGGCGTATTGACTTAAATAGTGCGCAACCATGTTTATCTCTCGTGCAAGATGAAAGATTTTTGTTACAGGCAAATCTCCATCCCTATAATAGTGATTGGTATAAATCCTCCAAATTGCCCAACACAACATAATGGGGCCAATAACTCTGAAGTTGCCCTTGAGTGACTTAGCAGAAAAGACAACTACCATTGCAGTAAATATTGACGGAGATTCGGCACTTGTGGCAAAGGACCATCCAGCAACCAAGATAGAGACAACCAAGACTGCTTGACTTCCGAACAAAAGAGGAAGATGTGGTTAACAGTTGCTGAGGCTTTCCTACAAAATGGGCAGATTGTCGGACACATCACAGAAAAATGCCGCATGTTATCTTCAAACGGCAATGCAGAGTGTAGCAACCTCCATATAAATATACTTATGGTATTAGAAATTCCCCCTCCACCAAATGAATTTATGTGACAACAAATGAGCACGATGAGGCCGGACATCATCATATGCACAACGTAAAAGAAAGTTCCCAGATGAGCTAGAACGCCATAGTGGCGTTGGAAAATCAGTTGAATGTTGTAGACATAACGAATGAACTGAACATATTCTTTTCCATCCTGGAGAATCATATATCCGGGATAAATAATCTGAACGCAAGCCATAGCGTGAACGCATATACCTTGACCATAATGAAGTTGTATTATGATAAGACCACCAAAGTTTGCAGTTATAAGCTCGTTGAATGTGTAATAAACTGCGAACTCCCCATCCTCCTTCTAGTTCTGGATAGCATAAATTATCAAAAGAAGTCCAGTGATGTTTCCCATCCCATAGAAAGGTAGAGATTTTTCTGTTAATGGCAGAAATAACGCTTTTTGGTAATCGTGAAGCCGCTAGGAGATGGAGTGGCATAAATGTGAAAACTGTTTTTAACAATAACAGGCGACTACCTGGCCATAGTAGTCGACTGGCCCAACCTGTGAGCTTCGCATCAAAGTGCTGTAGCAGAGAAATACAGTACGAAGCCCTATTAATCCCGCGATATAGATAAGACCCTAGATATTTGATGGGCAATGCCGATGGCTGCATGGTCAATACTTGAACAATATTTTGCTGATGACATGAAGCAATATAAGAACTTATAACAAACTGACTTTTAGCATAATTGACTAATTGTCCATAAGCCCGCTGATAGTCATGTAGGAAAGATTGAAATTTTTGCAAATTCTGCGTTGAAGCATTTAAAAAAATCAATAGATCATCCGCATATGCCAAATGAGATACTGGAGGAACTCTACCAAGCGCAAATCCTTTAAGATGATTAGTCAAAAATCTATTGATGTCACGGCTGAAGCCTTCTGAGCAAATGATGAAAAGAAGAGGGAAAGTGGATCACCCTGTTTGACACCACTGGTGGGTGAGAAAAAACCATAGGAGGCCCCATTGACAGCCACTGAAAACTTCGAGAGACTCATATTGTTCATTATGATTCGGATAAACCGTGAGGCAAACCCAAAACATAGCAAAATAGATTCCAAATATGTCCAATTGACACGATCAAAGGCTTTAGCCATGTCTAGCTTGATCATTACATTTCCACCATGTGTTTTTTTATCAAGTAAGTGTACCATCTCATTCGCCATTAGTACATGCTCACTAATATCATGACCTCGCAGGAATCCAATTTGTTCCAACGAAATTATTTTTGGCAGCAAAGTATTCAAGCGTGAAGCTATTATTCTTGTAGTAACTTTGCTTATGAAGTTAGAAAGGCAAATTGGACGAAAGTCCGCATAAGTTACTAGGTTTGATTTCTTTGGAATTAAAGTAATCATGGATGCTAGCATTACCTGCGGTGGAGGAACTCCTAGGAAAAATTCTTGAACAGCAAGAACGACATCAAGGCGAACTATTTCCCAACATGTTCTGTAAAAATGGCCATTATAACCATCAGGACCCAGCGGCACTAGTTGGGCTTAAACTCCAAACTGCAGATCGAACTTCATTTTCATCTGGAATTGCCATTAGCAGTTCATTATCTGACTGCGTAACTAGAGAGGGGATATTACTAAGAAAATCATCAACTCCACTGACATGTTCCTGCGCAAAGAGTGTTTTATAGAAGGAGACTGCTGCAGCTCCTAATGCTGCGTCGTCGTGCAATATTTAGCCGGCTGAATTTTTGAGCTCTCGAATCTGGAGACGTCGATGTCTGTCTTTAACAACAGCATGAAAGTATGCCATGTTGGCTTCTCCTTCAGACATCCATTTTACACGTGATTTTTGAGCCCAATATGAAGTTTGTGCCTTTGTTGCTTGTTGCAGTTGAGCTTGTGCCAAAGAGAGTGCAGTCCTATTTGAAGGGGTAGGATCCTCATCAAATAGACTTTCTAAACGCTGATAATGGGCCTCTGCCTGAGCTACATTATTGAAAATATTGCCATATACATGTTTATTCCAAGTTTGAAGATCCTTTTTAAGGCTGTTTAATTTCGAGTAAAGACCAGGCATGCCACCAGACATTGGATATTTCTGCCAATTGTCTTTCACGAAAGCTAAGAAATCCGAGTGTAAGGCCCACGCATTTATATAGCGAAAAGAAACTATAGGGCGTGCATGAGATTGTGTACACTTAAGCAGAAGCGGTGCATGATCCGATGTTGCCCTCGATAAGTGATGAACAACTATATCAGAGAATAAACTGGAGAAAGTAACTGTGCATAAATATCTATCAAGGCGCCACATAGTTCTGCCTTGACCAGTTCCACGTGCCCAAGTATAAGGTGTGCCCCGAAATGGTATATCCTGCAGCCCACAAACATCAACACAGTGCTGAAAATCAGACAATGTACGAAGCGGAGGAGTGGAACGCCCAGAATGTTCCTCTCAAGAAAGAAAAGTGTTGAAATCACCCCCAATGATCCATAGGACTGTTATAGTGCAAGAAACTTCCTGAAGAGAGTCCCATAACTGACGTCTATCAGAAGTTGTATGTCTTCCATATACCACTGACCATGCAAATGATTTTTTCATAGGACGATTTAAAAAAGAGAGAAGAGTTGTTTGAAGTCCATGCTGTATGTCAAGCAATTGCAACAAGGATGAGTTCCAAAAGATCCAGACATTACCTTGACATGTGTCTATAGCCTGTGAGAAACCCAGTTTCAAACGGTAAGAAACTAGTTTGGACGGACGCTGTTTAGGCTCAATGATTACCAGGATATCTAACTTTGTCTGACGCAACAAACTTAATAAACGATGAAGAGAGGTTCGAAGGCCCCCTACATTCCATGTAAGAGCATTCATTGTAATGAGTCTGGAGGAGCGGAACCCATACGTGAAGCACTTCGAGTTACAACAGTAGGGGGCGGACGCGGTGGCAATTCGTTTTTAGGTCGCCGTCGTCTTCTTGGTGCCACAGGAATAAACCCATCAGTATCTGGAGTTTCCCTGCAAAAAATTCTATAAAATTTCTTCATCACTGGAAATTTGAGGTCGGGATGATAAACACTTGGTAATAGACTCAGCAGCCGCAATCATCTGTTGCTGAAATTGCGATCGGGAGTCTGCATCAATGTGTACAAATGTATTCACCATTTGATCCGCATCTGATTCGGACACTTGACAAATATCTGGGTCATCTGTTTGATCCCGTGCTTGATCTGCCGAAGGGTCTGACGCATCATGGAATGCATCCATGTTGCTCGGAGGGTTATGCGGCGGGTTATTGTTATGATCAATATGTTCAAAGAAGTTGCATTCTCTGCTACATCCGTCGGTGGAATTAAATCAGGTAATGGATTTGCAGCCTCTGGCAGATCCTGCACCATTATACTTGGATCATTGGAAACGATATTGGCGGAAGCCAAGGTGTGATCTTTTTTGCCTTCCTTTGGAGTCCAACGAACAGTAGGTTTCTGTGGTGGGTTTTCTTTTGGTGTGCTACCGCATGAAGAAGTTCAATGACCTAGCCGGCGGCAGTCACTGCAAAATGAAGGAAGATCTTCATAAATTATTTGTTGTGGTATAATTTTGTTTTTTCCCCTGCAAAAAACTTCTTGGGGAGTTCCGTTGATATATCCGCTTCTACGCAAACACGCGCAACGGATGGACGAAGGCCATCTGCGGTAGCAACGTCAAGCTTGATAGGGTGTCCAACTATCCTTGCAATTTCAAAAAGTGCCTCCTTTTGATGGTAATGAATTGGCAGACTTGGAAAAGCAACCCAAATAGGGACAATTGGAACATCGGCTGCAGGATCAAAATCAATGGTCCATTTTGTAACACGCATCGTGCAACCTGCGATTGTCCATGAACGGTGAAAAAAGCATCGAATGTGATCCGGCTCATGCATAAAGTTTAGCAGTATATGAGATTGATCCAAAAGCGTGATCTTTACGTCTGACTTGAATCCTATTCGGTCGAAAACATCGCGAATAATCTTCAGAGGAGGCCGGCCATACCAAAATGTGCCAACGAGTGTTAATCGGTATGGGGCGGCTAAAGCATCAATTTCCTCATCTGTAAAAGCAATCAAAGGATGACCTTTGTGCTTTGTTATGGCCTTTGGAGTGATATGAGCGTGAGAGGAAGGAGGTGCAGCGACTACCGCTGCAAATGATCGAACGGCGGCGGCAGCAGGCTCCGAAGTTCCAGGGGATGAAGACGCCATCTTTTTGTTTTCAAACAAAATCTCTTTACATATATGTGTATATGTATATATGTGTATAATATATGTATATATATACACACACATATATATATTCACATATATATATACACATATATATATATACATATACACACACACACACACAATATATATATAAAAAAAAAGCTCTGGCGATCGGCGGCGATCGTCTTCCTCACTGGTTCTGCGACAATGTCGACCTCCGGGCCCGGCTACGGCCGGCCGGTCCTACCGCTGCCATACTGGCTGGATCTCCTGCAACGCTACCTTCAACGATCTCCCAAAAAACCTCAGCGCTATAAAGGCCTACCCTCAATCGTTTTTGATGAATCTGAGGTAACAGCACTATTGTCTCCATTCCGGTTTTCATTGGTTGGATCTTTCTGGAATGGAAGGCCGTCTATGGTGGCATTGCAAAAATCACTGGATCGTATAGGTTTTGCTGGTGCCGTTCATGCAGGGTTACTCGACAAATCTCACGTGCTCCTGCGATTTGAGAAGGAGGTGGATTACAACCGTTGTTTTGGACGTAGATCATGGAATATCCTAGGTTTTCACATGCGCATCACCAAATATACTCATGACTTTGATCCTAGATATGATGCTCCCATTGTACCCATCTGGATTTCTATGCCTGGGCTGCCTGTGTATTTACAGAATGAAAAATCGCTCTTTGCTATTGCCGCTATGATCGGAACACCAATTCGATTGGATGCTGCAACCCAAAAGGTACTCCGTCCGTCTGTGGCTAGAATTTGCGTGGAAATTGATGTGTCAAAAGAATTACCAACTAAACTTCACATTCAAAGTATAGAGCACCATCATTATCAAACAGTGATTTATGAGGATATACCGGATTATTGTTCAAAATGCAATCTTTTGGGCCACAAACGTGATCGCTGTGGAGAGGCTCCCATGCCGCCACCACCTCTACACAATGGCGCCCTAAACCTGCAACTGATGTCAATCAGCCCCACGATGATACAGTGGCAGACCCTACTATTTTGCAACAGCAGGAAGTTAATACAGCCACTGATGCACAGTTACCGCAGGAGAGAACCACTGATGCTGCATTTCTAGATGATCCTCCTGTGTGTCATACAGCAGAGGATTCTGATCTTCAAGCACATGAGAGCTCTGACCCCCCGCGGCAACATCAGCCTGACATGACCAGATTTAACGACGACGCACAGTTAGGTCAACAAACGCCTTCCTCCTCTCCAGACATTCTGCACACCTCGTCTGAAGCAGATGTCATGGAGTTGCCCCATCCGGTACTGATCCATCAGCTGCCCAAGAAGACTACCAACGAGCCTCAGATTTATTATCGTCGCGCATGCCTCGAGCAAGAGAAGGATCATCGGATGCGAACTGCTTCATAGAATTTCTAATCCTACTCTTGAAGCTGATGCAGAAGGATTTATTCCATGCATACGTAAACGTACTCGTCGCTTGCACTCTCAGATTCCTAGGCCCCCTCGACAGGTTATAACTCGCAGTGCTGCTCGCTCTTCAAGCTCTACCTCCCAGCTGTCTCAATGAATACACTAACGTGGAATTTGCGAGGTCTACGCACTTCATTGCCTCGCTTGAGACTCCTGCTTACTCAGTATCATATACAATTTCTTTTTCTCATAGAACCTCAACAACCAGAATCACGCTTAACCAGAGCTCAAATAAATTTAGGTTTTACTGCATCACAAAGTGTTTGTGAAGGGCGTGCATGGTGTTTCTGGAAAACCTCTAGTTTGCAACTTCTGGATGCTTGCCTGTTGGAGCAAATTGTTCACTTTCGTTTTCAGTTACATACGCAACAAATAGTGCGTATTTCTTGTGTTTATGGTCGCACACTGTGCAGCACAGGCAGATTCTCTGGCAATCGATTAAGCACTGCTATGATTTTGTCATGACCCATGGTTGATAGCGGGAGATTTTAACACATTTCTATCGCCTTTAGATCATAAAGGTACGTCACGTCCTTCTTTTTCAGCTCTTCAAGATTTTAACGACACGGTCCAATATGCTGAGTTACAGTTGGTCCCCACAATGGAACTCGCTATACATGGCAAGGTGGTCGTGGACTAGGACGGGTATGGCGTAGACTGGATTGGGTATTCTGTAATGAAAGTTTTTACAATGTTTTTCCAATGTTGAAGTTGACTCATCTGAGTCGTACAACATCCGACCATTGCCCACTTTTGCTTCAATGTTCGACTGACATTCAACCTGGTCCAAAGCAATTTCGTTTTTTGACAGTCTGGACATCACACCCAGACTTTATGACTTTCACCAAAGCAGCTTGGTCATCGTATCCCACAGTTGGTGGTATGCATGGTTTATGTGCCAAGCTACGGGCATACAAGAAGGACGTTAGACAATGGAATAGGGATGTGTTTGGTAATATTTTTCATATGGTAGAGCATGCTGAACGTCAAGCTAATTCAGCGGAGATCCAGTTCGATCAGGAGCCTAACGAATGCACTCGCATGGCCTATTTTGAGGCTCAATCTGAGCTGCGCCGTGTGACAAATATTGAGCTACAATATTGGAAACAAAAAGCTAGGGTCAAATGGTTGCAAGAGGGTGACTGTGGTTCAAGATATTTCCATTCTATAGTTAAAGATAAACAACGTCGACAACGCTTGCAAGGAATCTACCTTGAGGATGGTACTTATTGTAATACGCCAGAGGACATTGGTCGAGCGGCTGTGGATCATTTCACCCGTATGTTCACTGCTCAACCAATAGAAGATCCAACAACATTTTTATCCCCAATTCCTTCCTTGATTACTGCGGATGAAAACATAATGCTCACTGCTCTACCATCTTTGGAGGAAGTAAAAGCAGCTGTATGGAGTTTAGACCCTCATAGTGCTGCAGGTCCCGATGGCTATAATGGGTGGTTTTTTCGCGCTTGTTGGGAGGTTATTTGTCAAGATGTGCATAAAGCGGTACAAGAATATTTTCTAGGCTTCCCCCTTCCACGTGCCATGGCCCACTCGATGATTGTTCTGATCCCCAAAGGATCATCTCAACGTACATTTAATGATTTTAGGCCTATTGCTTTGTCTACTTTCATGAGTAAGGTTCAAACGCGTATTCTTGCCACGCGGTTGAACGCGCTGTTGCCAAAGCTTATTTCTCCAGAGCAAGCGGGATTTCAAAAGGGAAGGGGTATCACAGAGCAAGTCTTATAGCCAATGAATTAATACATTGGCTTGATAAAGGTGTGCGATCTCACAAATCAGTTCTTAAGCTGGATATGGCAAAGGCCTTTGATAGGGTAAATTGGCAATACTTGCAAGCCATCATGCATTGTTTTGGATTCTCCACTATGTTTGTCACATTGGTATTAAATCAGTTGAAGGCTACGCATATTTCAATACTAACGAATGGTGTTCCGTATGGGTTTTTTCGGCCTACTCGAGGGGTCAAACAAGGGGATCCACTCTCACCCCTGTTATTTATTCTTGCTGCCGAGGGTTTTAGTCGTGGACTTAAGTCTCTGGTTGATCACTCAGTTATACGACCATACTCTATTGGCCGCATCCCTATGACCATTACACATTTATCTTATGCGGATGACTTACTTATATTCTTGATGCTAGTCGACAAAATTTTCAGGCATTTAAGAATTTTCTATCTACTTATGAAAAAGTTTCGGGACAAGCGGTAAACTGGAACAAAAGTTCGGTAGTCTACTCGGATGCAGTTTCTACATCGCAGCGCAGTGTATGTACTGCTTTACTAGGAGCACGGCAGACAAGCCTCCCGATGAAATACTTAGGCTCATATCTTCATAAAGGTATTACGCGATCAACACACTGCTTAGACCTGTTACAGCATGTTGACTCTAAACTCAATGGTTGGCAAGCCAAGATATTAAGTACTGCTGGTAGGCTTTTGCTCATTCGCTCTGTCCTTTTATCTATACCTTTGCATGTTCTGGCTGCATCTGCTATTCCACGTAGTGTCGTTCGATCACTGGAAAGGCGATTTGCGGTTTTTTTATGGGGGCCTGATAGACGCCATTGGGTTAAATGGTCAACCATTTGTTGTCCTACAAAAGAGGGTGGTCTAAACATTCGTAGTCTTGATAGCATTCAGCGTGCCTATGCAGCAAAATTATGGTGGCAATATCATGTGAGTTCAACTTTATGGGGGGAATATATGCGTCTACGCTATCAAAGAACTCAAACATTTGTTCCACGTATATATGACTCTCCTATATGGAAACGAATTTGCCATATTAATTCACAATGTCAGACATTGGTGCAGTGGATTAATGGGGCGCCAGTTTGGCTAAACTCCACGGGTCAGTTCCTGCTAAAGGATGCATATGAGTCTTTTCGATCTACGGCTCCATCTCTACTGTCTAACCAAATAGCCTGGGTACCACGTCAACGTCCGATGATTCAGGTATTTCTTTGGAAGCTCTTGCATAATGCACTGCCTTTGCCAGACAACCTCTCCCGTTTTATTCAAGTTCTGCCAAGTATATGTCCGTTTTGTCGAGCGGATTCAGCCTCTCACAATCACATTTTTTATCATTGTTCCCAAATCCGCCCTGTTCGACATTATTTCAATGACTTGTTAGACATTCGGCCGACTCATGCCACTGGTTGGCGCAGCTTTATGATTTCGGTGTGGTTAGAAGCGGCAGATGGGTTTCTTGGTTGTATGCAGCGAATATATCTTGGAATCCTATTTTGGAATGTTTGGAAATTTTATGCCGAATTGGTGTTTGGTGATGGAACTTGGTCTCAGCAAACACTCCTCAAGAATATTCGCCTAGATATGTTTCTCTGGGCCAAGGCACAAAGCGGAACAAAAATAGTATCCAATATTCCTCGTCTCATTAGTAATGGTCTTTCTCCTCCTCTTCGTTTGTCTAGACTGCGGATTGTTCGTTGGAATCCTCCACCCGTTGGTAGACTAAAATTAAATACAGACGCCTCTGTTGGTTGTCACACTGCAGGGGGTGGAGCAGTATTACGTGATGCGCAAGGCTCTTTTATTCATGCCATCTCCTTTCCTCTCGCCATGACTATCCAGTTAGGGTTGAAGCACAAGCTGTATTAATTTCACTTTTACATTATCTGCCGATATATGGCCCATTACAGGTTGAGGTAGATTGTCACCAGCTACTCACGCTCATGCATGCTCGGTCTCCCTTAGCTCCGGATCTTCATCGTCTACGCACGTTTCTTGCTGAATCATCTATCCACATATCTTATGCGCCTCGAAGGTAAATCAAGCAGCGCACTATCTATCCCAGGAAGGCTCACGGACTATGCTCCTTACATCGTATTCCAAGCTTTCATTAGTGCCTGCACATATACGAGGGATTATTTTGACTGACTTCACGCTTCCAGCTTTTCGATCTTAACCCAATGGTGGACCCTAAAATGATGTATAGGTGTTTCATCATCTTCTGATGTCTCAGACTGTCTTCCATATGGATTGGCATTTCAAGAATTTCCCTGCCTGTCTCCTGCGGGATTCAGGCAGGTTTGGTATGTCTTGTCTCCTTCTCATCATTATTTATCTTGTCTCCTTCTGCTTCATAACTGCCTCTTCCTGCTTGTTCTCTCATGTCTTGGGCTGTATATATTGCTGGCAAGATACTACACACTGATGGCCTCCGCAGCCTACACTACACACCCAAGCTTTGTTTCTGAAGGCCTCCTGGATCGGACTAGCACTCTTCCCTGCTACAAATGGCGCTCTTGCATGTTATCAGCACTTATGACATACATGTCATCGTTTTTATACGCAGATTTAACACATATCAAGGATGGTTGTATAAATATGTACGCTTTTTCCTTCGCCAGGGTTTTATCCACAAGGGTGGTTTTACCTGGCAAGGTTTTAATGCGGCATATCGTATACGACTGGAGATATGCTATTCTTAGCTCGTTATTTCATTTATTCTCATACTCTGATGCTTTGTAATATGGTTTTTCCTCCACCACAAGTGAGGCTTTATCAATAATAAGATATCTCTTGCTTAAAAAAAAATACACACCACACTATATATATATTTTATCAAAGGATTTTATTAGCATATACCCTCACTTATGGCGGAGGAAAACCTTATTACAGCAAATGAAAAGATGTCGATAGTCAGTATATGATTATCAACATCCATATTATATATGATATGCCGCATTAAAACCTTGCCAAGTAAAACCACCCTTGTGGATAAAACCTTGGCGAAGAAAAAGCGTACATATTTATATAAATGGACTATTGATATGCGCTACCGTGTAAAATGAAAGAATATAAAAATTGGAAATTGCATAATCGTAACAAAACAAATAGCCATGTGAACATCCACTCCTGATGATTGTCCCTTGTCCAGTTGGAAATCGCGTCAGTGGCCAGGAAATTAAGTGCGATCTGTGTCCCCGTCCATGCATAAAAGAAATGAATGGTTGAGTGAAGCAGAGGTATGAGACATAATGAAATGTGTAAGGCGAATCGAATGAAGATCATACCAGGTCTGCCTGCACAAACTAATGTGCCGGCAGAGATATAGAAGACACGCCAATCCATTTGGAAACTTGCAATAAAGGTAGCAGCATATTTGTATCAACCATGACCTCATCCCATCGCATCGGGGATATAAACAAACATGAAACATGAGTGCATCAATGTCGAGAATATATGAAATACTGAGTTAAACAGATCAATAAACCATATACAAAGTGTGAGAATGAGTCGAATGAGGATCATACCAGGTCTGCCTGTCCCAACTAAGGGACAGGCAGAGACTGCGATAAATTGCCAATCCATATGGAAGACCTAAAGGTTAAGGAACTCGCAAATTTGTGGAGAGAGGTCTAATGCGAGGCACCACGAACGAGCGATGGCAGATTGTGCCGCGAGTAATACCGGAGGTGAGGAAACATCATCGCATGCTGTGCAAATAATGTGCAGCCATATTGGCTTCTCTGTACACATGAATACAATCTAGTCGATGGTGATGTAGTAATATCCATAATAGCCGAAGATGATAGTTCCCAAAGATAGGATTTGGCTGTCTCAAGCGTGTAATTAGTTGCGCACAGTCAGACTCTAGAACAAGAGATTGATAAAGTGGTAGACAATATAACAGACCAAACAATGCATTCTGAGTCTCTACTGCAAATGGCGTACTATGTGGAAGCCGAAATGAAATTGCCCCCACACAAACACCCTAATGATCATGTAATATTGCCCCGCCTACGGCGTTATGCCTGCCAACTGATGCATCGATATTCAACTTTAGCCGACCGGATGGTGGTGTTTGCCAACAAACAATATGTGGTCGCGGGGGCCGAATTCTTGGGATCCATGAAAGTCGTAAGGTGTGTGTCACTACGATCTTTCATCCTTGTATAGATTTGACCCACATCTCAATATCATAATGTATTGAAGCTCGTAGGGTAGCAGGAGCAAATTAGTTAGAATCCCCATACTAATGCCGAATATGTTCGCCATATGCTGTAGACAATAATAGCTGGAACGATGATTTTTAAAACCCCAAATAGAGACGAGTGCGAGGAGCGATACCACCAAGATAGAAAGTACTGTCGAAGATGGAGCGAGATGGGCAATGACCAGATAATTCAAGCGCAAAGAAATTCCAAATATGGTGAATGTGACTGCAGTAGATGAAAACATGGTCTACCATGGCCGAATGTTGTTTACAAAATGGACACTGTGTGGGTCGAGCAGTAGAATAGCTGCCTATATAATCCTCAAATGGTAATGCCATGTGAAAAATGCGCCACAAAAATAATTTTATGGTAGGAGAATGATGCTTATACCAAGTGAATTTAGCAGAGAGCGGTGCAGGCCTTGCAACATGACAAATGTCGTAAGCCGATTTCAGCGAAAACTCACCTGATTCCGTCAGTTTCCATGTCAGATGTGGCCCCAACCTTCCGTCTGAGCGATGCACTGAACATGGATTCTACAAATCAGCTTCCATATCGCGAATCCTGAAGGCGTGGGATGTAATCGCCTCTGCTGCCATATTTTACATGCATGTATTTACTCCATAAGGTGTCGTTTTGATGATATGACCACCATATTCGATAGTGATATGCCATTTGTAAGCTAGTAAGATCTCGAAGTCCTAGTCCTCCTTCTTCAAATGGCAAAGATATTTTAGACTAAGCAACCCAATGATGACGATTACCCCAATAAAAAGAGGTCATTTTCCTTTCAATGACCTTGATGATTGACTTTGGCAAACCTCCAGCTACAAAAATATGTAGTGGAAGGGCTGAGATCACTGAGCGTAGTAGCACCAAGCGGCCTGCGGCGGATATAAAGGCGCGAATGCCATCCTTGAATGCGGTCATCAATATGCTGCAGGAGAGATGTACAATATCGTGCGCGATTTATTCCCTTGTGTAAATATGATCCCAGATACCGGAATGGCATGCGGGCTGCGCATGCCCAATATTGTTTGAAAAGCATGACATTGGTGAGCCGGAGTGCTTGGCAGAGGGTATGAAACTGCTTTTGTGATAATCAATTTTTTGTCCAGATGCAGTTTTGTATGATCTAAGAAAGAATGAAAGCGTCGTAGATTGCGCTATGTACCCGAAGGAACAATAAGTTAGATCATCTGCATATGCTAAATGGGTGATGGAAAATGGTATACGTCCCAGTCGGAAAGGTTGCATTTTGCCAGAGTCAACTAAAGATTTGATGCCCCTGCTAAAACCCTCCGAAGATAGAATGAACAGTAGCGGAGAAAGTGGATCACCCTGTTGACCCCTTTATATGGGCTGAACAAAACCGATGGCTGGCCATTATCAACACTGACAGTGTGGTTCCTCTCAAATGGTTTAGGATTATATGATAAAAAAATTGGAGAACCAAATTGACGTAATAACAACTCTAGATACTCCCAGCTAACGCGGTCAAATGCTTTCATCATGTCCAATTTTAAGCATAACTGGGATCCCCCTTTGTCAATCATATGTACCATCTCACATGCCATGAGAACTTGTGAAGAGATATCATGGCCTGGCAAGAAACCTGTCTGTTCCGGAGATATCAACTTATGAAGCAAAGTGCCCAATCGTGTAGCTATAATCCTCGTACAAACTTTACTCAGAAAGTTCGTAAGGCATATAGGGCGGAAATCACTGAAAGTCTGAGGAGACTTGAGTCTTGGTATCAAAGTAATCAATGCGCTAGCCATTACCTAGGGTTTGCGGCACCCCGAGAAAAAACTCCTGCACTGCTTTAACAACGTCAGAATGAATAACTGGCCAACAAGTTCGGTAGAACATACCATGAATCCATCAGGCCCTGCTGCACTCTGCGGGTCTAAATGCCATACTACTTCCTTAACCTCTGCTGCCGTCGGTAATTACGTGAGCATAATGTTTGTCATCTTCGGTTATCAGACATGGTATATGCGATGATATGGCCGAATGATTATATGTAGGCTCCCTTACAAATAAGGTTGTGTAAAAAGAGACTGCTTCTGTCATAATTTCTGACGGGTCGTATGCAGTGCTCCAGATGAGGAGCGAATTTGTTGAATACGAAGAGTAGTGCGCCGTCCTTTGACAATAGAATGAAAATACCGGGTATTTGCATCACTCTCATTGATCCATTTGACCCTCGCCTTTTGTTTCCAAAAATGTAGCTCATAAGTAGATGCCTGCAAATACTCGGCTTTGGCATGGTGATATGCCTCCCTAGTTGCATCAGTGGGGTAGGACTCCCAAATTGCCTCAGCACGATTAAGATGTGATTCCGCATGCATAAGATTTTGAAAAATATTACCAAAGATGTCTTTATTCCAACGTTGGATGTCTCTTTTCAGAGAAAATAACTTCGAATAAAAAACCATACATACCTCCTGTAGTCGAATATGACAACCATGCATTCTGCATGTAATTATAAAAATCTGGATGAATCAGCCAGGAGTCCAAGAAACGGAACGTGCGACATCCACTGGACGTATGGAGCCGACATTCAAATAGCAAAGGCGTGTGGCCCGAAGTTACCCGCAGAAGATGTGTTAACTGCATGTCTTCAAACACATCTTGGAAAGAGGAGTTAATAAATAGCCAATCTAATCTGCGACGAACATGACCAAGTCCCCTACCATCTGCCCAAGTAAATCTTGGCCCTTGATATGAAGGCGCCATAAGAGAACAACGTTCAATACAATCATTGAAGTCCTGTAAGATAGTTAGTGGTGGATGTGATCGGCCCTGTGATCTTCAAGGTCACGAAAAGTATTAATATCACCGCCAATTAACCAGGGAAGAGTGGAGGAATTAGCAAAGGCACATAATGAATTCCAAAGTGGACGACGTAATGATGCCGTGTGTTTGGCGTACACAACAGAGGAAACAAACTTGAACTGTAGCGGAAGAAACAGCAAAATAAAATGGACAAACTTGGACTTGATCATATGTAGCAAGCAAACGAAAATCCGAGTCACGCCAGAAGAACCAAATTTTTTCAGACTGAGAAGCATACCAATTGGTAAATGCAAGACGTAAACCAAACACATCAATATTAGAAGGAGCATGCTTTGGTTCAATTAGAGCAAGTAAATGCAAACGATGTTCAGTAATTAAATGTCGCAACCTAGGTAAAGAGGCACGCATGCCTCTAATATTCCATATTAATGTATTCATTGAGAAAGAGTGGAGGCACTTCCCTGCAGAATATGTGACGCACTGCGCGTAAGAATCGTGGATGGCGGCAATGGTGTTAAATCCTTCCGTGCACGTCGTTTCCGACGAGGGACTACTGGTATAAACTCAGCCTCCTCTGGCGCTTCTTGGATGCGTGATATCAAGACCTCGTCATCTGGAGATGGTGGAATTAACTGCATACGGCGAACTATCTCATCTGGCACAGACATTAATTCCACAGCTGTATCCTCAGGGGGTAATTCCGTGTCCGATGAGTGGCCAAAATCAGTGTGTGGCGGATGAGTCTGAAGTGGTGGTTCTGAGGCATCACAGAATATATCTGCTTGAGTGTCATCATCATGTTCTCTTAACATTTCAACCTCAGTAGTTGGGGCAGTCGGAAGGTCCTATGCTGGTGCCGTAGGGGACGGACCAGCGACTGGAGGTTCTGCCACTTTCTTCTTCTTGATAGGTGTCCAACGTTGAGATTTTGGACGAGGTGGAGGAGGCGGGGGTGGCGGCGGAATAGAAGAGTCGATGTAGCACATGCCCCCGGTGCATGTCCCAATCGACGGCATACATATACATATACATATACATATATATATATATATATATCATATCATATATGATTGGAGGCTGATAATCATCACTTCTTTACATTCGCTTTATTCTTATGATGACTCATTTCTGTAACAAGGTTTTTCTCCGCCTAAAGTGAGGTCACTTATCAATAA
>AP025051.1:25290445-25433357 GCA_036186865.1 Eustoma russellianum
AGAAAAACTGCAGTTTGGCATCGTCAGAACACTTCGAACGCCTACATTAGGCGCTCTATGTCACATTAGGCGCTTAATGTAGCGTTCAATGTGTCCTGAATCATCCCCGAACACTTCGAACACCTACATAAAGCGCTCTATGTCACCTTAGGCACTTCATGTAGGCGTTCAATGTCTACGGAACATCCCCGAACACTTCGAACGCCTAGTATAGGCGCTCTAAGTCACTATAGGCGCTTCATGTAGCGTTCCAACTATACTGGAAGTCTCTTTGACCCTTTAGGTGCCCTATGTACGTGTTGTAACCTTATACACTTCTTTTGAGCATGAAATGCAAAGGTGTTTGAGTTGTAATTGAGGTGTAGATGGTAAGTTTGATCAAGTTAGAATAAGATTGAATCTTGAGTGAATTCGTAAGAAGAATGGACTTGGAAAGATACGACCACGGAGTGTTTGAGGTGCAAGACTGTATACTTGATAAGTACGATATATGAATGTGTGTGATACATGTTTGATTCGAAGTTACCTGTGCATCCTGCATCATGACATGGGCACTTGCATTTGATTTGTGATTTGCTTTGCAAAAGAACATGTGGTTACAAGAAAGGTTTAAAGTTTTCGAAAGACAAAATGGCTGCTGGTTGATCGCAGGGTATAAAAGTCACGTCTGCGAAAGCAGGGTATAAAAGCGTGATCTGTGAATCAACAGCAGGGTATAAAGTATTTTATAGGGTCGTGGACCTATCAGCACGGAAAACAAAGTTATTTTATGGGGCCGTGGACCTTTCAGCACGGATATATGATATATGTAATGGGGCCGTGGACCTTTCAGCACGGATATATGATATATGTAATGGGGCCGTGGACCTTTCAGCACGGGGTATAAAGTTATATGTTATGGGGCCGTAGACCTTTCAGCATGGGGTATAAAGTTATATGTTATGGGGCCGTGGACCTTTCAGCACGGGGTATAAAGTTATGTTTGTTGTGGACTGATCACCCACAGGGTATAAAGTTCTGCTACGCGAAGAATATGATATGTAAAGTGATAAAATGTTTTGTGAAACGACATGCATGACATGTTTATGAAAGAAGACATATGCATGGGTGTTGTGTGTGATTTTAAAGAAGTACATGCATCATGATACACGAAGCATAAGACTTGACATGCAAGAAACGTGGTTAGTCTATGATTTGCTTATGTGATACGTTGTTTTAATACATGTTGGTTCCCGTATCTGTGTACATATATGTGCTTTATCGGTTTTGAGGAATTCTTATTAAGATGCTATTTGCTAACCCGAGCACCTTATTTTTGGGCAATGTTTTATACACTGGTGACTCGACGTGTGTGATTCCGTAAGGTGTATAGACGGGTTACTTGCTGGCGATAATTTCGCTAAGAACAGTTACTCTATTCCTTTTTCAGGTGAGCCTGAATATGAGTTGATATTCATCGAGGACGATGGCGAGTGGGCTCAATGGGATGACGGACAGGGGAATAGATAGATGCTGGACTACTTTCTTTAAGTTTGGAAACTCGTTGTTATTATGTTGATCTAGAACTTATGTTGGTTAGATGAACAAACACCTTTTATTTCCGCTACAGTTTCTGGTTGTATGATTTACGATGAAGGTTTAAATTCTATGACGTTTCCGCTGGTTCTTTTATCTTACATTATGAAGGATGTACGTTTGATCTGCTTGACGCTTCGTAGTTCTCCTAGTAGGCTACGGTGGGTGCACTGGTTCCGATGACGGTATCGGGCCGCGGCGCTACAGGTGGTATCAGAGACTAGGCTTCAGATCTATTTCGGAAACTTAAGTTCATGATCTTTTAGACACTTAAGCTACGATTCTCCCTTAAGGTTGATCCTTAGTTATAAGTACTGATTGTCCTTAGTGGTTAGATATGATATGGGTTGGGTGTGTGCGAGCGCGTTTATCGTTTAATTTCGTAATAATAGTTAGAATACACACCTCACCCCTTCGCACGCGTTCAAGCTTTCGGTAACCCCTTGTATTTACTAAATGCTAATGTAATGTTGACCCTTTTCAGAGAAATATGCCTCCAAGAAGAGATAACACAGGCAACGCTGGTAATGGACAGGAGAACCAGCCACCACAAGTTATTTTACCCCAGGTGCTCACTGATGCACTGACGGTGATTGCACAAGGGTATGCACAACAGCATCAACCTCCGCCTCCTCCACCGCCACAACATAACATCCGGTTCTTTATGGGGAGATGAGAAAGATGAGGGTGCCGGAGTTTGGAGGATGTACGGATCCTGAAGAGGCTCAGCACTGGTTGGCTGAGGTAGAGAAATGCTTTCGGCTGGTGCAGGTACCGAACGAGATAAAGGTTGAGGTGGCCACGCCCCTTCTAAGTGGCAAGGCTGGCGAATGGTGGGAAGGAATGGCGTTGAGAATAACCCCACCAATCTCTTGGACACAGTTTTGTGATGTTTTCCTGAAGTACTACGTACCGGAGACTGCAATATTAGACAAGATAAGAGCATTTGACAGATTGGAGCAAGGAAGGATGACGGTGTCGGAGTATGCAGATCATTTTCATGCTTTGGGTAAGTTTGCCCCTGCGATCATGTCTGATAATCGTCTTAAGATGACGAAGTTTGAGAGGGGTTTGGACTCGAGGATACAATCGGCGATAGTAAATGCAGGGATGAAAACTTATGAGGATATGCTAGATGCGTGTTTTCATGTGGAGAGTGATTTCCGCCGAGTAGCGGCAAGAGCAGCTAGCGCTGGAGGGTCGGATAGAGGCAAGAGGCCAAGAGAGGATGTGCGAGTTGGTGGAAGACCCGGACGTTGGGTCAAGATTCCGAAGAGAGGCCCGGTTGGAAACTTTCAGAGAACCCCACCCCAGAACCCGGTGGCCCAGCAGGCTATAGGAGTATGTCCACACTGTAACAGGAACCACGTTGGAGAGTGTAGGAAAGTGGTTGGAGCATGTTTCCGATGCGGTCAGGTGAGTCACATGATTAGAGACTGCCCGGAGATGAAGAAAAATAATCTTGGAGAGGCGGCTCAGCAGGCGAGAGTGAAGCCTAGAGCAAATGCCCGTGTACATCTCATGACGGACACAGATGTGCAGGAGGCTACTGACGTAGTAGCAGGTACCATTTAAACTAAGTTTAAATCCTTATTGAATTAAGTATTTACGTGCTTAATCTTTCGTGTATAACTTGATATGGCTTTAGGTGCGATTTTAGTAAATAAGGTACCTGCCAATGTACTCTTTGATAGCGGCGCGAGCCACTCTTTCATAGCAAAGAGATTCACTAAATACCTTGGTAGTTCACCTGAATAGTTAGAGACTCCGTATCGTGTTCAAGCAGCCGGAGATCAAATTATGGTTTCGCATCATCGGTACAGAGGTTGTGAATTAGAGTTTGAAGGACAAACATTCTCCGGCACCCTGATCCCTATTCAGATGTATGACTTTGACGTGATATTGGGAATGGACTGGATGGCCAAGCATCACGCCAACATTGACTGTCGATTGAAGCAAGTGACAGTCAAGAGTGCTGAGATGGAAGAGGTAATGTTTCAAGGGGATTCGGAACGAAAGAAGGTACCCAAAAAGGTATATGTGTCCGTCGCACAAGCACGCAAAGCCTTGAAGAAGGGTGCCGAGGGATTCCTAGTGTATGCCATGGATGTTACTCAGGAGGTACCATCTATTGAGCAAATTCCGGTGGTCAATGAATTCCTTGATGTGTTTCCGGAAGATTTACCAGGAGTACCACCCCCGAGGGAAGTTGAGTTCGAGATCAACTTGATTCCAGGAACAGAACCTATTTCTAACGCTCCTTATAGAATGGCTCCGGCAGAACTGAGAGAGTTGAAGGAACAGCTGCAGGAGTTACTGGACAAGAAGTTTATCCGCCCTAGTGTATCGCCTTGGGGAGCACCTGTTTTTTTGTAAAGAAGAAGGATGGTAGCATGAAGCTTTGTATCGATTATAGAGAGTTGAATAAAGTTACCATCAAGAATAAGTATCCCCTTCCGCGAATCGAAGATTTATTTGATCAGCTCAAAGGTGCCAAGATCTTCTCGAAAATCGATCTCCGATCAGGATATCATCAGTTGCGAGTGAAGGCCGAGGACATCGCAAAGACAGCTTTCCGCACAAGATATGGCCACTATGAGTTTTTGGTGATGCTGTTTGGATTAACAAATGCCCCCGCAGCTTTTATGGATCTTATGAATACCGTCTTTCGAGAACAGTTGGACAAATTTGTTGTGGTATTCATAGATGATATTCTGGTGTATTCCCCTGACGAACAAACTCACGCTGATCATTTGAGAACCGTTCTAGGTATTCTGAGGCAGAAACAACTATATGCTAAGTTTAGCAAGTGTGAGTTTTGGTTAAGAAGTGTGGCTTTCCTGGGTCAAGTGATATCAGAAGAGGGGATTGCTGTTGACCCGAAGAAGGTGGAAGCTATAACTGAATGGCCTAGACCTACCAATGTCACCGAAGTGCAAAGTTTCTTGGGTCTAGCGGGTTATTACAGAAAATTTGTTGAGGGATTCTCAAGGATTGTCGTACCTCTCAGTCGCCTTACTCAAAAGAAGTCCAAGTTTGAGTGGACGGCGGAATGCGAACAAAGTTTCACGGAGCTTAAGAAGAGATTAACGACAGCTCCAGTATTGGCTCAACCTTCAGGAACTGATGGGTTTGTGATTTATAGTGATGCGTCAAAGAACGGGTTAGGTACGTAAATTATAGCATAAGGTTATGATCTTGTATACCCATTAAGACTAGACTAATACTTTGTTTGTAGGTTGTGTTTTAATGCAAAACGAACGAGTCATCGCGTATGCCTCAAGACAGCTAAAGCCTTATGAACAAAACTATCCCACACATGATCTGGAACTTGCCGCGGTTGTGTTCGCCTTGAAGATTTGGCGGCATTATTTGTATGGAGAGAAGTGCGCGATATTCACGGATCATAAGAGTCTAAAGTATTTGTTCTCACAGAAGGAATTGAATATGAGGCAGCGGAGATGGTTGGAATTGCTAAAAGACTATGACCTAACTATTCATTATCACCCGGGAAAGGCTAATAAGGTAGCCGACGCCTTAAGTAGGAAGTCCAGCCATGCGCGGCAATCACCATTGGAAAGAGAGATGGAGGAGTTTGGTTTGGATTTGATTGACTCTACAGTGAACGTTTTGACAACATTGACTATCACACCGAGTTTGATTGATCGGATAAAGGAGGCTCAGAAGGAAGACAAGGCTCTAAGTGAGATAATGGAAAGGGTGAAACATAGTCAAGTTGAAGGATTTCGGACCAAGGAGGATGGGAGCTTATGGTTTAGGGAAAGATTATGCGTGCCGGATGTTGACGAACTTAGGAAGGAAGTCTTACAGGAAGCTCATAATTCGAGGTTATCAATACATCCCGGTAGCACCAAGATGTATAGAGATCTCAAGCGATACTATTGGTGGTCTGGGATGAAAAGACATACTGCGGAATTCATAGAGAGGTGTTTGGTGTGTCAACAAGTCAAAGCGGAACACCAACGACCCGGTGGATTGTTGATGCCGTTGGAAATCCTGGAATGGAAATGGGAACATGTCACAATGGATTTTGTAGCGGGTTTACCAAAGACAAGAAGTGGATGTGACATGATTTGGGTCATCGTGGATCGTTTAACAAAGTCTGCCCATTTCCTACCCATTTCAAGTAAAGCACCTCTTGACAAGTTAGTGAGTTTATATATGGACAGTATTGTTAGTTTGCATGGAGTCCCGGTAAGTACAGTGTCCGACCGAGATGCACGGTTCACTTCTAAGTTTTGGACAGCATTCCAAGAAGCCATGGGTACAGAGTTAAGGTTGAGTACGGCGTATCATCCCCAAACCGATGGACAGTCCGAGCGGACTATTCAAACCTTGGAAGATATGCTAAGGGCTTGCGTGTTGGATTTCAAAGGGAGTTGGGACGGAATGGTGAAACTGATGGAGTTTTCTTATAACAATAGTTACCACAGTGCAATTGACATGGCTCCTTTTGAAGCGTTGTACGGAAGGAAATGTAGGTCCCTGGTTTATAGGGACGAAGTGGGCATGAGGACCATCACGGGACCTGAGCTATTGGAGAAAACGCTAGATAAGGTGAAAATCATCCGGGAAAGACTCAAGACGGCTCAGGATCGCAGCAAGAGTTGGGCAGATTCCAAACGACGACCATTGGATTTTGACGTGGGTGAAAAAGTTTATTTGAAGGTATCACCTACCAAGGGTGTCATGCGGTTCGGAGTAAAAAGCAAGCTAAGCCCTCGCTTTATTGGTCCTTATGAAGTACTTGAGAAAGTGGGAGCCTTGGCTTATAGGTTGGCATTGCCTCCAGTGTTGATGCAAGTTCACGATGTATTCCACGTGTCACAATTAAGAAAGTACGTGGCGGATCCAAGTCATGTACTTGAAGCTCAACCTTTGGAACTCAAGGAGGATGTTACATATGAGGAGGTACCCGTGAAAATTGTGGACCGAAAGGATCAAGTGTTGAGGAAGCGAGTGATCCCTTATGTAAAGGTCCAGTGGAGCAATCACACGGAACATGAAGCCACTTGGGAGCTCGAAGAACAAATGCGGGAGAAGTATCCTCAGCTCTTCGACTAAGGTACGTAAGTTTCGAGGACGAAACTTTTTGTAAGGGGGGTGGAATGTTACACCCCGTGACTTTTAAGCACGACTTTCAACACTCTAGGTCAACCTTGAATGCAACTTAATTAATGGTGTAGATTGTGAAATTTAGTTACTTAAAATATAGAAAATAAGAAGAAGGGGTTAAAAGTAGAATTAATGGAAAATTAAGGGAAATTACTAAACTAGTCCCTACTAAGAGATAGGGGAGTTACACAACACTTAGTATAACTCCCCATCAACCTATAGGGGGACGGTTTTTCACACCAAAAAGGAGAGGGAAACCGCAGGAAAAAAGAGAGAGAAGAGAAAAGGAGAGGAAGAAGAAGAGAGGAAGGAAAGGAAGGAAAAGGCTATTCTAGGTTCAATCCTTATCAAGGTTCTGCAGTAAATCCGTAAGATTAACTAGAAACCAAGGCAAGTAATCTTTCTATACGCTTTACCCAAATTTTGATACTTTAGGCCCTATGTTCTTACAAAGAGAAAACATGAATCACACATTAGTATTCTTGTCTTGTCTATCTTAAATGCTTTGTTATACGTAAGTCTTGTTGCTAATTGTGTAAAGTCTTGTTCTTTGGGCCATATTTATGAAAATAGTTGTGTGGTGCTTCGTTGTTGTCAAGCATGCCCATAAAAGTGTATATTTTGACGTGCTTATTGTCTTGCGCTACTCTTATGTTAATTGTCTACACTTAGATGTTGAGAGTAGGTGCAGGAAATTGAGAGATGAGTGATGACATTGCTGTAGTCTTGTTGTGTTGGGAAAGTTGATGAGATCTTTTGAAGGTTGTGAATGATTGAATGCTAGAGTGGATGTTGTTAGGCCTGGCAAGGCATCAATTCATGTTTAGATGTGTGTTAAGTAAGATGAATCTAGATGCTAAGATGGATCTTTAAGTGTTGAAAATGAAAGGGTTGAAGAAGGAGGGTGTTGGAGAGGAAGTTACTGCAGAAAAACTGCAGTTTGGCATCGTCAGAACACTTCGAACGCCTACATTAGGCGCTCTATGTCACATTAGGCGCCTAATGTAGCGTTCAATGTGTCCTGAATCATCCCCGAACACTTCGAACACCTACATAAAGCGCTCTATGTCACATTAGGCGCTTCATGTAGGCGTTCAATGTCTACGGAACATCCCCGAACACTTCGAACGCCTAGTATAGGCGCTCTAAGTCACTATGGGCGCTTCATGTAGCGTTCCAACTATACTGGAAGTCTCTTTGACCCTTTAGGTGCCCTATGTACGTGTTGTAACCTTATACACTTCTTTTGAGCATGAAATGCAAAGGTGTTTGAGTTGTAATTGAGGTGTAGATGGTAGTTTGATCAAGTTAGAATAAGATTGAATCTTGAGTGAATTCGTAAGAAGAATGGACTTGGAAAGATACGACCACGGAGTGTTTGAGGTGCAAGACTGTATACTTGATAAGTACGATATATGAATGTGTGTGATACATGTTTGATACGAAGTTACCTGTGCATCCTGCATCATGACATGGGCACTTGCATTTGATTAGTGATTTGCTTTGCAAAAGAACATGCGGTTACAAGAAAGGTTTAAAGTTTTCGAAAGACAAAATGGCTACTGGTTGATCGCAGGGTATAAAAGTCACGTCTGCGAAAGCAGGGTATAAAAGCGTGATCTGTGAATCAACAGCAGGGTATAAAGTATTTTATGGGGCCGTGGACCTATCAGCACGGAAAACAAAGTTATTTTATGGGGCCGTGGACCTTTCAGCACGGATATATGATATGTGTAATGGGGCCGTGGACCTTTCAGCACGGATATATGATATATGTAATGGGGCCGTGGACCTTTCAGCACGGGGTATAAAGTTATATGTTATGGGGCCGTGGACCTTTCAGCACGGGGTATAAAGTTATATGTTATGGGGCCGTGGACCTTTCAGCACGGGGTATAAAGTTATGTTTGCTGTGGACTGATCACCCACAGGGTATAAAGTTCTGCTACGCGAAGAATATGATATGTAAAGTGATAAAATGTTTTGTGAAACGACATGCATGACATGTTTATGAAAGAAGACATATGCATGGGTGTTGTGTGTGATTTTAAAGAAGTACATGCATCATGATACACGAAGCATAAGACTTGACATGCAAGAAACGTGGTTAGTCTATGATTTGCTTATGTGATACGTTGTTTTAATACATGTTGGTTCCCGTATCTGTGTACATATATGTGCTTTATCGGTTTTGAGGAATTCTTATTAAGATGCTATTTGCTAACCCGAGCACCTTATTTTTGGGCAATGTTTTATACACTGGTGACTCGACGTGTGTGATTCCGTAAGGTGTATAGACGGGTTACTTGATGGCGATAATTTCGCTAAGAACAGTTACTCTATTCCTTTTTCAGGTGAGCCTGAATATGAGTTGATATTCATCGAGGATGATGGCGAGTGGGCTCAATGGGATGACGGACAGGGGAATAGATAGATGCTGGACTACTTTCTTTAAGTTTGGAAACTCGTTGTTATTATGTTGATCTAGAACTTATGTTGGTTAGATCAACAAACACCTTTTATTTCCGCTACAGTTTCTGGTTGTATGATTTACGATGAAGGTTTAAATTCTATGACGTTTCCGCTGGTTCTTTTATCTTACATTATGAAGGATGTACGTTTGATCTGCTTGACGCTTCGTAGTTCTCCTAGTAGGCCACGGCGGGTGCACTGGTTCCGATGACGGTATCGGGCCGGGCCGCTACATAACGGATGTTGCTGCCACTGCTTTGGGCATTCGGATACCCAAGAAGAATTCTTGAAAGGCTTTGTGAACATCATTCTGGATATGTGGCCAAAACCGCCTGTAAAAGAGCCCGGGGTAGCCATCCGGACCTCCTGCGCTAGTCGGACTGAGATCCCATACCGAATCTTTAACCTCAGACATCAAAGGAATGGCAGTCAACATGGTGTTATCTTCGGCCGTTATTAGCGATGGGATGTATTGAAGAATTAAGTCACATTCTGAGATAGGCTCCTCAGCAAAGAGATGAGAAAAATATCTTACAGCCTCCGCTTGGATGTCACATTGTTGTTCCAAGATTGTGCCATCCTGTTTAGTTACCTTACGTATCATCTGGTGGCATCGCTTACGCTTGACTGTATGATGAAAGAAAGATGTGTTAGCATCCCCTTCCTTCGACCACTTAATGTTTGCCTTTTGTTTCCAATAGAGATACGCGCGTTTTTTTGAGCCAATCGCAGCTCAGCCATGCGCTGATGATACACAGATTGTGTAGAATCCGTAGGGTTAGCATCATAGTCACTTTCTGCACTTTTAACTTTAGTTTCTGCTAGGTAGACCGCATCAAAGATGTTGCCAAATATATCCTTGTTCCATTGACGCAAATCTTTACTCAAAAGAGATAACTTACGATTTAAGCCCCACATGCCGCCTACAGTTGGATATGATTGCCATCTATGTATCACGAATGCGTCAAAATCAGCATGGGTTGCCCAAACGTCAAGATATCTAAACCGGGATGGAGTTCTTGGGACATCCAAGCCACACGTTAGAAGCAAAGGAGAGTGATTCGAGGTGGCACGCGAGAGATGTTGAACTTGCATGTATGGAAAGAGATCTATAAGAGAATCCGAATTGAAGAACTGGTCTAATCGTCGCCACACTCGTCCTAAACCTCTTCCATCTGTCCATGTGAAGGATGAGCCTTGAAATTGTATTTCATGTAATTGACAATGCAGAATAAAATCATTGAAGTCCTGCAATGTACGTAAGGATGGCTGTGATCTGCCCCTATGTTCATCCAGCGTTCGAAATGTATTAAAGTCACCTCCGATAAGCCAAGGGATATCTAGTGATGAATGAAAATGTCGTAATTCATCCCATAGAATTCTCCGCTGTAGAAGTGTATGCTTCCCATAGACCCCTGTAAACCAAAAGCATTGGCCTGTAATACGCCATTGGAATTTTACGGAGTGATGCTGACTGCCATAATCTTCGCTTTCTCTAGCAAGAAATGCATCCTTCCAAAAAAACCACATTTGGTCATTACATACGGATATTGCATTAGATAATCCAAATTGCAATTGATATGATTGTAAGGCACTGGATCGGAGTTTAGGTTCGAGTATAACTAGCAAGTAGACATTATGCTTACGAATTAGTGAGAGTAGTCTGTGAAATAAACTACGAATTCCTCTAACATTCCATAATAAGAACTTCATTGGGAAAGAGGATCAAAAGAGTTTGAGATGTGCGCGGCACGTAACCTGGTCAAGCGGGGAGAAGGCGGCTGAGTTCGTCTATTGGGTCGAGGCCCCTGGCTTAAGTGAGAATCTGGACGTGCATTGGATGCTTGTCCATCTAATTCGGCATTTGCGGGATCAATGTTAGCATGATCCATCAAGTCTGCCTCCGCTGGATTTTCAGTAGCTCGTGAATCAATATATGCTGCTTCAATTAAGTCGGCTATTTGATCTGTCGCTGTTCGATCTTGCTCGTCTGAACATGGGTCTGCTTCTGCATCCGAATGGGAATCAAGTGTTGTGGTCTTGTGAAATTCTCCTATAATTAAATCATCGACACCTTTCAAACGTGACATATCCTGAATATTGGATATAGTATTGACAGCAATCATATCTGGGGAAGATGGCAATTCATTAATGCATTGATCCAGTTGCAATTCTGCTGAATGGTGATCATCAGATTCTATGATCGGATCTGCAGTGGAAGTCCCCACCTTTTTGGGGGTCCAACGTTGCCTCTGTGTGTTTGTTGATTTCTTTGAACGCGGAATTTCTGTTGGTGCGCTCTCCTGCAGGCGCGGTTGTGTAGGTTTTCAGTGCCATATTCAGCAATTACGTGTCCGAGTTTGTAGCAGGAAGAACAGTATTTCGGGAGATCTTCGTACTCAACATTCTGCATGATTACGCGAGATGGTGTTTGGATGAATATCCTTTGTGGCAATTCTTTGGAGACGTCCAATTCAACACAGACTCGTGCCATTGACGGACGATTCATCGTGGCTGTTGCCGAATCCAGTTTAAGTGGCGTGCCTAGCATTGCTGCAATTTGAAAGAGCGAGTCTTTGCGATGCATGTGAAGAGGTAAACCTGGAAACATGACCCAAATCGGAACCACTGGCACCTCTTTTGTTGGATCGTAATCTGGCGTCCATTTTGTAATTCGCATCTGTTTGCCTGAAATAATCCATCCTCTTCTGGAAAAGCATCTGATGTAGTCAAGCTCTTGATCAAAATGAAGAACGATATGCGTGGGATCTAAAAGTCCCACCTTTACCGCCCCAACGAAGCCAATTCGATCAATGGCCGAACGTATGGTAGCTAATGGCGGACGGCCATACCAAAATGTGCCTACCAATGTATAACGAAAAGGAGCTGCTAAAGAATTGATTTCTTCTTCTGAGAAAGTGATCATGGGGCTGCCTTTGTATCGCTGAACAGGTTTCGGCTGGATTGGGGATGCGGGTGCAAAGAGTGACGCAAAGGAACGCTTGGGTGATGCCGCAACAGCGGCTGCAGAATCAGTCATGATTGTGAAATGGCTGGGTTGCGGAAAACGGCGATGGGAAGCAGGCAATGTGCGGCGGTGGCGGCTACGCCGCCAGCCGAGAAGTTCGCTGCAAGGGCATGGCCGAAAATTCAATTGATTCACCTGACTACCTATATATATATATATATATATATATATATATATATATATATATATATATATATATATATATATATATATATATATATATATATCTGTGTGTGTACATACATATGTATATATACATACATATGTGTGTTATTTTATGGAAAGATGGCGGTATCATCCGTGATTTTATTTATATAAGAAAACCTCACTTATGGCAGGGGAATACCGTGGTTACATAAATAGACCCTAAATCTACGGTAGACTCTCCCAAAATAAAAACAGTAATACAGGAGTCTAAGAATAAGATATAAATAAATGAATACATAATTAAATAAAACAGATAAAAATTGAATTCCAACTAGACAATCATAACTTGCGATGTGCGGTGGGAAGTGGTTTAAGATCCGCAAAGATAATAGCCCCATGCATAATCATAACTTGCGATGTGCGGCCGGAAGTGGTTTGAGATCCGCAAAGATAATAGCCCCATGCAGCACAAGTAAGCAATAGAATGGTCAAAGTATAATATAAGTATAAAATATGAGTGGGGATAAGATAAGAAAGTAAACCATGTACCCATGTCGTCTTGGCCAATATTAGACCAAATAAACCAACAAATGAAATATGTCAACCCAAATGGGAGACTTCTGTTTGATGTGCGACCATGAAAACGCAAATCTGAAGCAAGAAAATGAGAATGATTAGCAATTGAAAGACGGAGTAATAAACGATGTAAAAAATGAGGAAAGTAAGCGCATACCCATGTTGCCCGTAACCAATTAGACCAGGGGCAACAACTGCTAATGAAGCCAACCCATTTGGGAGACAGAGCGTGATTGCTAAAGTCATGGAGGCCGAGGTCCATTATGTGTATCAAGACTATGATGACAAAATGTTGGTAGCATCACATCCGCAATGATGGAACCTCGAATAGATGAAGACAAAGAAGCAAATGAAGCATAGGATGTAAAGATCTCAGTGGAGAGGACGAGCTGTGCTAATAAATGAGCATGCACATTAATTTCCTTATATCCCCCCTTTTGTTTTTCCTTTTCTTTAATTAGAATTGAACATGTGTCATGATTTTCATTTCCATTTAATTTCTTCCTACAAATAACTTGTTACACTTCCATTCTATTTTGCAATTATCTATATATTCCTTACGATTCCTTATGTACCTTACTTATCTAAATTATGCTAGTAATATAAATAATGCACAAAATTCAGTCATATCACATGTGCACACAATGCATTACTTTAGCCTACCTAAGTAACAAGTAAAAATGAGGGTGTTACATTTCCTCCTCCCTTATAATAAATTTCGGTCGGACCTGTATAGCACCACTAGAAGGAGAAGGGGTTGAATATTGAGTCTGGAAAATTAGTTTTAAAAAATATTTAGTGACCAATTACTCACTTCTGAAAATAGATTCTATTTTCAGATCTCGTTTTTGATTAACTGAATAACCAGGTTTTTTCACCTCCAAAATTTGTGAAATTTTATGGCAATGTGCTTTAAGATGTTATCTATATGTCATAAAATTTCAGATTAAAATTCAAAGTGTAAGGACCTAAAAAAAGTTTTTGCTTGAACTCTGTCAATTTGTGAAAAACTTTCCTTCATAATGAAAATTTAATTCCTAATTAACTACAACTCCAAATAATCTAAAAATTTGACGATATGTCCCTCAAGATTTCTAGTTTAGTGGGTTGAAACAATTATTCAGAATTCCTTTGGAAAGTATATCAACCACGTAGATGTTCTCAACCTTTGCCCGTCTGAAAATCAGATTGCACTAATCTCAGATCTGTGAACGTTTGGATGATTTATACTTATCCAAATTTGATGAAACTTGTCTTAATTTAAACCTAAGACCTTTATCTCTGTCTTTGAAAATTTTGATGATTTTTGAAAATTGTTTTCTATTTTTCCTGTTGTTGTTAAAAACGTTACAAAAACAAAAACTGAAAGCAAAAGAGCAGAAAATAAGAACACCAAGATTTTTATACTGGTTTGGTCAATGTGACCTAATCTAGTCATTAAGGACATCTTCCTCGGTATTCACTAATCACCAAAGTGACCTTAGAACAAGGGTGGCTGGAGTTATACACTAACTCCTTTTATGTCCACGCCTTTTACAATGAACAACAACGACAATTAACAAAATCACCACACCTCACTAACGAAGGTTTGATCACACCTTGATCAACTTTTTACAAGAATGAAATGTGTATGGGTATACCAAGCTTATACAAATTATGGAATGTATGTTTGATAGGTTTTAAGGATTTGTGCAAGAGAAGAAGATAAGAGATGAAGAGAAATCTTGTTATGCACTTGATAGAATGTAGAAAATGAGTCTTGTCTTTTGTTTGATCCTCCTCCTCCCTTTTGTAATGTATGGCACGCCCCATAAGGCTGAGAATATTCTTGAAGAATCTCTTGAATTCCCTTGGAAGATATCTGTAAAGCCTTGTGACATACGTTTGCTTATTTGGCGAGATATGATTGGACAAGTAATGTGTCTTCGCCTTGTTGTCACTCTATGATTGGGTCTTTATTTTGATTGCCAATAATCATAAGTGTGATAGCTCCTCGTTTTTGGAATGATTTGAACCTTGAAGAGCCTCCATAAACTTAGCCACACATGTGCTGAAATCTTCAGCATTTCTTTCGAATTTTGAAAGCTTACCTTGTGTGTCTTGATCTCCATCAATACTCGCATTCTTTGTAGATCATTCTCCACCAATCATAGTGAAAGGTGATCTCTACCTAGGCTCCAAATCAGCTCCATTCAGTCATCCAACTCAGCATGCATGTGCAGAAAACATTTTGAATTTTGAATGATAATAATGTAGTATCTTCATAAACATGGTATATTTCAATCACCATTTAAATTTGTCTTCTAGAATACTCCAAGGTATGCCTTGGACGTTTAAGACATGTCTGGATACATGTTACAACATGTAAGAAACAAATGTCCCCTTGTAAAAGAAGTAGCAACTTGAATTTTTGAATTCCGTCGATTGGCGATTTTTCTCTAATTTATCACAAACCCTTTAGACATGTAAGAGGTTTTATACACCATATAATATAGATAATAAATGTATAATCTCAGCTCCAAAAGGTGTAGAAAATTCGGCCATGAGGCGTAGCATTTTTGAATTTGGATTTTCAAGAAATCAAAGCAAATGATAGATAATTGATATATGTAATTATGATATGACTTTGGTATTGTATTTGCCATGTGGTGCACGAAATTTATATGATTGGTGTATATATTGGCTGGCCATCTTTGTATGGTAAGTGTCTGACGTGTCGATGACGGTTCGATAGTCATTTGATGTGGCAATTTTGGTTTACGAACTTTTGATGTGTCGGTATATTTTTGGAAGATAGATGACATGGAATATATGAACTTGGAATATCTTACATATGTATATACTCAAAAATATGATGTGTATATGGTTGCTTGATGTTGATGTATGTTGATGACATGTCGATGAAATGTCGGGATAGAAGATTATAGCTTTTCGTCTTGAATATCTTTTAGTGGAAGGACGGGCGGTACCGTCCGATGATTTTATTAAAAATATTGCCCTCACTTATGGCGGAGGAATACTGTGGGTTACCTGAATAGCCCTATCTACGGAGGGAGACTCTCCCAAACTAACAAAACAACATCCGAAAAACATAAAGGAAATAAAATATATTGGACAACAATAATGGTTTTATCGAAAATACTAGAAAATGATATCCAAAGTCAAACAACAAAAGGGAGATATACCAGCATTTCTGCTCCTGTAAATGAACAATATGCCTCTATTGATGAACAGTCGAAGAATGTGTTCTGTACACCGCAAATTAACTTCAAAATCCAAAACATGACAATCCGCTTTCTTTCTGTTTTTGTATGCCCAGGATTATGGAACTCACAAAAACATTTACACATATGAATGTGTGAGAGATATAGGACAAAAAACATGTCGAAATGGATGAGAAAGACCAGCCACTTACTAACGTTACCTTGGTCAGACATGAACCAAGGTAACAGCCAAATGTAAACGCCCCAGCATAATGATAGAAGAGCCAATGGCAAATCTCGATAAGTTTGTCCTCTGCAAGCAAACAGAAAAATGATTAGTATGCAATATACTTCTTGTAATCAAAGTCAAGCACTGTAACCAAAAGCATACCCATGTTGCCCATAGCCTAAAGATTGTGGGCAACAACTCATGTAATGTGCCAACCCAACAGTATGAGTTAATGTTAGAAAGGAAATTAGGATATAAGGAAGCTGCATAAAGTCAAAACCATACCCAAGTTGCCTACATCAATGTGATACAGGCAACAATAAGGTGAAGCAAAGCGATACAATTGTTTCCATGCACTAGAGACGCAAGGACATGTGTGTGGAATCTGTGTTATAAGTCCACCGTGCCGTTGAAGGAAGTGATTCTGTAGAAAAATATATTGTAGTCAAGGGAGATATACGTGCATGTTGTGCTAAATTAGGTGCAACCATGTTCACATCTCTTGGTATATAGCGAATATTTCTTCCAGTGAGTCGCATAAAGTGCTGCAAACACCTAAATTCAGGAATCGAAGAAAGGAATGCATCCAGCACTTGTGTGGCATATTGACAGTCTGATTCAATTAAAATGTCGTGGTAAGATTGTCCAAAATATATTAGGCTAAATAGTATTGCCTGTATTTCCGCCCGTAGAGAAGGCAGGCGAGGTAGAGAGAACGAAATCGCTGCAACCATTTTACCTTCACTGTTTCGCCAAATAGCCCCAGCTGAAGCATTAGATCTTCCTGCAGAGGCGTCCACATTAAGTTTTAATTTCCCCAGATGGTGGAAGTTCCCATTTTAAAATGCTCACCTGCTTAGATCGCAACTGAGGAGTGAGACCATTTGAATGAGATGTGGAATATTTTCTGCCAGTTTTTTTTTGATAATGAATGTGACCAATCGTAACACAATCGACGCGCCATGCCAAAAATACTAGAAGGATGCACATCCGCCTCTCCAAAGACATTATTGCTATAAACCTTCCATATTGCCCAACCAATAATGATTGGAGCAACTACTCGAAAATGTCCAACATTGAACGAGATGTTGAGGATAAACCACCATTTTAACAGATGCATTCGTATACTATCCTCAAACTGCATTGGGCCATCCAATATCCAAGTGAATCTGAGCCATACATCTTTGGACAAATAACATCGAAGAAAAATATGATCCACAGTGGCTGAGTCCATCTTACAAAATGGACAAATAGTTGGACAGATATTTGTAAACCGGAAAGATTGTCTTTAAATGGAAGTGCACGATGGTATAAACGCCATATCAATATACAGCAGACAATGGCAACCATTTCCACCAATATATTTATGAGATAGCAATGTCGCTCGAGAAAGACGAATGTATTCATACGCTTATCGAATAGTAAAGTTACCTGCTGAAGATGAGAGCCAGATTGGATCCTCCACTCCACTCGCGAGATTTAAACAAATTGAGTGAATAGAACAAATGTGTTTCCACCCAGGTGAATCATATAATCTTGGGCTATATCCGATCTAATCGCCATAATGGCTTCTTCATATAAGCAGACCAAATGTGTCCTTTGTAGCGCCCCGTACCCGGCCTGCCCGTGTATGGTGCACTCGTCGTACTTCGCTATAGAGAGTACATGGCGTCAATGCATAACATGTCACCGTCCATAACAAAATTTATGGACTTTCATGCCTTCATCGTAACAGGTAAGCAAAACTTAGGTAGAATAAAAACTTTTAAACAAAGCATTCCGAATATCCGACCTAAGGTTACAACCATGTCCACGAAACAAAGGGAAATTCCAGAATTAATGTTCCATCATAAGTTCATTAAAACATAACCCATCATAATAAAAATCCTTAAGCTGCCATCCACTCGCACATCTACGGATATGGAACCCTAGGCTCATCGTCAATCCATTCTACACCGTTTTCTGTGGGCTCTGAGAGGAAAAATAAGGGGGCGAGTGACAAAGTCACCAGCAAGTACACCATAAACAATCAAGAATTAAATGGAAAGTATACACAAGAACCAAATCCCAAGAATCTGGATTCCCAACATACCTGGCCTTAATCCATTAGCCGCAAAGAAATAAGATCATAACTTATGTGACGAAAGATAATAAGATCATAACTTAAGGTGACAGAAAATAGTAAGATTGTACCTAAGTAACAGTACATCTAGCATTAGCCATTAAATGCAGTATGTATGCATATGCAAAGATGATGCAACATGATAAGATGAGGATTAATTTGATCATTCTTTCTCCTTTCAAAACATCATCGTCATAAACAAGAATAGAGAGTGTTCAGATCATTATCTCTGGATCTAAGGCAGTCATATCATCTCCTTCGGATCTATTATTTCCGCATTCGGAAAACATTCATGCAAGCAATCATCATCATCAGGTCTATTCTCTCCGGGCCTGAACGGTCATAAATCATCATCATCGGTTATTCTCTCCGGCCGAACGGTCATAAATCATCATCATCAGGTCTATTCTCTTCGGGCCTGAACAGTCATAAATCATCATTAGGTCTATTCTCTCCGGACATGAACGGTCATACTCATCATCAGATCAATTGACCCTGGATCTGGAACGGGTTGCGCTGGTCAGGAATTAATGGTACCAATAGGAGTCTTTCTTTCAAAACTAAAATCTTTTCTCCAAAATAGCTTTTCTTAAATTTCTTTGGCATAAAATCAGTCTCATAAATCGTGTGAATAGGGACCATGTTAATGCATGATGTGCAACATGCAATTTCATGACTAAATACACTCACATAATATATATACGGACTTGTCCCTTAAGCTGAAAAAATAATCCAGTCTTAACGCTCTGTTGATGCGGGCCTCAAAATCATTAATTCATAGCCTACTTTCATAAAATATGCCACACTTATGCATAATAGAATCTTATCTACATGCCATAAAAATTTTGTAACATTTCCGTGGTGATTAAAACCCTCAAATAATTAAATTACTGAAAAGGGGTATTGTTGAATCCAGCAGTGCAGTACCTGTCTATAACCTTCACTCCATGGGCCATAAAGCCTTATCCAATAAGACTATTACCTGGAGACATAGACGATATACTAAGGCTTAATATTTAAAGGCCCCAAACATCACATACAAATCCAATTAAACAAGATCAAGGCCTTAACATACACAATACCAGGCGGCCCTGTTTCCCCAGTTTTGTACCGTGACTTTCCCTTAATTGTTACCCCATAAAAACAGTAATTTCAAGAAAATTCTTTATATGGACGTGTTTAAACTATGTCTTTAGGTAAGTACTATAAATTTCAAGGCATACAAATATAATTAAGAGGGTCATTTAATTTTCTTTTCTCAGTCAAGGTACTTACAGGAACTGCAGTGGCCTATTTCCACTAAAAATTTCATTAAGGTCCAACCACTAGCCCTTTTACCAAAATTTCCACCTCACAATTTTACTAACATACTAGGCTACCATCATACCAAAATTTAGCTAAATTTCACGTTCCTAAGGTTCCTTTTCAGGTTCAAACAATATGCTACTCAAAACTTTCCAGCTCCAGTAAATTTACCTTTTATCACTTTTTCTTGTTCAAGACTTTCCAACTAACCATACTTCTCTAAAATAAACTTACTAACCACTAAATACACCCATTAACATAATTATTCCAAGTTCATAATAATCTTTTAGACTACACATGTATCGCGCCAAAACACCCTGCAAACGCACACCTAAGCACAAGCCCTTTACATACATTTCGCACCTTATAGAGTCTATTCTCAACAAGACTAATTCATGCATCAAATAATCATCACAACAGCCCGTATCTTGCACATAATAGCTCTCATGTCATATTTTAGTTTGAGCACAAACATATCCATAAAGTAGGTCATTCAATCATGCCAACACTTTTCTTTATAACAACAAAGTTTCATATTTAGTACTTAGAATATTCAGCTAAGATTCACATCCTAGAAAGGCTAGTATTCAAGCATACACTTCACAAATAAGTCAAGATTGCTTATAGTATACTTGCCTCTTTGAGCTTAGATCTTTCTCTAGCTTGAGCCTTAGGTTGAAATAGAGTGACGTTTCCTCCCACTTCTTCCTATGACATACGGTTTTGGAGAGGAAGTGGAAGTAGATGTTAGCTACTATTTAAATATATAATAGAGCTAGTTTGAGGCTAGATTATCTTACCAAAATAGTGTTCAAATGAGGATTGCAAGAGGTTCAATCCACCAAAATTCTTAGTACCACCTAGTAGCTTGAAGAATCTTCACCTAGTGACCAAGTAGGGGTAACAATTGGTAGAGAAAATGAACAAAATGTGAGCTTTACATTTTAGAGAAAATGGAATCCACTTAGAAGCTAAGATGTTTACTCACCTAGAGGAAACCTGGAGCTTTGAAGATGAATAGATCTTGAAACTTCCTTAGCTAAGCTTGACGTAGGGGAGATGGAGAAGTACCCTAAGTGTTCAATGAATCTTTAGTGGTTTGCTTGGGGCGAGCTCTTGAGAGTGTTGAGAGTTGGAGATGGAGGAAGCTTCTAGGTTAAATCTTGAAAATGGTTTCTTGCAAGACCAAGAGGGTAGCCGTTGGTTTCTTAAAGAAGGAGGAGAAGGGATTTTTCTCTTTTGCATGGACACATCATAAGGCTCATTTAGTGCCTTACCTCAATTACTCCTTGAGTTACTTTTTAGGTTGGGTTAAGAAAAGTAACTAAGGTTGTTAAGGAGAGTTACCATGGCTTAGCCATGGATGTAGACGGCAGTGGGGGGGCTTCCTTAGGCTTCTTTATTCTTTAATTGCCTTTTGAGTATAATTAGGAAAAGTTGTTAAAGTAAAACTGGTTTAGTTGGAATTATTAAGATGAAAATGATCCCACGGATTCCCCCCTGTGGTGCATCCGGCCTTTAAAGGAAAAAGGGAAGAAAATCTTAAATCTTGGAATAACATCCTAATTCACTTCATGTGTAAGACCTTTTGAATTTCTTAAGAAAACAATAAAGTGATTAGGTTGAAGCATTTAAACAAAAAGTGATCTCATGGATGCCTTATCCATGCTTTCTTACTCGGCGGTTGAAGAGGGAAAAAGGTGGGAAACTTTTCCTTAAACTCTATAAGCACATTTAGTAGAATTCTTAATTCCATGTGTAGGCTTTTAGGCTCATTCTAAGAAGCTATTTAAAGGCTAGTTGTCTTTTAGGGATTTAAAGTATTCTAGAATTCCCAAGACCCCTACGGCCATATTTTTTATAAAATCTTGTAAGGGCAAAATTGTCTTTTCACATGCTTCATAAGACATACTTGGAGTATTATACTGTTTCTTATAGTATTCACTTTAAGGAAAAATAATCAAAGAGAAATGATAAAACTTAATAAAATGCACTTGGAAGACCTAACATTTTATTAAACCACTTCATACGAGTCTCAAGTACAATACGATTTTCGTTGGGTACAACATCATCCCCCCTTATCACAATTTTCGTCCTCGAAACTTAAGAGCACTAGTCGAAAAGATGTGGGTACAAGTTCTTCATGTTTTCTTACGTCTCCCAAGTGGCTTCATCAACAGAGTGGTGCTTCTATTGCACCTTAACCACGGGAATAGAGCATTTCCTTAGAGCATTTTCCTTCCAGTCAACGAGCCTCTCTGGCTCTTCTTCATACGACACATCGGCTTCAATTTTCAAGGGCTTGCTCCTCAATGATATGACTAGGCTCATGCATGTACCGGCGAAGTCGGGATACGTGAAAATACATCGTGTAATTGAGAAACGACGGTGGTAGTGCTAACCGATAGGCGACTTTCTCCATCCTTTCAAGAATCTCATATGGTCCGATAAATCCTGGACTCAGTTTACCCCTTTATGCCAAATCTTTTCACTCCTTTTGATGGAGACACTTTTAAGAACACTTTTTCACCTACCTGAAATTCCAACGGTCGCTGGTTTTCATTGGCCCAAACTTTGCTTCTATCTTGGCCGCTTTCAATATTTACTTGACAATTATCACTTTTTCTTGGGTCTGCTCCACTAGGTCAGGTCCTACGAGAATTTTATCTCTAATTTCATCCCAATAAAGTGGAGATCGGCACTTTCTTCCAATATAGCGCTTCATAAGGGGCCCATTCCAATGGATCGATGGTAGCTATTAATATAGGAAAACTCACTAGCTTGAGACTCTTGTCCCAACATCCTCTAAAAATCAAGGATGCAAGCTCGTAACATGTTTTCCAGTGTTTGGATGGTTTCTCTCTGATTGACCATCAGTCTGAGGGTGAAATGCATAACTCATCCGAATCTCAGTGCCCATATCTTTCTGGAAAGATGTCTAAAATCTAGAAGTGAAGCGAGGGTCGCGGTCACAAACAATACTCATGGGTATCCCTGCAGGCACACAATCTGATCAATATACATTGAAGCCAACTTCTCCAGAGGATGGCTTTGATTGACCATAGCCATAAAATGGGCAGAATTCATCAAACGATCAACTACAACCCAAATAGCATCATGTCCGTTCTTTGTCCTTGGTAGGGTCAGTCACAAAGTCCATAGTGATGTGATCCCATTTCCACTCAGGGACTTCAAGAGGGTGCAATAATCCGGTGGGTCTTTGATGTTCTGCTTTCACTCTTTGGCAAATGAGGCCATTTCTTTTACGAAGTCGGTAATTTGTTTCTTCATTGCCATGCCACCAGAATCTCTGCTTTAAATCTTGATACATTTTGTTGGCTCCGGGATGAAATGGATAGACAAGAACTATGAGCTTCCTGAAGGACTTCATTCTTTATATCATCATTATTGGGTACGCACAATCGACCCCTGAACCAACAAGCTGTCATCATTTCTGACCTAAAAATCTTCAGAAGGCTTCATTTCCAACTTATCCTTAATTCATTTCAGAGCTTCACCTTTTCCTTGACCCTCTTTAATTTTGTCGATTAATGAAGGAATCAAAAACCAACTTAGCAAGTACATTATCACTAGAATCAACTACCTCAAGGTCAAACTCTTCCATATCGCGCTGCAGAGGTGGTTGACGCGGATGGCTCGTCTTCCGACTCAAAGCATCGGCAACTCTATTGGCTTTCCCTGGATGATACTGAATAGAGAGATCGTAATCCTTTATCAACTCTAGCCATCAGCGTTGGCGCATATTCAATTCCTTCTGAGGGAAAAGATACTTAAGACTTTTATGATCCGTAAAGATTTCGCACCTTTCACTGTATAGATAATGTCTCCATATCTTTAAGGCGAAGACTAATGCTGCAGCTGAAGATCATGTACTGGATAATTTTGTTCGAACGGCTTTAACTGACGAGATGCATACGCAATCACTTGATCTTTCTGCATTAACACACATCCAAGGCCTTTTTTGAGGCATCACCGTACACTACAAAAACTTTCACCCAAATAAGTTGAGCCAAAACTGGAGCAGATGTCAACTTCTCCTTCAGCTCGACAAAGCTCCTTTCGCAGTCCGAAGTCCATTTGAACTTTGTCTTCTTCTGTGTCAATCAGGTGAGAGGCATAGCAATCTAGGAAAATCCCTCAACAAACTTGCAAAAGTAGCCAGCGAGACCAAGAAAACTCCGTACTTCTGTAACATTCGTAGGTCCTTGGCCATTCCATCATTGCTTCAATCTTTTGGGATCTACTGATATCCCATCTTCAGATATGACATGGCCGAGAAATGCTACACACTGTGCAGCCAAAATTCGCATTTACTGTATTTGGCATACAACTGCGTCTTTTCCGTAAGATGTCAAGGACGATCCTTAAATGGGCCGCATGAGACTCTTCATCCGGTGAATAAATCAAGATATCGTCAATGAAAACCACACAAACATGTCAATTGCTCTTGAAATACTCGATCATAGGTCCATGAATGCCGCGGGGGCGTTTGTTAATCCGAATGGCATTACAAGGAATTCGTAATGCCCATAACGCGTCCTGAGCGCGGTTTTCGGAATATCCTCGACGTTGATCTTCAATTGAAAATATCCAGAACGAAGATCAACTTTACTGAAAACTTGTGCTCCCCGAAGCCGATCGAACAGATCGTCGATCCTAGGCAGCGGGTACTTGTTCTTTATTGTAATCTTGTTGTGTTCTCTATAATCTATGCACAGACGCATGCTTCCATCCTTTTTCTTTACAAACAGTATGGGAGCACCCCAAGGTGAGACACTTGGGCGAATAAGTTTCTTCTCCAACAGCTCACTTCAACTGCTCCTTCAGTTCCTTCAACTCAGCAGGAGCCATTAGGTAAAAAGCCTTTGATATCGGCTCAGCTCCTGGAATTAGATTAACTTCAAATGCGATCTCTCGATCTGGCGGAAGGTCTAGCAACTTTTTTCGAAAAACATATCCCAGAACTATCGGGACTTGAGAAATGTTAGACTAGGAATCCTTCATGTCCTTTTTAGAATCGTAACTTACTGCTTGTATTTGGAATTTAGGCTCTTTAACTACCAGGATACTTATCCGATTATCGAGAACCTATAAAAACAATTGCGTAACGTACTCTAGCTTTCATGTTTCGTATGTGCTACTCCAATCGTCTTCTTTATCTACCGTATTACTGACTATGCATAAATCTTCCCTAAGGTTCCTTATCTCCTTGCTCTAGTTAGATCTTTGCATGACCATTTATACTTGGTTAATAGGCAAAGTAGAGCATAGGTACTATGTATTTAAATTGCGCAATTAGGCGCACCTTTTGATGTTTCAGGAATTTCTAGATCAGGCACTCTCTAATTTAGACTGGTATTCCTTGATTGTTCCTTTGTTAGCCCTATGTGGATACGGCTCCCATCTTCTTCTTCATTCCTTAATATGCTTGTTAAGTTTTCTATTTCGGCCTTCTGTCAGTGTTCTATCACGTTCCGCTCTATAGCAATCCTCCAGTAATCCTTCAAAAGTCCTTGAATACGCATTGACTAGCCGGATCTTGATCTGGAGGTCTAGACCGCGTATAAATCTGATCACCTTATGCTTTTCATCTTCTATGATCAAAGGAACATACCGACCCAATGTAGTGAACCGATGAGCCAGGCTCTTGTCTTAGTGTGTCAAATTCCTCAACCATCTTCGTGATTAAGTCCGGAGAGAGGAAAAACTCGTAAAACTCTTCTAGAAACTTTGCCCAGGTTACCGGCTGGGGCAGTGGCTGGATACATGTCCTCTACCATTGGCTGACTTACCGTTCAGAAACGTTCGGAGCCTTTTATCCTATCAGGCACCTGTATCAGCAAGAAGTTACCTTCAATTTCATTTAACCATTTTTCTGCCTCCTCTGAACTAGATTCCTCACCAAACCTCGGAATACATGCTCTTACTAGCTGTCAATAGTAAAACCCACTGCTCCCTAGGGGTGACAGTGATAATGTCTGTTTACCTGACCGCGATGCCATCCTGTTTTAAACGGTGAGTCAGTTGAATGTATAGAATTTCCATTGTAATTGTTCTATCTATTTATGTCTGAAAAGGAATAGACTGATGTTGATATTCTAGATCACTTCCCATCTCGTCCCAAGTAAGGGTAAAGTAAATTACACCTATTCGTCTAGGCCGGAATTTATTCAGAGTTGGAATATCAGGACACGTGACAGAAATCATTTCATAATTCGATGGAAACTTAAACGAATATTTAAAAGGATAAGATTCGAATTAAATTCTGTGGCATTTAAAATTTCATCGACTAGGATTTAATTATTAGGTTAAGGCCCTAATTCCAGTCTAAATCATCCTAGTCTAAGGTCGACACTCTTCTAAGATCATGACTTAGGTCTAAGGTAAAACTTAGATTTTCTAAAACCATCACTTAATTCTATATTCTCCCCGCGCCCCGTACCTAGCTTGCCCGCGTATGGTGCGCCCGCCGTACTTTGCTACGGAGAGTACCATGCGTCGATGCATAACATGTCACCGTCCATAACAAAATTTATGGACTTTCATGCCTTTATCGTAACAGGTAAGCAAAACTTAGGCAGAATAAAAACTTTTAAACAAAGAATTTCGAATATCCGACATATGGCTTACAACCATGTCCACGAAACAAAAGGGAAATTCCGAAATTAATGTTCCATCATAAGTTCATCAAAACATAACCCATCATAATAAAAATCCTTAAGCTGCCATCCATTCGCCAATCTACGGATATGGAACTCTAGGCTCATCGTCAATCCACTCTACCCCGTTTCCTGCAGGCTCTGGGGGGAAAAATAAGGGGGTGAGTGACAAAATCAACAGCAAGTACACCATAAACAATCAAGAATTAAATGGAAAGTATACACAAGAACCAAATCTCAAGAATTTGGATTCCCAACATACCCGACCTTTAATCCATTAGCCGCAAATGAAATAATATCATAACTGATGTGACGAAAGATAATAAGATCATAACTTAGGTGACAGAAAATAGTAAGATCGTAACCTAAGTAACAGTACATCTAGCTTAGCCATTAAATGCAGTATGTATGCATATGCGAATGTGATGCAACGTGATAAGATGAGGATTAATTCGATTATTCTTCCTTTCAAAACATCATCGTCATAAAACAAGAATAGAGAGTGTTCAGATCTATTATCTACGGATCTGAGGCGGTCATATCATTCCCTTTGGATCTATTATTTCTGGATCCGAAAATGGTCATGCAATCAATCATCCTCATCAGGTCTATTTTCTCCGTGCCTAAACGGTCATAAATCATCATCAGTAAGTCTATTCTCTCCAAGCCTGAACGGTCATAAATCATCATCATCAGGTCTATTCTCTCCGGGCCTGAACAGTCATAAATCATCATCAGGTCTATTCTCTCCGGACCTGAACGTTCTACTCATCATTAGATCAATTAACCCCGGATCTAGAACGGGTTGCGCTGGCCAAGAATTAATGGTACAATAGGAGTCTTTCTTTCAAAACTGAAATCTTTTCATCAAAATAGCTTTTCTTAAATTTCTTTGGCATAAAATCAGTCTCATAAATCGTGTGAATGGGGACAATGCAATGCATGATGTGCAATATGCAATTTCATCACTAAATACATCACATAATACATATACGGACTTGTCCCTTAAGCTGGAAAATAATCCAACCTTAACGCTCTGTTCATGCGGCCTCAAAATCATCAATTCAAGGCCTATTTTCATAAACTTATGCCACACTTATGCATAATTGAATCTTATCTACATGCCATAAAAATTTCGTAACATTTCGAGATGATTAAAACCCTCAAATCACTAAATTACTGGAAAGGGGTACTGTTGAATCCAACAGTGCAGTACCTGTCTATACCTTTGCTCCATGGGCCACAAAGCCTTTTCCAATTAAGACTATTACCTGGAGACATAGCCAATATACTAAGGAGTAATATTTAAATGATCAAACATCACATACAAGTCCAATTAAACAAGATCAAGGCCTCAACATACACAATACCAGGCGGCCCTATTTCCCAGTTTTGTACCGTTAATTTCCCTTAATTGTTACCCAATAAAAACAATATTTTCAAGAATATTCTTTACATGGACGTGTTCAACTATGTCTTAGGTAAGTACTATAAAAATTTCAAGGCATTCCAATATACTTAAAGGGGTCATTTAGTTTTCTTTCTCAGTCAAGGTACTTACAGGAACTGCAGTGACCTATTTCCACTAAAAATTTTATTAAGGTCCAACCACTAGTCCTTTTACCAAAATTCCATCTCACAATTTTACTAAACATACAGGGCTACCATCATACCAAAATTTAGCTAAATTGCACGTTCCTAACATTTGTTTTCAGGTCAAAAAATATGCTACTCAAAACTGTCCAGCTCCAGTAAATTTACCTTTTATCACTTTTTCTTGTCCAAGACTTTCCAACTAACCATACTTCGCTAAAATAACTTACTAACCACTAAATACACCTTTAACATAATTATTCCAAGTTTCATTATAATCTTTAGACTACACATGTATCATGCCAAAATAGCCTTGCAAACGTACACCTAGCACACGCCCTCTTCATACATTTCGCACCTCATAGAGTCTATTCTCAACAAGACTAATTCATGCATCAAATTATCATCACAACAGCGTGTATCTTGCACATAATAGCTCTCATGTCATATTTTAGTTTGAGCATAAACATATCCATAAAGTAGGTCATTCAATCATGCCAACACTTTTTTTTATAACAACTAAGTTTTCATGTTTAGTACTTAGAATATTCAACTAAGATTCATATCCTAGAAAGGCTAGTCATTCAAGCATACACTTCATAAATAAGTCAAGATTTCTTAGAGTATACTTGCCTCTTTGAGCTTAGATCTTTCTCTAGCTTGAGCCTTGGGTTGAAATAGAGTTAAGTTTCCTCCCACTTCTCCCTATGACATATGGTTTTGGAGAGGAAGTGGAAGTAGATGTTAGCTACTATTTAAATATATAATAGAGCTAGTTTGAGGATAGATTATCTTACCAAAATATTGTCAAATGGGAGTTGCAAGAGGTTCAACCCACCCAAATGCTTAGTACCACCTAGTAGCTCGAAGAATCTTCACCTAGTGACCATGTAGGGGTCACGGTTTGGTAGAGAAAAATGAGCAAAATGTGAGCTTTACATTTTAGAGAAAATGGAATCCACTTTAGATGCTAAGATGTTACTCACCTAGAGGAAACTTGGAGCTTGAAGATGGAATGGATCTTGAAACTTCTTTACATAAGCTTGCCGTAGTGGAGATGGAGAAGTAGCCTAAGTGTTCAATGAATCTTTAGTGGTTTGCTTGGGGTGAGCTCTTGAGAGCGTTGAGAGTTGGAGATGGAGGAAGCTTCTAGGTTAAATCTTGAAAATGGTTTCTTGCAAGACCAAGGGGGTAGCCGTTGGTTTCTTAAAGAAGGAGGAGAATGTATTTTTCTCTTTTGCATAGACACCATCATAAGGCTCATTTAGTGCCTTACCTCAATTACTCCTTGAGTTACTTTTTATGTTGGGTTAAGAAAAGTAACTAAGGTTGTTAAGGAGAGTTACCATGGCTTAGCCATGGATGTATACGGCGGTCGGGGGGCTTCTTTAGGCTTCTTTATTCTTTAATTGCCTTTTGAGTATAATTAGGAAAAGTTGTTAAAGTAAAAGTGGTTAGTTGGAATTATTAAGATGAAAATGATCCCATAGATTCCCCCCTATGGTGCATCCGGCCTTTAAAGGAAAAAGGGAAGAAAATCTTAAATCTTGGAATAACATCCTAATTCACTTTATGTGTAAGACCTTTTTGAATTTCTTCAAGAAAACAATTGAGTGATTAGTTGAAGCATTTAAACAAAAAGTGATCTCATGGATGCCTTATCCATGCTTTACCTAGCAGTTGAAGAGGGAAAAAGGTGGGAAACTTTTCCTTAAACTCTAGAAGCACATTTAGTAGAATTCTTAATTCCGTATTTAGGCTTTTAGGCTCACTTTAAGAAGCTATTAAAGGTTAGTTGTCTTTTTAGTGATTTAAAGTATTCTAGAATTTTCCAAGACCCCTATGGCCGGATTTTTCTAAATTCTTGGGAGGGCAAAATTGTCTTTTCACATGCTTCATAAGACATACTTGGAGTATTATACTGTTTCTTATAGTATTCACTTCAAGGAAAAATAATTAAAGAGAAATGATAAAACTTAATAAAATGCACTTGGAAGAACTAACATTTTAGTAAACCACTTCACACGGGTCTCAAGTACAATACAATTTTCGTCCGGTACAACATCCTTGGTATGGTAATGCCACCATAATTTACAGTTGTATGCCTACTGTAGCAGAGGTAGACTTCTGAGTCCTAGTCCGCCTCTATTTCTGGGAGACAAACTGAATTCCAAGACCTCCAATGATAACATGCACCCCAAAGAAAATGAGCCATTTTCTTGCTTAGTGCAGTCAATACACTTTTAAGCAATATCACTATAGCCATGATATGTAAAGGCATTGATGTTAACACCGATTTGAGTAATGTCCATCTTCCTCCTGGGGTAAGTAAATGGCGAGCCCAACCCGTTAACTTAGCATCAAAATGCTGTATGAGAGAAGCACAGTAAGGGGCTTGATTGATCCCTCTATACAGATAAGATCCAAGATATTTGATAGGTAAAGAAGATGGTTGCATTCCAAGGATGCTTCCCATAACAGATAATGCATGGGGAGAGACGTAGGAACTTGTAACAAACTGACTTTTAATGTAATTCACTAATTGGCCCTATGCATTCTGATATGATGTCAAAAACGTTTGAAATGTCTTCAGATTGTGTATTGATCCATTAAGAAAAATCAGTAAGTCGTCTGCATAAGCCAAATGATCCAATCTCGAATAGGTGCTTAAGACCTTTAGTAAAACCTTTTGAGCACAAAATAAACAGCAAAGGTGAAAGAGGATCACCTTGCTTTACCCCTCGCGTAGGAGAAAAGAAACTATATAAAGCACCATTAACCATTACTGAAAGCTTTGAAGAATGCATATTATTCATCAACAACCGAATGAAGTGATTATTAAATCCAAAACGTCGAAGTATTGTCTCAAGATAAACCCAATTAACTCGGTCAAAAGCTTTGGCCATGTCCAATTTGATCATGACATTTGTTCCGCGTGTCTTCTTATCAAGCATATGTACCATTTCATTTGCCATTAACATATGCTCACTAATGTCAAGACCCTTTAAGAACCCTGTTTTCTCCTTTGAAATTAATTTCGGAAGTAATGAAGACAAACGAGTTGCAATCACCCTTGTAACCACCTTACTTATGAAATTTGAAAGACAAATCGGCCTATAATTACGGGGTTAGCTTTTTTTTTTGGTATCAACGTGATAAGGGAAGAAGACGTGACCTGTGGAGGTGGAACTCCTATAAAGAATTCTTGGATAACACATAAAACATCAACTTTTAGAATATCCCAACATGTTCGAAAAAATTGTCCATTATATCCATCTGGGCCTGCTGCACTATTTGGACTTAGATTACATACCGCTGCTTTTACCTCTTTCAAATCCAGAATGGCCATTAGCGGATCATTATCTGTGGAATTTACCACCGATGGAGTGGATTGCAAAAAATTATCCACATATACAACACTATCATGTGTAAATAAATGCTAGAAGAAATCCACACCAGCCTTGCCTAAAGATTCCGCATCCTCTAGCTGAATCCTCCTTGATCAATTAATTGCTGTATATGTTGCTGTCGAAACATGTCCTTGACTAAGACATGAAAGTAAGATGTATTTGCTTCCACATCACTCATCCAGTGGATACGAGCCTTCTGCGACCAAAACGAGAACTGTGCCTTATTGCCTTGCAAAAGTTTAGCTTACGCTAAATAGAACACCATGCGATTTTCTTGAGTGGGATTTTGATCAAATGCTGCTTCCATCCTAGTGTAATTACGTTTAGCCTCCTCTACTTTACTAAAAGTATTTCCAAAGACATGTCTGTTCTATTTTCTGAGATCGCTTTTCAACAGTCGCAACTTATTATATATACCTCGCATGCCCCCTACCATTTAATAAGTCTTCCACTGAGAGTTCACAAAAGAGAGAAAATCTTCATGCAACGCCCAAGCATTTAAATATATGAATGGTGCCACCAATCGTGTCTGAGAGAGACTGCATTTCAACAATAGTGGAGAGTGATCCTATGTCGCACGTGGTAAATGGTGAACAACATTATCTGAAAATAAATCTGCATAAGATAGGCTACATAACAGCCTATCCAAACGTCACAAAACACAACCATGTCCCTGACCCCTTGCCTAAGTAAACGGAGAACCAACAACAGGTATGTGCTGCAGCTGACAGTCGTGTATACAGGCGTTAAAATCGTCTAATGATCGTAGTGTTGGTGTAGTTCTACCTCGATGTTCATCCAAGGTTAAGAAAGTGTTAAAATCGCCTCCAATCACCCATGGTCTATTATATGCTGAAAGGTGTGCACTAAAGAATCCCATAACAATTGCCTCTCTACCATTGTATGCTTATCATAGACTACGGACCAGTTGAAAGGCTATTGCAGTTGACGCAAAGTTAAGCGCAATAATGATGTTTGATCACCATGTTCAGCCATATGAAAAAGAAACTTGGAGTATTTCCAAAAAAACCCAAATGTTACCTCCGTAAGTAGCTAATCCTTCATCATAGCCTGGTTTCAGACGGTAATGATTAAGCTTTATCTCACGCTGCTTAGGATCAATAGTTGTTAATAGTTCTACTTGATGTTTATGCAGAAACAATATTAACCTATTAATCAAGGTCCGAAGCCATCCCACATTCCAAATTAGATCATTCATTGCAAACTATCCAATTTAGAAAACTCAACACGCGCTGCACTTCTAGTCACCACCGTAGATAGGGGCTGCGAAGGCAAGTCCTTCCGCGCCCGTCTTCTTCGTCTTGGTGCCACCGGAATGAAACCCTCAGCTGTAGGATCTGCAAGGCACCACTAGAAGGGGGGGTTGAATAGTTGGTGCGGAAAGTATAGTTTTTAAAATTTGTTTAAAACCAAACAACTCAACTTCTGAAAACAGTTTCTATTTTCAGGACCAGTTTTAAAACGTTTTGAAAACTGGATTACAGGTCTTCAAAAATTCCAAAATTTTGAGAGAACTTAGCCTCAGATGTTATGAGTGTCTCCTAAAAATTTCAGATTTAAATTCAACCTTTAACCCTTTCAAAAATCGTTGGTGGTCAGATTGCGCGAATCTGCCAGAGACGGTAGACTATTTTGAAAAATTTATTCCTATTTGTTCTTAACTCCAATTGCTCTGAAATCGTAACCACTAACCTCTTATATTTTGTATTTAAATGGGTTAAAACAGTTTAAAAAAATTCTTTCGGGAAGTTAGTCAAATACACTCAAAGTCTCAACCTTTGCAAGCATGAAAATCAGACTGCACTAGTCTCAGAACTTTGGATGTTTGATTGACTTATACTTATCCAAAAGGGTTGAAACTTATGCCAAATTAACCCTAAGACGTGTAACTTGTTTCTGGAAAGTTTTGTAATTTTTGAAAAACGTTTACTATTTTACGAACGTAAACAAAACGGATAATTAGTGCTGAAACAGAATATAAGTGCTGAAAGTAAATAACACCGAGAATTTTATACTATTTCGGTTATAAACATCCTAAAATCCAGTCTTTGAGGAACACCTTCCTCGGTTCACACTAATCATACAACTCAAAAACACCTTACCATAGGGTTGATGGAGTTACACACCAACTCCAACCCTTTACAAACCTTATATGTGAATACAATTGTCACGAACACCACCACCTTGTACGATTGAAGATTGATCACACCTTGATCAATCTTTTACAAAGATAAAGAATGTGTGGTGGTCTAAGATAAGCCTATTCAAGAATATGAATATAAGTACAATAGGCTTTTAGGAAGAAGAAAGAAAGAGAGTGTAGAATAAGAAGGCTAGAACACTTTTGATCTTTTAATTTGCAACTCTTTTTCTTGTTCTTGTTTTGCTCTTCTTCCTTTTTTTAATTGTTTTGGCCGACCCCTTGGTGCTCTCCCCCTCTTGAAAATTGTCTTCTAAGTCCTTGGGAGAATGTGTAGCATTATTGTGACATGATCTTGATTACTTGGCACCTTCTCATTGGATGATCATTAAGCTCTTGCTTACTTGGCACTTCATGATTGGTTGAATGTTGTTATCATTTTATGACTTGGAAAATCTGAAAATTCCACTAAAAGCATGTGACAAAATCAACATAAATTAGTTACCATAACTCATAAGATTATCATCCAATTCAAGCAAGATAAAATTCCTCCACACAAGGTAAAAATTTCGGCCATAAAGACTAGTTGACATGCTGAAATTTCAGCATGTGATACATGGTGATATAATTCAAATTCCTTCCAAATTTTCATTGATTTTTCTTTTAAAATAAATCATCAATTAGTAGAAAATATTCTCATCATTTTGGAAATGAAATTTGGACAATAATAAGTGTAGCGCCCTACACCCGGCCTCGTCCGGATGCGGTGCACCCGCCATACTTTACTAAGGAGAGTACAAAGCGTCATGCATAACATGCGAAAACCCATAATATAAGCTATGGACTCTCATGCTAACATTTAACATGGTAGTAAAATTCCGGCAGAATTAAAACTTTTCAAATTAAACATGCATTACTAAACCACTAAGTTCCCAAAGTAACTATCCCACAAAATAACATCACCGAAATTCTGAGAGTTCAAACATAGTTTATAATACAAACGTCTTCGCTGCACAAAAGTCCTTAAGTTTAGCTTCCTTCATATTCCTCGCCTGTGGATAAGGTACCCTCGGCTCATCCTCGATCCATTCTATCTTGGCATTATCTGGCTCTGGGGAAAAATATAGTGTGAGCGATAAAAATCACCCAGCAAGAATACAATAAACTACCATGAAATACGTAAAGAATCATAACATGAATGTATTACCCCGAAAACCTCAAATAATCGTAATTAATACCTGATCTTAAATCCTGAGCTTGCTTGACGTTCGGCTTAAGCATGTTTTTAGGTAATACTATACCAATAATAACTTATAACCATTAACTGTAACATGCAACATGTCCTCATGATCGTGAGTTATGAAAGATGCAATGCATGATGTCATGTCATGTCAAAACATCATTTTGGTCCCATAAGATAACGTTTCATAAAAATGGAGTGTCGGATCAATTAACCCCAGATCTGAGCGGGTCCAGAACAGATATCAGATCAATTAACCCTGATCTGAACGGGTCCAGAACAGGTATCAGATCAATTAATCCCGGACCTGAACGGGTCCAGAACAGATATCAGATCAATTAACCCCGGATCTGAACGGGTCCAGGACATATATCAGATCAACAGACCAATTAACCCCAGGTCTGGAGTCGGGTTAGTCGCATGCTTGGCCGGCAAAGGAATCATGAAGCTTTCTTTAAAACATGGGACCATAAAAACTTTTCATGCATAACTGAAAACATTTTCACTTGAAAACACTTGCTTGCATAAAATTCATAAAATCAGATTCATGTGACATATGGACATGCATGATACATGGAATGATATGCCACGCAAGTCATGACGTGAATAATCATATGTATTCTTTATAACATGTCAACATGCATGGTTTCGGAAACTAAATATTTCCAGACTTTTACTTCGTGTTCATGGGTGGTTAAGCTAACAAAATAGGTCCATTTCCATAATCTTTTGTCATAAATACGTTTGGTGGGATCTTAGATACATGTCACAAAATTTTCGTAACTTCCTAAGACGAATATAGTCCTTAAGTCATCCAATCATTATCGAGTGTGCATGCTGAATTCTTCGGTATAATCACCACATTACCTTAGCTTTTGAGACCTCAAAACCTTAGTTATTGGAACCATAACCTGGAAAGTATAATAAACTCCCTAGGGATTAATATTCATGAGCCCAAACGGTGTATATAGATCCAAATCCATCAAATGGGGCCTTTTATAGTTAATCCCCTGTTCATTCTAAATTTTCAGTTTTAGTACATCCATTTTAGGCTCGTAATTACCCATCAAAACGTTAAGACCAACCGGATTAGTGTACATGGTCTTACTCCTTTATGTCTTAAGTGATTACGATAAAATTTCCGGATCAATCTAACAACCATAAAGGGTTCATTTAATCATTTTTCTGAAACGGATCATGTGCTGAAACTGGACTGACCCATTTTACTAAAAATTCAATTGTGGCAAAACCATAAATTCTTTTTCCAAAATTCCAACTCTTACATGTCATAAACATGTAAGACTAACACCCTACCGACATTTGCGTGTCCCTAAGATGCGTTTTTGCGTCCATTAACTCGTTACTTAATTTCTGCTCTGTTCCAGTACTTCCCATTGAGCAGTGTTACCAATTAAATCATTAAAATTAATCCACAACTTGTTTTACCATAATTCCAGCTGGAGTACTCACTGCACGCTTGGTATTGTTATCATGCCAAAAATCAGCTTTATTGAACCACTGCAAGGTCCTTTTTCGAGTCAATTAAAAAGATGTTCTGTTCTGTTCAGTTCCAGGCTTTCCAGCCTGAGCAGCTTTACCAATTATTTTATTAAAAATATTCCACAACTCCTTTTACCAAAATTCTAACTTTCACATTTTCTATACACACAAGGCTATCCCCACACCGAAAATCAGCTTTGTTGAACATCTACAAGATCTCATTTCAAGCCATTCAATAGGTTACACCATTCTGTCATGTTCCAGAATTTACAGCCTGAGCAGTCTCACCAATTATTTTATTAAAACTTAACCATAACTTATTTCACCAAAATTCCAACTCTCAGCTCTGCTATACACATGGGGCTAGCTCTGTGAAAAAAAAAACAGATTTATTAAAGGTCTAAAAGGTCCTGTTTTAAGCCGTTGATATTAGTGCTCGATTCTGACCAGCTCCAGAATTTCCAACTGGAGCAGTTCTACTGAATATTTTATTAAAAATAATCTGTAACTTATTTTAACAAAATTCCAACTCTCACTTGTGCTACACTCATAAGGCTAACTTGGTACCAAAAATTAGCTTCATTGAAGGTCTGTAAGGTCAGTTCTTAGGCCGTTGAAGATGCCATCCCATTCTGCCCAGCTCCAGTAGTTTGATATCTTGTCATTGGTTCAAGTCAAAGGTCCACCATTCATCTTGTTCTTATGAGATATATTATTGATTACCACTTACACCTTATTGTAACATAAATGTCCAGATTGCATGCTCATTATAAGGTCACTTTTTCCATATACCAAACAGTTGTAGATAGTATTTCCAGCAAGTATCCTCTATGCACCAAAAACAAGTGTTCTTCCTTAAAGACACTACTCACCTTCTCTTCCCTCCTTAGAGCCGAAACCTAGGTGGTACCTTAACCTCATTTTGTAACATATATTCAAGCATGAAATCACATTCAAGGGTCATCTTAAACCAATCTTGCACACAACTTCATAAAACTCTTATCTTTCACATGCATGCTTTTCTTAGACCTTTCAAATTTCAATCAAGAACCAAACTTGCCTAGACTTACTTAGTTGCACCTTAAATCATCTCAAAACATCCTTGTAACTAAATTCATGTAATAAAAGATTCCATCTTTGAGAGAATAAGCCACATGAAATGCATTGTTCTTAAGGAATCTCTAAGAAATAATCTTAAACTTAGAATATTCCACTAAAGATCAAATCTTAAGGACCTCTAAGCATTCAAGCCACTAACTATTTAAATAAATCATGAGAGATCATTGTATACTTGCCTCTTCAAGCTAAAGCTCTTGTCTTTGCTTGGTTATGGAGTGAGTTGAGTTGAAATCCTTCTCCTCCTTCCTTGAGCATACGGTTTTAGGGGGAAATGGAAGGAAAAGATTAGTCTTCACTCAATAGAGGAAATTGGATATATTTGAGGCTAGAGCATCTTACCAAAATGAGCTTGGAATGGAGATTCAAGCACTTCAAGATGTCACCTCCTAAGAAAGTTGATGGATTTCACCTACTTGAGCCATGGATGCCACGATTTTGAGGTGAATGGAAGGATTCATGTGAGCTTCATTCTTTACCAAAATAAGAATTCACTTAAGGAAGCTTGGAACAAAACTTACCTAGATGTTTCTTGAGTCTTGCAGATGAAGCTTGAATTGATTTCTTGGCTCCAAGGGGAGATGGCCGAATGTTGGTGATGGTGGAGGGATAGAATTTTGATAAGTGTTGTTTGGCTTGCTTGAGAGGAATTTGCAAGATGAATTGAGGTTTGTCTTGAAAAATTTAAAACTACTAGGGTTGTAAGGGGAGGGGGCAATTTTTGCAAGGTCAAGGAGGGAGGGGAAAACACAAGACAAGGAGTCTTGGTCTTTGGTGTTTGACCAGCTTTTTGTCCCTTATCTTGCATGCTTTGTATTATTTTATCCATTTCCTTTGCATGCTTGTCTTGCATGCTTAATATTTCATGGTTTTAATTTAGCTATTTTAAATTCTAATAATGGATTGAAAAATCAAGAGGATTCTAGAACCTCTTGGGGGCTTGGCCGAATTTTAGGGGGTTCTTGGGGCAAATTTTGATTTTTCTTGTATTTTGATTTAATTCATGTGTTATATTGTTTTCTTTATTTTATTGCATTCCAAGATTAGCATATGAATATATATATAATAGGATGTACAATGTGCATGTCACCTAAAACATATATTAGTGTACATGTATCCACATATACACATGTATACATGCCTATATGTACTTTATACATATACATATGTATCTTTGCATATATATATGTATACGTGTTCATGACAATATATACATGCGCCCATGTGTGTTTATGTTTTATATATATATACATATATTTTCCTATATACACGCATATATGTACATATACATTTCCTACACATATATCCTATACACGCACATACCTATATATTGGTATGTATTGTTCATATATTTCATGTTTCACTTTCTTGAAATCCCCTTATTTAATTATTTAGTATCATCTCAAAAGTATTTAAGTAAAGAGTGTTAAGTTGGCTTAAGTAACGTGCACTTAAGGAAATCATCGTTTTCATTCCGTCACTTAATCATAGTTTCAAGTACATGCTTGTTGGGGTACAACATCCTCCCCCCTTATCATAAGTTTCGTCCTCGAAACTTCAGAACTAGTCAAAAAGATGAGGCGTCTACTCCTCACGTTGTCTTCCGTTTCCCATGTGGCTTCTTCTTTAGGTAAATAAGATCGCATAAAGCGTCTATTTAGTTCCCTCAGAACTGCTTTGTTCCATTCATCTTAGAGGTCTCATCAGAACTTATTCTAATTCTCGAAAGGTGTTATCGTAGCCTATCCCATATCAAGCACTCGCAACCTTGATACTATGTACTTGATAATGAAATCCATTCCGTGTAATCATGATCATAGCAGGCTTATAATTTCCTTTTACATAAAAAAAATGAACAACTAGGTAGAGATCATTAACTCTGGGGTATAGACCATTAGCTCTTTTCTGTAAACATCCTTTCAGTGATCATGTAACGGTCATCCTACTTACAAAACAGCTTCCAATGACACCTGGGATAATTCCCATAAGGTACACATACCAAGCTCTTCATAAGGTATGTCCCGTGTTCATCCGTCTTGCTGATTGCCTTATTACGTACTAACTTTTACCCCTTTTGCGATCATTTCATAGAGTCGAACTAGAAGTTGTGGGTTCTCCTTTGAAACTTATGTTCCCTTTATGACATTTCAAATCATCCTAAGGTGGCCCGTTCTCTTAAAACATGGTTTTCTAGTCATGACCTATTCCCCGCATAGTGCAATAAAATGGGTACAAGTGCTAATAGTGACGCATCATGACGAGGACCCTGCGTCCCATACACAGTGTCATACTTAGTAATGTTATCACTAATAACCTTACATACTCGCTTGTGGTCTACTCATCATAACTTAAGGAAACTATCATAATCACTCCTACTTGGTTAATAGGAAGTAGAGCAGAGGGCATAGGTACTTTACACTTATTAGGCGTACCTTGGTTGTTTCTTTGTCATCCGCATAAACTAGCCTTATATGGATACGGTTTCCACCTTCTACTTCGTTGCTTGTTAAATCGTTTCTTTCATTCTTTCGTCCCCTTACCATCGCATTCCGCTCCATAGCGGCCCTCCAATAATTTACCAAAGGTCCTTGAATATGACTTAACTTAGCCTAATTTGATCTGGGGGTCTAAACCTTTCATCTCTCATAATCAAAGGAACATACTGTCCCAAAGTAATGAATGAGTACGGAAATGCCTGGCCCTTGTCTTAGTGAGTTAAATTCTGACAACGATATTCCTTCAGGGTTAGTATGATGTAATTGACCTATCATGATTATGTACTGTTGGAGTTTCCTTCTTTTCATGACAGAGGTCCTTAAGTCCTGACTGTGAACCATACGCTTTCCTTCGATAAACATCCTTCTGTATCCATGCGTTAGCCATAAAAGCGTTTCCATCGGTGTTAGAAATTTCTTCCCTAAAATACATATATGATGACTCGTACCTTAGTCTGAGATTGTGCTCTTATAGAATGGTGAAACCCCAATCTTTCGCCAAGTCCTACCTGATTCATCCGTTTCGTCGACATGCCAATCCCGTAATAATCGAACCTAGGGTCGAAGTTCTTCCTTGGAATTTATGTCGTTTCGTGGTGTTCTTGTTTCTTACAAAATGTATGTTTTCTTTTCCAAATCACAAGGGCATTCTCATTTGCTTTGTCCTCATGTTTTGGCTTTGTAGAAATCTTTCCTAAGATTCTCTATCGCATTGCTCTAATGACCGTTTATACCTGGCTAAAAGACATATTAGAACATAGGTACTTCAGATTTAAATTAAACAGTTGGGCGTACCTGTTACGGGTTTTGATGTTTCAGGGATTTCTGCATTAAGCCTCTTTTGGTCTAGGTTAGTGTCTTTGGTTAACTTCTTACTTGTTCAAAAGCAGTCAGATATTCTGTACTTTTTTTTGTTTTTTTATCCTATTCGGTATCTGTATCGTCATGAAGTTATCTTCAACTTTACTTAACCATCTTTCTGCCTACTATGAACTAAATTCCTTGCCAACCTTGGAGTACGTGTTCTTACTAACTATTGCTAGTAAAGTTTACTGCCTACTGGGGCGATAGTGATGATGTCATTTTACTGAATTGTGGTGCCATCCGCACTACTAAGTGTCGGAGTCTCACTTAAGGCATAAATATTCAGAGTAGCGACAAAATTTAATTTGTAATCCAGATACGATCTTAAGGTCTTGCAAGCAGGAATGATTACATTCTATAGATGGCCATCGACTAGGGTTTTATCATCCGGTCAAAACCCTAATTTCCAGTCTAAGTCAACCTAGTCTAAGGTCAACTCTCATCTAGGATCATGACTTAGATCTAAGATCAAACTTAGTTGACTACGATCATAACTTAATTCTATATTCTGCCCGGATCTGGAGCCTCGGCTCTGATACCACCTGTAGCGCCCCACACCCGGCCTCGTTCGGATGCGGTGCACCCACCGTACTTCACTAAGGAGAGTACAAAGCGTCATGCATAACATGCGAAAACCCATAACATAAGCTATGGACTCTCATGCTTACATTTAACATGGTAGTAAAATTCCGGCAGAATTAAAACTTTTCAAATTAAACATGCATTACTAAACCACTAAGTTCCCAAAGTAACTATCCCACAAAATAACATCACCGAAATTCTGAGAGTTCAAACATAGTTTATAATACAAACGTCTTCGCTGCACAAAAGTCCTTAAGCTTAGCTTCCTTCATATTCCTCGCCTGTGGATAAGGTACCCTCGGCTCATCCTCGATCCATTCTATCTTGGCATTATCTGGCTCTGGGGAAAAATATAGTGTGAGCGATAAAAATCACCCAGCAAGAATACAATAAACTACCATGAAATACGTAAAGAATCATAACATGAATGTATTACCCCGAAAACCTCAAATAATCGTAATTAATACCTGATCTTAAATCCTGAGCTTGCTTGACGTTCGGCTTAAGCATGTTTTTAGGTAATACTATACCAATAATAACTTATAACCATTAACTGTAACATGCAACATGTCCTCATGATCATGAGTTATGCAAAGTGCAATGCATGATGTCATGTCATGTCAAAACATCATTTTGGTCCCATAAGATAACGTGTCATAAAAACGGAGTGTCAGATCAATTAACCCCGGATCTGAGCGGGTCTAGAACAGATATCAGATCAGTTAACCCCGGATCTGAACGGGTCCAGAACAGATATCATATCAATGAACGGGTCTAGAACAGATATCAGATCAATTAACCCTGGATCTGAACGGGTCCAGAACAGATATCAGATCAACAGACCAATTAACCCCGGGTCTTGAGTTGGGTTAGTCGCATGCTTGGACGGCAAAGGAATCATGAAGCTTTCTTTAAAACATGGGACCATAAAAACTTTTCATGCATAACTGAAAACATTTTCACTTGAAAACACTTGCTTGCATAAAATTCATAAAATCAGATTCATGTGACATATGGACATGCATGATACATGGAATGATATGCCACGCAAGTCATGACGTGAATAATCATATGTATTCCTTATAACATGTCAACATGCATTGTTTCGGAAACTAAATATTTCCAGACTTTTACTTCGTGTTCATGGGCGGTTAAGCTAACCAAATAGGTCCATTTCCATAATCTTTTGTCATAAATACGTTTGGTGGGATCTTGGATACATGTCATAAAATTTTCGTAACTTCCTAAGACGAATATAGTCCTTAAGTCATCCAATCATTATCGAGTGCGCATGCTGAATTCTGCGGTATAATCACCACATTACCTTAGCTTTTGAGACCTCAAAACCTTAATTATTGGAACCATAACCTGGAAAGTATAATAAACTCCCTAGGGATTAATATTCATGATCCCAAACGGTGTATATAGATCCAAATCCATCAAATGGGGCCTTTTATAGTTAATCCCCTGTTCATTCCAAATTTTCAGTTTTAGTACATCCATTTTAGGCTCGTAATTACCCTTCAAAACGTTAAGACCAACCAGATTAGTGTACATGGTCTTACTCCTTTATGTCTTAAGTGATTACGATAAAATTTCCGGATCAATCTAACAACCATAAAGGGTTCATTTAATCATTTTTCTGAAACGGATCATGTGCTGAAACTGGACTGACCCAATTTACTAAAAATTCAATTGTGGCAAAAACATAAATTCTTTTTCCAAAATTCCAACTCTTACATGTCATAAACATGTAAGACTAACACCCTACCGAAAATTAGCCCATTTTCCTGTCCCTAAGATTCTTTTTGAGTCTATTAACTCATTACTTAATTTCTGCTCTGTTCCAGTACTTCCCATTGAGCAGTGTTACCAATTAAATCATTAAAATTAATCCACAACTTGTTTTACCATAATTCCAGCTGGAGTACTCACTGTACGCTTGGTATTGTTATCATGCCAAAAATCAGCTTTATTGAACCACTGCAAGGTCCTTTTTCGAGTCAATCAAAAAGATGTTCTGTTCTGTTCAGTTCCAGGCTTTCCAGCCTGAGCAGCTTTACCAATTATTTTATTAAAAATATTCCACAACTCCTTTTACCAAAATTCTAACTTTCACATTTTCTATACACACAAGGCTGTCTCCACACCGAAAATCAGCTTTATTGAACATCTAAAAGATCTCGTTTCAAGCCATTCAATAGGTTACACCATTCTGTCATGTTCCAGAATTTACAGCCTTAGCAGTCTCACCAATTATTTTATTAAAACTTAACCATAACTTATTTCACCGAAATTCCAACTCTCAGCTCTGCTATACACATGGGGCTAGCTCTGTGAAAGAAAAACAGATTTATTAAAGGTCTAAAAGGTCCTGTTTTAAGCCGTTGATATTAGTGCTCGATTCTGACCAGCTCCAGAATTTCCAACTGGAGCAGTTCTACTGAATATTTTATTAAAAATAATCTGTAACATATTTTAACGAAATTTCAACTCTCACTTGTGCTACACTCATAAGGCTAACTTGGTACCAAAAATTAGCTTCATTGAAGGTCTGTAAGGTCAGTTCTTAGGCCGTTGAATATGCCATCCCATTCTGCCTATCTCCAGTAGTTTGATATCTTGTCATTGGTTCAAGTCAAAGGTCCACCATTCATCTTGTTCTTATGAGATATATTATTGATTACCACTTACACCTTATTGTAACATAAATGTCCAGATTGCATGCTCATCATAAGGTCACTTTTTCCATATACCAAACAGTTGTAGATAGTATTTCAAGCAAGTATCATCTATGCACCAAAACAAGTGTTCTTCCTTAAAGACACTACTCACCTTCTCTTCCCTCCTTAGAGCCGAAACCTAGGTGGTACCTTAACCTCATTTTGTAACATATATTCAAGCATGCAATCACATTCAAGGGTCATCTTAAACCAATCTTGCACACAACTTCATAAAACTCTTATCTTTCACATGCATGCTTTTCTTAGACCTTTCAAATTTCAATCAAGAACCAAACTTGCCTAGACTTACTTAGTTGCACCTTAAATCATCTCAAAACATCCTTGTAACTAAATGCATGTAATAAAAGGTTCCATCTTTGAGAGAATAAGCCACATGAAATGCATTGTTCTTAAGGAATCTCTAAGAAATAATCTTAAACTTAGAATATTCCACTAAAGATCAAATCTTAAGGACCTCTAAGCATTCAAGTCACTAACTCTTTAACTAAATCATGAGAGATCATTGTATACTTGCCTCTTCAAGCTAAAGCTCTTGTCTTTGCTTGGTTATGGAGTGGGTTGAGTTGAAATCCTTCTCCTCCTTCCTTGAGCATACGGTTTTAGGGGGAAATGGAAGGAAAAGATTAGTCTTCATTCAATAGAGGAAATTGGATATATTTGAGGCTAGAGCATCTTACCAAAATGAGCTTGGAATGGAGATTCAAGCACTTCAAGATGTCACCTCCTAAGAAAGTTGATGGATTTCACCTACTTGAGCCATGGATGCCACGGTTTTGAGGTGAATGGAAGGATTCATGTGAGCTTCATTCTTTACCAAAATAAGAATTCACTTAAGGAAGCTTGGAACAAAACTTACCTAGATGTTTCTTGAGTCTTGCAGATGAAGCTTGAATTGATTTCTTGGCTCCAAGGGGAGATGGCCGAATGTTGGTGATGGTGGAGGGATAGAATTTTGCTAAGTGTTGCTTGGCTTGCTTGAGAGGAATTTGCAAGATGAATTGAGGTTTGTGTTGGACCGTGAACCTGCAATAAACACCACTAGAGGGGGGGTGAATAGTGGTTAGCGGCAATTACACTACAACCCTTTGTTGAAATCCCCTTTGAAAACAGAATCTGAGACCATCTCAGATTCAGAACTTGTTTTTCAAAAATTCACAAATAATTGTACACAACTCCAAAAATTATGAAACTTTCCAGAATTTAACTTCAATGAGTTAACAAGACTCTGTCCAAATATCAGACAAAAATAAGATCGTTTGACCCTTCAAACAAATAAAAAGATTCAGATGGTCAATCTGGACAGAATTGGACAGAATGTTGCTGATTTTGCAAATAGTGTTTCTCTTTGAAAATATAGCCGTTGGCTATTTTTAGTAAACTCCAAGTTGGCAATTTTGCCAACTAGCTCCTTTTTGGTTGGTCCACTTGTCTCCAACTCATAAAATGAATAATGTATCATTCCCAACTGTAAACTCACGTTTTTCAACATATATATATGTGTAGCAACTCAGATTTTTGAAGAAGAAATAAATAGATAACACTTGACAAGATTATGTCAACTGTAACACCGAAATTCCCCAATATTTCTTCTTATGTGTCAATAACATTTCCACACCTTTGACACCTTTAATATCTCTGAATATTGATGATAAATGTTCTCTTATAACATATATAAGAGGGTCTTCAAGAAAAAATAGAATGTGACATCTCAAATCGTCACATATCCAGCTATAGTCAATAATATCATCGGTTGAGAGAATAAGATATAAGATCACCATATTATCTTCAAAATAATAATAACACAGCTCCAGAATGAAGATAATAATATGCTCAAGAGATTCCTTGAGTGAAAATACCAAAAATACCCTTGGGGGTAAAATGACCAAAATACCCCTGGTGTGAGAAAACTCTAGAAATGTCCCGGATGGTCATAAATAATCATGATATCAACTTTGTCATGATAAATAGTATAAGAATATGCTCTTGAAATATTTCCACCATATCATGTTCCTACAAAACTCAAAATACCAATTTTGCCCTTTTTGGTAAGTTGTAGAAACTTCCAAGGCACGTTAGTCACAAGACATTTAAAATCACCAAAAACACATAATAAGCACATAATGAACATGTATAAATCATGTACAAATGAAAACAATCATTTTAACACATTTTAGAAAATTATTTCTAAAAACCCTAGACATCGATAGATGTGCAACAACCTGAGAGACCGATGTCAACTTTTCAACTTTTAATCACATATAACACCATGTATGACATTTTTAAGTATTAACCACTTAAAATCATGACTTTGAAAATTATCCAAACATATTTCTCAACATTCTCCCCCTTTTGGATGATTTTCAAAATAACCTAACATGATTTTAATGTCACAACTTATAACCAAAAGTTTAAAAAGTTTAACCAAATGTTTTCAACTTTTAAATAGTATGTTTGCTCCCCCTCAACTCATACTCTCCCCCTTAACCTATACTCAACTCATAACCAATTGATTTCATACCAAATGATGACTTACCAACTAAAATCTAAAATCATGTGCTTATTCTATCTCCCCCTTTATTTTGCAAATCATGCAAAAGATAGAACTATACAATGGTATCGTAAGTCATTATACCTAACTTGGCACGCAAGTTTTCAAACGTGGCTTGATTAAGGGGTTTGGTAAAGATATCAGCGATTTGGTGATCAGTTCTTATATGGTTTATCACTATGTCCTCATTTTGAACATGATCGCGAAGAAAGTGGTATCGCACCTCAATGTGTTTGGCCTTAGAATGAAGCACCGGATTCCGGGAAAGATTGATTGCACTTGTGCTATCGCAGAAAATTGGAATCTTTTTCATTTTAATGCCAAAATCACTAAGTTGCTGTTTAAGCCAAAGTATTTGGGTAGTACATAAACTCAAAGCAATATACTCGGCTTCAGTGGTAGAAAGAGCTACACTAGCTTGCTTTTTAGAAAACCAAGAAATCAAGTTGGTTCCTATGAATTGACAAGTACGGCTAGTGGATTTTCTATCTAGCTTACAACCACCGTAATCAGCATCACTATATGCGTGTAATTCCAACTTAGCGTTTCTATCATACCACAGTCCTAAGTGAGGTGTATGCTTAAGATATCTAAAGATCTTTTTCACGGCATTGTAATGTGATACCTTAGGACAAGATTGAAACCTAGCACACATACATACACTAAACATGATGTCAGGTCTTGATGCAGTTAAGTATAACAGTGATCCAATCATAGACCTATAGAGTGTGTCATCAAAAGATTTACCATTTTCATCCTTATCAAGTTTGGTACTAACACTCATGGGGGTAGTTGTAGGTTTCAACTCTTCAAAACCAAACTTCTTAATCATATCATTGACATACTTAAGTTGGCTAATATGAATTCCTTGAGGGGTTTGTTTAATTTGAAGTCCTAAGAAATAATTCAACTCTCCTACCATTGACATTTCAAACTCCGACTTCATACACTCTTCAAAGTCTTTTACTAAGGTAGGGTTGGTTGAACCAAAGATGATATCGTCAACGTATATTTGAACTATTAACAAATCATTACCTTTTCTTTTTAGGAATAATGTGTTGTCTATAGTTCCCCTTTGATAATTATTTGCAATAATAAAGTTTGCAAATCTATCATACCAAGCTCTTGGAGCTTGTTTTAAACCATATAAAGCTTTCTTAAGCTTGTACACATGGTTAGGATTCTTTGGATCTTCAAATCCAGGGGGTTGTTTGACAAACACCTCTTCTTGGATGTATCCATTCAGGAATGCACTCTTGACATCCATTTGGAAGAGCTTAATATTGCTTAGACTTGCAATTGCAAGTAACAATCTAATTGCTTCTAGTCGTGCAACGGGTGCAAAGGTTTCTTCATAATCTATAGCTTCTTGTTGATTATATCCTTGTGCGACTAGTCTAGCTTTATTTCTTGTAATGTTTCCTTGTTCGTCCATCTTATTCCTAAACACCCATTTCGTTCCTATGATAGACTTATCTTCAGGTTTAGGTACTAAGTCCCACACATTGTTCCTTGTGAATTGATTTAATTCCTCATGCATAGCTTCTATCCATGTTATGTGACCTAAGGCTTCCTTTACATTCTTAGGTTCTAATTGTGAGATTAAGCTATGTCCTTCAAGTTGACTTATATTTCTACGTGTTCTAACCCCAACGCTTGGATCCCCAATGATTATTCTCTAGGGTGCCACCAATTCCTAGATCGACTAGGTTCACCCTCATCTTGTTCAAATGTTTCATTAGTGTGAACATTATCATATGTAACTGGATCATTAGTTACATTATCTTCCAATTGCAAAGTTTCTTCATTTATATCACCTAAGGGTTCATGCATGTCTTGTTCAGGGGGAGTTGGTTCTAGATGATCAAGTACAGGCTCAAGTATTACATCATCATCAAACATATTTTCAACATTTGTTTCTTGTTTATGTTGATGTTTATCACTAACTTCGAAGCATGCATTTTCATTGAATTTTACATGTATTGATTCAATTATTTTTCTAGATGCAGGATTATAACACCTATATGCTCTTGAGTTAGTTGAATACCCAACAAATATGCATTCAATAGACTTTTGTTCAAATTTATCTAGATTATCCTTAGTGTTTAGCACAAAACATTTACATCCAAATACTTTAAGATAATCTATTTTAGGTTGTCTATTGTTTAGCAATTCATAAGGCGTTTTATTTAATTTCTTTCTAATAGTGAGCCTATTTATAATATAGCATGCACAACTAACAGCTTCAGCCCATAAATATTTAGGTAATTATTTTAGCATTGTCCTACCAACTTCTTGAATCGTTCTATTTTTACGTTCAACAACTCCATTGAGTTGTGGTGTTCTAGGTGGTGAGAATTCATGTTTAATTCCATATAATTCACAAAATTTGATTACATCTTTGTTTTTAAATTCTCCACCTCTATCACTTCTAATTCTTTTGACATTTTCTTCATAAATGTTTTCAAGTTGCTTGATAAGGGTTTCGATTGCTAATGGAGCATCATCTTTGTGTGTTAAGAACAATGTCCATGTGTAGCGTGAGTAATCATCTACTATGACACACACATAGTAGTGTCCACCTAGACTTCTTGTCCTACTTGGACCAAATAAGTCTAAGTGAAGCAATTCTAGTACATGACTAGTACTCACTTCATGTTTCGGTTTTAAGGTTTCTTTAATGTGTTTTCCCTTAATACATGTTTCGCACATTTGAAAATTATCTAAGTCTAACTTAGGCATACCTCTAATTAAATTCTTTTTAGATAATTTCCTAATGGTTGAAATTCCTATATGGCCTAATCTTCTATGCCATAAATTCACATCTAAGTCATGTGATATTAGACACTTAACCTTAGCATCTAACATGTTATCTAAGGTAAGAGTATAAATATTACCATCTCTATTTCCTTTTAAAACTATTTCTCCTTTTTCATTTATTATATCACATGAATTGGGAAGAAAGGAGACATTATAACCACAATCGATAAGTTGAGAAATACTAAGTAGATTATACGATAGATTGCTTACTAATAACACATTTCGTATTTGAAATGTGTTAGGGTCCCCGATTGTTCCTCTTCCAACAACTTTTCCTTTGTTGTTGTCACCGAATGTCACCTTTCCACCATCAATATGTTTAAGTTCCGTGAATAGTTTGGGGTTGCCCGTCATATGCCTGGAACATCCACTATCTAAAAACCATTTGGTTTTTAGATTCTTTGACTTTGCCTCCTTCTTGTATTCCTTGCGTTGTTCCTACAATGGAGACAAAGTTTTAGGTATCCTTTATTTGGGTCCTCGAATGTTAGGGGCTTTATTCTTGTTTAGATAACCCTTAGGTATCCAAACTTGAACATACCTTTTAGGCACATTTTTAGCATGGTTAAAATAAGAAGGATAAGCATATACATGATTATTCCACATAAGTGAAGATGCATTGTTATACATGTTGTGCCATGGTTGATAATCATTATAGGATGGCCGAATTTTATAATGTGCATAAGGCATGCGATTTTGTTTCTTGAATGGCGCAGTATAAGTGTGTTCATAGGCATTTCTATAAGACTTATAAGAGTGTTGCCTATACTTAGGTTCATAATAAGTTGGATGCTTTTTATTATGTCTAGTTGCATTTGTATACATATAGGCATAGTTTCTAGGTTGTCTAGATGCAAAGTTTGGCCTAGATGTATGTTTATGCGTGTGTGCTTTTATGGGTGTATGTTGCATTTTTGCCTTGATATTAGTAGAAGAAGGTGTAGAAGAAGATGTAGCAGGCAAAGTTGATTTTATTGTATTATATGGCAACTTTGTACTAGATGAAACAAACTTAGTCTTTTTATTCACTTTTTCATTTTCTTCTTTATAGCCTAAACCGGTTTTATCATTTCCATACTTTTGTGAAGAGATGAGTGTATCTAACATGTTTGCACCAGATTTAAATTGTTCTATCATTTTTTCTAAGGTAAATTTAGAAGACTTAAGTTGCACTATTTCATTTTCACAACTTTCTAACTTGGATTTTAACATTTTATTTTCCATTTGTAACTTTTGTTCATCTTTCCTATATGATTCAATTTTATTCTCTAAAGAATCAAGAGTATTAGTGGACTCTTGTTTAAGAGATTCTAGTTGATCGGAAAATTCCAAGTTGGACGTCTTCAACTTGTCATTTTCTTCAACTAGTTTCTTCTTTTCTTTAGAGAGCCTCTTACAGTGAGCATGCATTCTTAGGAATTCTTCATACATTTCATCAAATGTCATGTCACTATCAGAATCACTATCAAAAGAAGAACATACCTCGTTGGATACGAAGCAGACTTGAGCTTCCTCAGTTTCGGATTCTGAGTCGGATGAGTCGCTCCATGTGCTCACCTTCATTGCTCGTTTCCCTTTTCTTGCCTTAGACTCCTTTGTCTTTGTCATTTGAGCCTCCTTGTCCTTGGCTTGTTTATTATTGTTGTGGTTATTATTATTTTTCTTCGTGGGACAGTCGTATGAAATATGTCCTTTTTGACCGCATTCATAACACTTTAATTCTTTATTATACCATTTGTTTGTGTTATTCTTCCTAGGTTGAGAAGAAGAAGAAGAATTACGTTGTCTATTCCTGTTTGGACGTTTGAAAAACTTTCTAAGTTTTCTAGCGATCAATATCAATCATCGTCTAATTCAATATCACTATTGCTATCATCGTTACTAGCATGTGTTTCGGTTGTTTTGAAAGCTATTGACTTACCAGATGACTTAGAAGATTCAGACTTTCGTTGGTTCAGTTTTACCTCATAGACTTTAAGAGACCCGATCAATTCATCCATCTTGGTGATTGACTTTGTCTCCTCGATTGCAGTCACCTTTGGATCCCATTCAGCAGGGAGACTTCGTAGCACCTTTTGAACCTTTTCACTGTTCGAAAATGACTTCCCTAAAGCTTCAAGGGCATTGAAAATATTAGTAATCCTCAAATCCATAGATGCTATGGATTCGTTTGGCAACATATTGAAAGTCTCTAATTCAGTCAAAGCATGTTTATTTTTGACTCTTTAACACCACTAGTACCTTCATGCTTTAATACAAGTGATTTCCACATGTCGTGTGCGCTTGTGCAATTTGACACATATCCTGCTTCAGAAGTTGTAAGTCCATTTAAAAGTAATTGCATAGCTTTAGCATTCATGGACATTTTCTTTTTATCATCCGATGACCATTCACTTTTATATTTTTCAACCTCTTGAGTTACTCCACTAACTTGTATAACTTTCGTTGGAATGTACGGCCCATCTTCAACTATAGACCATAAATCGATGTCTATAGCCATTAAGAATAGCCTCATTCTTAGTTTCCAATGAACAAAATTATTGCCATCAAAAAGAGGAGGGCGTTGTGTAGACATACCTTCCAACTCACCTTTGTAAGAAACAATAGCCATAGTATGTACCTTGGATTTGAGACAAGCAGTATATAAAGAATTGTTGCTTCTTGGCCTTGTATTGTTCGTACGGTGTTGAATCTTGCTTCTTTTGAGTGGTGTTGGTCTTGCTCTGATACCAAATGTTGGACCATGCACCTGCAATAAACACCACTAGAGGGGGGGTGAATAGTGGTTAGCGGAAATTACACTACAACCCTTTGTTAAAATCCCCTTTGAAAACAGAATCTGAGACCACCTCAGATTCAGAACCTGTTTTTCAAAAATTCACAAATAATTGTACACAACTCCAAAAGTTATGAAACTTTCCAGAATTTAACTTCAATGAGTTAACAAGACTCTGTCCAAATATCAGACAAAAATAAGATCGTTTGACCATTCAAACAAATAAAAAGATTCAGATGGTCAATCTGGACAGAATTGGACAGAATGTTGCTGATTTTGCAAATAGTGTTTCTCTTTGAATACTCAACCAAACAGGTTGATCTTTATATCAAAACACTCCTTAGGATGTGTAGATGAAGTTTCCAAAAGGACCTGACCTTAAACAATTCTTGAAAAATACAGAATTTAAGTTTTCTCAAAACTGGTCAGATTACAGCCAGATTGGAGCAGTTATCTTGCAAAGACTGAAAGACTAACTTTCCCTTGCTCAAATCAAGTGATTCTTGTTGCAAATGAAAGCTAACAGTCTGAAGTATAACTCCACCAAAAATCACGAATTTTGAAAATGTTTAGCTATTTTTTCAAATTGCGTGAAGTTGAGTGAAAACTGCAGTAAAAAAGGGTAGAAAACAGAAATAAAGAAACAAGAGAAGAACACCGAGGATTTATCCTGGTTCGGTCAATGTGACCTACTCCAGTCCCAAGGAACACCTTTCCTTGGATTTCACTATGAAATGAGCACCTTACAACAAGATCCAAGCTTGATCCTTGGGTTATACACCAACCCTACTCAAGACTTGGATAATCACCTTCTAAGCAACACTTAGTTGCAACTCCTCTAACACCTATTGATGTAGCCTTATAAAGATGGCTAATCAATCTTACAAATGAAGCTCAAGAGGCTTGTAGCACAACAAAAATATCAAGAACACCTTTGCTACAACAAAATACAACAACAAGAACAAGAAGATGAATATGAAAGCTATAGAATGCTTGTGAGCTTCAAGTGTGTTTCATCTTCTTCACCATTGCCTCTATTTATAGTGTGATTTGAGCCTTGAAGATAAGAATGCCAATGTGTCATCATCTTCATCATCAACTCCAAATGTCTTCTTATCAATGGTTGGCTTTGTACACTTGGCAAAATAAAACACAATGATTGGTCCACCTAGGCACTCCATGTTGACCGAAATTTTCAGCTCAAAGATGACTTGGAATTATCTTGAAAATATGAAGATAAAAGCAAGGGATAATACTCCACTATCCCTTCAACTCCTTGGCACAAGAATAGGCATGTGGGCTTGAAGAATTCAAACAAAATTCAGCTTCAAATCTCAGCCTAATAGCCGTTGGTCATCTTTTGTTTTTCAAACGAAAATTGTGATTTTTCTTAATAAAATAAAAAAGGATAATACCACCAAATTATCCCCAACTTCAAGCACCATAATAGGACATGTGAAGTCTTCATTTGACTTTAAAAATCTGCTGAAAATACCCAAGAAAAACAATATAGCCGTTGGCTATTTTTAGTAAACTCCAAGTTGGCAATTTTGCCAACTAGCTCCTTTTTGGTTGGTCCACTTGTCTCCAACTCATAAAATGAATAATGTATCATTCCCAACTGTAAACTCACGTTTTTCAACATATATATATGTGTAGCAACTCAGATTTTTGAAGAAGAAATAAATAGATAACACTTGACAAGATTATGTCAACTGTAACACCGAAATTCCCCAATATTTCTTCTTATGTGTCAATAACATTTCCACACCTTTGACACCTTTAATATCTCTGAATATTGATGATAAATGTTCTCTTATAACATATATAAGAGGGTCTTCAAGAAAAAATAGAATGTGACATCTCAAATCGTCACATATCCAGCTATAGTCAATAATATCATCGGTTGAGAGAATAAGATATAAGATCACCATATTATCTTCAAAATAATAATAACACAGCTCCAGAATGAAGATAATAATATGCTCAAGAGATTCCTTGAGTGAAAATACCAAAAATACCCTTGGGGGTAAAATGACCAAAATACCTCTGGTGTGAGAAAACTCCAGAAATGTCCCGGATGGTCATAAATAATCATGATATCAACTTTTTCATGATAAATAGTATAAGAATATGCTCTTGAAATATTTCCACCATATCATGTTCCTACAAAACTCAAAATACCAATTTTGCCCTTTTTGGTAAGTTGTAGAAACTTCCAAGGCACGTTAGTCACAAGACATTTAAAATCACCAAAAACACATAATAAGCACATAATGAACATGTATAAATCATGTACAAATGAAAACAATCATTTTAACACATTTTAGAAAATTATTTCTAAAAACCCTAGACATCGATCGATGTGCAACAACCTGAGAGACCGATGTCAACTTTTTCAACTTTTAATCACATATAACACCATGTATGACATTTTTAAGTATTAACCACTTAAAATCATGACTTTGAAAATTATCCAAACATATTTCTCAACAGTTTGTCTTGAAAAATTTAAAACTACTAGGGTTGTAAGGGGAGGGGCCGATTTTTGCAAGGTCAAGGAGGGAGGGGAAAACACAAGACAAGGAGTCTTGGTCTTTGGTGTTTGACTAGCTTTTTGTGCCTTATCTTGCATGCTTGGTATTATTTTATCCATTTCCTTTGCATGCTTGTCTTGCATGCTTATTATTTCATGGTTTTAATTTAGCTATTTTAAATTCTAATAATGGATTGAAAAATCAAGTGGATTCTAGAACCTCTTGGGGGCTTGGCCGAATTTTAGGGGGTTCTTGGGGCAAATTTTGATTTTTCTTGTATTTTGCTTTAATTCATGTGTTATATTGTTTTGTTTATTTTATTGCATTCCAAGATTAGCATATGTATGTATATATAATAGGATGTACAATGTGCATGTCACCTAAAACATATATTAGTATACATGTATCCACATATACACATGTATACACGCCTATATGTACTTTATACATATACATATGTTTTTTTTTTGGCAGAAAAGGATATTTATTATAAGATTGTTCCTCACTTAAGGCGGAGGGAAACCATTATACAACCATGTCTTCGTAATTAACGAAATAATGCAGAAACGTAAGGATTGCCATTCTCCAATTATATATGATATGCCGCATTAAAACCTTGCCAAGTAAAACCACCCTTGTGGATAAAACCTTGGCGAAGGAAAAAGCGTACATATTTATATAATTGGATCGAACATGTGTGGCAAAATGAATTACAAACATGAATTTAAAGTGATCTTCAAGTATAGCCATGTGCGTTTGATGGATGCTGAAGACGTAGGTTGATGTTGTTGACACTGTTGGATTCAGAGCTCTCATGATCGTAGTATATATGCCATCATAACCCATGCAGCAAAAATAGGATACGTCAAATCTTAAGCCATAAGACCGTATGCGTGAAGTAAAATTGCTGAAGAAAATGAGTGACGTACCGACGTTGTCTGCACTCCAATGAAACGCAGACAACAAAGAAAACGTAGTAGACATGATCTGCCGAAACCATATGCTCCACCAATCATTCAGACATGCGCCAACCCGTGTGTCTCACAAGGTAGGCAGATCACAAACTATGTAAGAAACGATATATGAGAATGTAAGCACAAGTAGGAGAAAACGATGTAGTACCGTTGCTGCCTGTATCCATGCAATGATACAGGCAGATAAAATTAAGCTAGTCATGATCTGGACGAAAAGATGGAGTGGATAAGTCCGTGATAATGCAGCCTCTGACTACCGGGGGCAACTGTGATGACGATGTGAAAACACATAAAGATGGGTGCTGCATCGCATGGGATGCCAAATGATGAGCAGCAGAATTTGCTTCTCGGGGCGTATATTGCAGAGTAGAATTTGTAATTTGAAGGAAAGTGCCCAGTCGCTGTAAATCAGACTGCATCTCCCCGGTTGAGCTTCGCACAGATATCAGTGATTGAATGCTTAAACAGTCTGTTTCAATAATCAGTCTTGAATGTTGTTGCGAGAAGAATATTAAAGAGTATAGTAGAGCTTGTATCTCTGCCCGCAGTGGAGGTAAGTTGGGCAAAGTAAATGCAATTGCCTTAACAAAACATCCAGTAGAATCACGTATAAGGGCACCTGCTGCAGCCCTACCTCGTCCTGCTGCAGCATCTACATTTAGTTTTAGCCTACCTGAGGGTGGGATACTCCATCTTACCAGAGTTAATCTTCGTAGCCGTAGAACAGGAGACAAACCCAATGCAACTAAGGATGGAATAGTAGCAGCAATCTTTTTTCCCGATATTGATGCACACCAACTATATACGTCCATACGAATACGTTCCTCCAAAAGACGTGGTTGTAACTGATCATTGCCAAATGTTACACTTGCATATTCTTTCCATACATTCCAGCATATATAATGAGGAACTATGACTTTCAAATGTCCTTGTAGAGAAGTAGAAGACGATTGAAACCACCAACTCCAGAGTGCTGAACGCAAAGAACTGTAAGTGTGGCATGGCCCATCAAACCAAACCGTGTATTTTCGCCATAATGGAGCAATTATAGGGCATTGCAAAAATAGATGATCAATGTTGCTCGTGTTGTTTTTGCAAAACGGACAATGTGAGGGGTATATAATCATGAATTTGGACAAGTTGTCTGGCAATGGCAATGCACCATTACAAAGCTTCCAGATAAATATTTTGCAAGAAGATGAGGAGCCTGGCCACCAAATATACTTAGTGCTTCGCAATGTGGATTTAACGCTTCTGCATTCGTCATAAGCACCCTTTAATGTGAACTGTCCATTTGAATCCGGCAACCAAGTCCAGCCTGCATGTCCACAGCGAGATCTCTCCTGACAAAATCCGTTAATGTTGTAGATTCTTTTCCAAACTGGAGAATCGTATAGCATAGGTCTATAATGCCCTCTCCTTCCATATTTCTGCTGCATGTATGTGGCCAATAAAGTGGAGCCTTGATGAAATGCCCACCAGATTTTGCAATCAAATGCCTGTTGTAATGCATTCAGTGATCGAATTCCTATGCCACCCTCTGACACTGGATAACACAATTCCTGCCATGATCTCCATCGATGCTTATTGCCCTAAAAGAAAGCTGACATTCGCCTTTCCAACTCTTTAATTATACTGGCAGGTAATCGTGATGCAGCAAAGAGATGCAATGGGATAGAAGATAAAACCGAGTTAATTAAGACAAGCCGCCCTGCAGTGCTTAGGAGTTTGGTGGACCATCCATTAATACGTTTCTCAAAATGCTGTATTAGAGTAGAGCAATGGATGCTGCGGCAAATGCCTTTATGAATTGGTGCACCAAGATATCTCATTGGCAGAGTCCCCAGTCGCATGCCAAGTTGATTTGCTATACCATGTCCGTTTGTTCCAGAACTTACTACCACAGAGCTCTTATGGAAATTGACCAGCTGGCCAGAGGCTTGTTGATACATTTGTAAAACGGATATAAAATGACGCAAATTTCTTGGTGCTGCAGTAAGGAATATGAGAAGGTCGTCTGCATATCCCAAATGAGATGGTGTAAGTAGTCTGCCATCATGAAATCCCTTGATCCGTCCAGAATGAATCAATGCCTTGAGTCCTCTGCTAAATCCTTCAGATGCCAGTATAAATAAAATTGGAGACAAGGGATCTCCTTGCTTGACGCCTCGGCCTGGGGCAAAGAAACCACACGGTTTGCCATTAATGAGCACCGAGCATTTGGTGGCAGATAAATTGTTTATGATCAGCCGCACAAAGAATGGCTTGAAACCCATCTTCAACAACATAAGACGCAAATATGCCCAAGACACCCTATCAAAAGCTTTTGCCATGTCAAGTTTGATGATGGCACGGCCACCACGTTGAGGCTTGTCAAGGACATGCACCATTTCCTTTGCTAGGAGTATCTGGTCCGTGATGCTACGCCATTGCAGGAAGCCCGATTGTTCGGGTGATATCAAAGTCGATAAAGTAGGAGCTAGACGAGTAGCAATCAAGCGTGTGACCACCTTAGAGACAAAATTAGTGAGGCATATGGGCCTAAAGTCTGCAAACGTGGATGGTGATGGCACCTTTGGTATTAAAGTGATTAACGCAGCTGCCATCGACGTAGGGACCTTAATACCAATGAAGAATTCCTGCACAGCTTTAAGAACATCCATGCTTATAATTTCCCAACAACGTCTGTAAAAATTACCATTGTACCCGTCTGACCAGCTACACTGTAAGGGCTTAAGTCCCACACTGCTTGTTTCACCTCTGGTAGCTGAGGTATAGCAAGAAGACGTTCATTCTCTGAATCTGTTAGCAAGGATGGAACATATTGCAGCACATTGTCATACCCCATGGTTGGTTCCTCTTGAAAGATTGCAGCAAAATACCTGACAGCTTCATTTTGGATATCATCTTCCTGATCATATATCTGTCCTTGCACTGATGATATTCGGACCAATTTCTGCCTTCGCTGTTTGTCTTTTACAATATTGTGAAAATATGCGGAATTGGCATCCCCTTCCTTTATCCAAGTAACTCGCGCCTTCTGTTGCCAAAACTGACACACCCGTTTTTGAGCTGATTGTATGACTGCCTTAGCCAAATGATATTTAGTTCTATGTTGATCTGTCGGATTGCTATCATAGTCTTTTTCGGCGGCAACTACCCTGGCCTCTGCATCCACTACTGCATCAAAGACATTTCCAAAGACATTCTTGTTCCACTGCCTCAGATCTGTTTTTAAGCGTTGTAGCTTAGTATATAGACCCCGCATACCCCCAGTTGTCGGGTAAGAGGTCCAATTATGTTGCACAAACTGCATAAAATCCGGATGAGTCAACCAAACATCCAAGAATCGAAATGAACGTGGGCCTATGTTATGATTATCACGGCATGTAAGCAATAAGGGAGCATGATCTGAGGTAGCACGGTTTAAATGCTGGACCTGAACAGTGCCAAATGTATCATGAAACGAAGACGTGCATAGAAGTCTATCCAATCTTCTGCTTACCTTGCCCAAGCCTCTGCCATCCGACCATGTCTATTTAGATCCATGGTATTGAATGTCTACCAAACCAGCCGTGTGGATCCATGTTGCAAAATCCGTTATTTGCCTAACAGTTGGCACGGATGATCCTCGATGCTCATCCAAAGACGCAAAAGTATTAAAATCCCCCCCTACAATCCACGGTTCTAATAGGGTATCAGAAATATGTTGTAAGTCAACCCATAGCTGCCTACGCGCAGACAGCGTGTGTGGACCATATACCGCAGTCCAACAGAAAGATGTTCCACTTGGTATCCATTGAAAATGTATACATATACATATGTATCTTTGCATATATATATATATATATATATATATATATATATATATATATATATATACGTGTTCATGACAATATATACATGCGCCCATATGTGTTTATGTTTTGTATATATATATACATATATTTTCCTATATACACGCATATATGTACATATACATTTCCTACGCATATATCCTATACACGCACATACCTATATATTGGTATGTATTGTTCATATATTTCATGTATCACTTTCTTGAAATCCCCTTATTTAATTATTTAGTATCATCTCAAAAGTATTTAAGTAAAGAGTGTTAAGTTGGCTTAAGTAACGTGCACTTAAGGAAATCATCGTTTTCATTCTGTCACTTAATCATAGTTTCAAGTACATGGTTGTTGGGGTACAACAATAAGCCCATAAAATCGGCCAAGGTACATTCCCACACATGCTGAAAAATTTCAGCATGTGTGATATTCAAGATATCACACTTTACGGCTTTGTATCTTATTCAAATTACTTCCAATTCTCCTTCAATCAATCACATAATTCAAGACACAAAACTTGTCTAATTTGAAGAGGAAATTCGGCCACCATATAGTGCACATGCTGAAATTTTCAGCATGTGTTACAAATGAGATAAAGTTTAAAACATTACCTTTTGTAGCTTCTTTCTTTAAATCACCAACATTGTATGATTGATTCTTGACCAATCAATATGCCAACAAGGCTCTACATATGCTCCATCTCAGCTATAGAGGCGTGTATAATTGTATATACATGTGCTGAATTTTATTTTTGCAAACTTTGTAAAATAGTGCCCATTTAATAATACACACATGTTATATTCCAATCAGCCCTTAATTTAATTTTCTAGAACACTTTAAGATGTATGACATATGTAAAAGTGTCTAGATACGTGTCTTATAATGTGCCAAAAATGTTTTATGTGTTCTGTACGTAGAAAACCGAATTTTCGATGTTTATCGATTACCCGATTTTTCTCTAATTAAATTCCAACTTTTTGCACATGTTATATATATTATGTTACACATAATATATATAATATAAACTTTAATTTTCAGCACTTGGCTGGTCTAAAGTGGCGCCATTAACATGTGACAAAATTGAAAATTGGAATCTCCACAATCCCTTAATGTGGGGTAATTTGTGTGTGCCAACATGGAATGATTTTATGGCTGAAAATAACATCATAGCCACGAAAATTATAGTGATTTTTGAGCTGTAGGGGCTGGCCAATCTATTTATGGCAAGTACGTGACACGTTGGCGAAGTTTCGGTATTCGCCCGATACGACAATTTTCGGTTTAGAACCTTTTAACGTGTCATATTTAATTTGTCATCACCATGACTTATATCAATGATATAAGGCCTGAATATACTCATAAATATGAGTTAAGTATGGTGGTGTGACGTTAACGTACGTACGTAAAATATATAACGTGTCAGTAGTACGTTGGAATACATGTGTATGTGCCTTTTTCAAAAAATCTGAAAATATATATTTATATATGTATATGGCTGTGTATATTGAATGAGGAGAGGAGGAGAAGACTTTCCTTTCTTAGTCTTGTTGCCTTTGTGCCTTTTCCAAATGTAGCTTCCTTTAATGAACTACTTAGTTTAATTAACTAAGTACTTCAATTAATGAACTAGTTTAGTTCATTAATGGTGACACCTGAAAATAGTATAAACACAACAAATGTTTGCCATTTGATGTAAGCTTTAAAGCTTCATGGCTCGTTAGTACGGCAACATAATATATGAATTATATAAGGCAAGTAATATGCAATATATCATGCACATTTATCTCATGCACGTTTTTAATCACATTTAAATCATATATTTGAAAATCACTCAAACCCCTTTTTCTCTACATCAGCATCTGGCAGGACAGGGCTGGTACGAGCCTGTAAAAGCCCTTCATCATCAAATGACACTGTTCGATTTTGAAGTCTCTTTCCAAAAAGTTCTGATGCAGTATTCATCTGCTATAGAAATGTCGCACGAGTATCTTCATCAAACCTCAACTGATTATTTTCCTGATGCCCAACATCAGAATCCGAACACTGGCACTCTTCAGGATCATCCATTTGTTTACTTAATAAAATAGTTTGTTCAGAATCAAATTGCAACCTACTAATGTCCTGCTGTTCTTGAATCTGAAATTTTGAGGCTTGTACCATTGGAGGCGGAGAACCTGTCACCGTTTATGCATGAGAATTGTCAACGGCATGCAATATAGAGGAACGCATAAGCAAGTTAATTGGCACAATTGGACAATCTTTCTCCGTCGGGTTCTTTTTTGGAGTCCACCTTGTTTTAGGTTTTTGCGGCTTTAAAGAAACTGGTGGCGGCGGTTGTTCCATACACAAACCTGCTGCATGGCCTAATATGCGACAATCCACACAAAAATCTGGCAAATCTTCATATATAATTTGCTGCAGTATAATCTTTTGTTTTCCTTATAAAAATGTCTTCTTTAGCAATTCCATGGATACATCTAACTCAATGCATACTGTAGCGACCAACAGACGGAGGGAATCAGTAGTTGCGACATCCAGCTTCACAGGATGCCCTATGATGTGAGCAATTTCAAAAAGCGTTGATTTTTGTTGAAAATGAAGAGGTAAACCTGGGAAAGCAACCTAGATTGGAACAATTGGCGCATCCTTGGACGGATCAAAATCCACAGTCCATTTTGTAATCCTCATACTACAACCAGCGATTGTCCATGTTCGTCGAGAGAATCATAACAGGTAGTTGGGTTCATGAACAAAATTTAGAAGAACATGAGATTGATGAAGAAGCGTAATCTTTACATCCGATCAAAATCCAATGCGCTCAAAAACATCACGGATTATCTTTAAAGGTGGCCGGCTGAACCAAAAAGAGCCCACAAGTGTTAATCGATATGGCGCAGCCAATGCATCAATCTTAGAATCTGAAAATGATATCATGGGATGGCCTTTGAATTTGGTAATTGTCTTTGGCGAGATCGGAGCAGACGAAGCTTGATGTACATCGACGACAGCAGCAATGGTTTTGTTGCCGCCGCCAGGGTCGTCTGGGAGCGAGGAAGCCATTGTATATTCGTCTTGAATATATATACACACACACACATATATATATACATTCGTCTTGAATATATATATATATTTGTCTTGAATATATATATTCTGCGAGATCACGTTGGTTCCTGTGTGGGGGCAATCTCTTTTCGACTCCCTCCAGATACACCTCTAAACGCTGAGATACAAGCTGCAGTATTTGGTTTATTATATTTTCTCCCACTGTATCGATCAATTATTCTGGAGTCAGATTGTGCTCAACTGATTTCCCGCCTATCGCGCCCACACATAGTTCATGGGAATTATTATCTTCGGCTCCTGCATACATTAGCACATCTTCATCGACTGGACTTTCTGCACATTTACAGGGAGGCAAATATGGCTGCTCACTATCTTGCTCAACATGCAATGCTTAACCCTCAAACGCAATTCTACACCTCTCACACTCTTCCTCCATTAGTGCGTGGTTCCATCTCTTTAGATCTCTCCTCAGCCCATGTGCGTGGCCCTTAAGTTTTTCACGTCTTCCATATGGATTGGCTTTCATCTCATCATTCTGCCTGTACCCTGCGAGGTGCAGGCAGATTCAGTACGCTTTGCTCCCTTTTGCTCTTACGGATTTTGCTATGCTCTGTATCCTCTTTAAATGTTCTTTTTCCCTCATATGTGCATGGCTTAGACGTTCAATCACGGTGGTCTCTACGAGTGCTGTGGAAGAATCAACCCATCTCCCCCGACTCAATCAACTGTCCTCGGCACTGGCAACCCTTTTGGCGGAGAATGCATGGAGTCTTTTTATCATTTGTCGTCTAGCACGTTCTTCTCAGATGTATTGCATTTCATTTCTACACTCTGATTATATAAATATACACGCTTTTTCCTTCGCCAACGTTTCCTCCACAAAGGTGGTTTTACTTGGCAAGGTTTTAATGCGACATATCATATATGACTGGAGAATGCAAATCATTATTTCATTGTACTCACTTTTTACTTACACTGACTCTTTGATGTACGATGGCCTTCCTCCGCCACAAATGAGGCTTTTCCATTAATAAAATCTTTTCGTAAAAAAACATATGTATATATGTATATATATACATATATATATGTATATATATTCCGTGTATATATACATGATGTGTGGAGAGGAACTTTCCATTTGAGATTTGTTGAAGAATAGACATTTTCAAATATATCTCCTTAATCACTTCATTTAATGAGCTAGTTCGTTAAATGAACTAGTTTAGTTCATTTACCATGGCATCAGAAAATAGTGCAAACATAACAAATGTTTGCCATATGATTTAAGCCTTAATAATTCATGGCACGTTAGTCCAACAATGATATATATATAAAACATATAAAGCATATTTATCATGTACGCATGTCATGTAACATTTAAATCATGCATTTTGAAACCACGTATCATTTAAATCATGCATTTTGTAATCATTCAAACCCTGGTTTTTCAACAATCTCTCCCTTTTCATGATTTGCAAAATAACCTCTAGTCATGATTTAAATGTGTCAAAATCACTCCCTCTACAATCATGCATTCATAACTTGTATTTCAAAATCATAACTCGTATTTTAAAATTTGAATTTGGAAACTCCCCCTCAAGTCGATCTCTCCTCTCTCCCCATAAATCATGCTTTTCTACCACTTTATTTTGTAAATCACATAAAAAATGCAATTCGTCGCAATAGTAATAAGTGGCAATTTATAGCATATGAATCGAAATTATGCCTAATTTAGATCGTAGATTTTCATACGTGGCTTGATTAAGGGTTTTTGTGAATATGTCGCCTATTTATTCTTCAACACGAACGTGTTCCATAATGATATCGTCATTATTTACATGATCACGAAGAAAATGATATCTTACGTCTATATGTTTTGCCTTAGAGTGTAAAATAGGATTCTTAGATAAGTTAATAGCACTCGTACTATCACAATATATGGGAATTCGATTTACAACTATACCAAAATCTGAGATGTGTTGTTTTAGCCATAGTAATTGTATGCAGCAATGACTAAGGGCCATGTGTTCCGCTTCAGTGGTGGATAATGCTACACTAGTTTGCTTTTTCGAAAACCATGATATTAATGAATTACCTATGAATTGGCATGTACCACTTGTGCTGTTTCTATCTATTTTACATGCTCCATAGTCCGCATCAGTGTGGGCATGCAAATTAAATTCACAATTTTTATCGTACCAAAGTCATAATGTGGGGGTATGCTTAATGTAACGAAATATCCTTTTTACAGCATTAAAGTGTGAGACTTTAGGATTACTTTGAAAGAGAGCACACATACAAACACTAAACATAATATCGAGTCTACTTGCAATAAGATAAAGTAAAAAGCCAATCATAAATCTATACAATCCATTATCAAAATCTTTTCCATTTTCATCGTTATCAAGTTTAGTTGCTGCACTCATAGGGCTGGTAGATGGTTTCAAGTTTTCAAAGTTAAACTTCTTAATCATGTCATTTACATACTTTACTTGACTTATGTGTATTCTTTTACTAGTTTGCTTAATTTGCAAGCCAAGAAAATGTAGAGAAAAAGGGATTTGAGTGATTTCAAAATACATGCTTTAAACGAGTTACAAAGCAATGCATGACATATTGCATATAACTTGCCTTATATAGTTCATATATAATGTTGCCGTACTAACGAGCCATGAAGCTTTAAAGCTTACATCAAATGGCAAACATTTGTTGTGTTTGAACTATTTTCAGGTGCCACCATTAATGAACTAAACTAGTTCATTAAGTGAAGTACTTAGTTAATTAAACTAAGTAGTTCATTAAAGGAAGCAATATTTGGAAAAGGCACAAAGGCAACAAGGTGAAGAACGGAAAGTCTTCCATTCTCCTCTCCACATATATATCACACGCCATTACCATATATATGTATATATATTTTCAGATTTTTTGAAAAAGGCACATACACATTTATTCCAAGGTATTACCGACACGTTATATATTTTACATACGTACGTTAACGTCACACCACCATAATTAACTCATATTTATGAGTATATTCAGGTCTTATATCATATGATATTAGTCATGGTGATGAAAAAATTGAATACGACATGTTAAAAGGTTCTAAACCAAAAATTGTCGTATCGGGCGAATACCGAAACTTCGCCAACGTGTCACATACTTGTCATAAATAGATGTCCAGCCCCTACACTTCAAAAATATCCACAAATTTCGTGGGTTTCATGCTATATGCAGCCATAAAATCATTCCATGTTGGCACACACAAATCACCCCACATTAAGGCCAAATTGTGGAGATTCCAATTTCAATTTTGTCACATGTGTTGGGCGCCACTTTAATCAGCCTAAGTGCTGAATATTGAAGTTTAATTTATGTATATTATGTGTAACATAATATATATAACATGTGCAAAAATTTGGAATTTAATTAGAGAAAAATCGGGTAATCGATAAACATCGAAAATTCGGTTTTCTACGTACACGACACATGGAACATTTTTAGCATATCATATAACATGTATCTACACACTTTTTACATATTTCATACATCTCAAAGTTTTCTAGAAAATTCATTTAAGGTCTGATTGGAATATACCATGTGTATATAATTAAATGTGCACCATTTTACAAAGTTTGCAAAAATAAAATTCTGCACATGCACAAATCTATTTCACACGCCTAGACCAGCTGAGTTGGAGCATATGTGGAGCTTTGTTGTCATCTTGATTGGTCAAGAATAAAGCATACAATGTTGATGACATAAAGGAAGGAGCTACACAAGGTAACATTTCAATCTTATGTCACATTTGTAACACACGCTGAAAATTTCAGCATGTGCATATAGGCTGGCATTTTTAACATCATTATGAGCCATATTTTTTTGTCTTGATTAAGGTGGAATGATTGGAAGAAAATATGGAAGTATTTTAAATATTTTATGGAATAAAAAAAGTGATATCTTTGAATATCACACATGATGAAATTTTCAGCATGTGTGTAATGCATAGTGGCCGAAATATTGGCCTCATTGGTGTCCAATTGTTATTCCATAAATGATAAGAATATTGTATACTAAATGGTGATTGAATTATTATTTGATTTCTTGGATTAAATAAATGTAAAATAGGCAATATTTTGAATAAATGGTGAATGTTACACATGCTGAAATTTCAGCATGTGCAAGATGTCTTTATGGCTGATTTTTTTCAAGGAAATTTGGAGAAAATTGTCTTTTTAATTTTGTGTGATATTCTTGTGAGTTATGGTAACTATTTTATGATGATTTTGGTACATGTTTTAAGTGTTATTCTCAGATTTGTCTAGTCATCAAGTGATAACAACATCCAACCAATCAATGAGTGACAAGTAAGCAAGAGCTTAATAATCATCCAATGAGAACATCTCAAGTAAGCAAAGACATGTCACAATGATGTCATATACTCTTCGAAGGACTTAGAAGATAATTTTCAAGAGGGGAAGAGCAATAAAAGGGGGCGGCCATAATGATAAAAAGAAAGGAAGAAGAGGATAAAAAAAACAAGAACAAGTCTTGCAAATTCCAAGATCAAAAACGTTTAGCACCTTCTTTTCTACACTCTCTTTCTTTCTTCTCTCTAAAAGCCTACTGTACTTACATTCATATACTTGAATAGGCTTCATATAGTCCACCACATATTCTTTATCATTGTAAAAGATTGATCAAGGTGTGATCAATCTTGCACTTGCGAGGTGGTGGTGTTCGTGACAATTGTATTCTCATACAAGGTTTGTAAAAGGTTGGAGTTGGTGTGTAACTCCATCAACCCTGTGGTAAGGTGTTCTTTGTGTTGTGTGATTAGTGTGAACCGAGGAAGGTGTCCTCGAAGACTGGAGTAGGTTGTTTATAACCGAACCAATATAAAATTCTTGGTGTCATTTACTTTCAGCACTTACTTTCAGTTTCAGCACTGTTTATCGTTTTTGATCACGTTCGTAAAAATAGTAAAGGAATTTCAAAAATTACAAAACTTTCCAGAATCATAGCCACACGTCTTAAGATTAATTTGGCATAAGTTTAAACTCTTTTGGACAAGTATAAGTCATCCAAACGTCCAAAGTTCTGAGACTAGTGCAGTCTGATTCTTGCAAAGGTTGAGACTTTGATCGTATTTGACTAACTTTCCAAAAGAATTTTTCAAAACTATTTCAACACATTTAAATAAAACTAATAAGGGGTTAGTTTTTAAATTTTCAGAGCATTTGGAGTTGCGTACAAATAGGAATTAATTTTTCAAATCAGTCTACCGTTTCTGGCAGATTTACGCAATCTGACTACCAACGAATTTTCAAGGGGTTAGAGGTTGAATTTAAATCTGAAATTTTTAGGAGACACTCATCACATCTGAGGATAAGTTCTCTCCAAATTCAGAATTTTTGAAGACCTGCAACCTAGCTTTCAAAACGTTTTAATACTAGTCCTGAAAACGGAAACTGTTTTCAGAAGTTGGGTTTTTGGTTTAAAACTATTTTAAAAACCACATTTTCCGCACCCACTATTCAAACCCTCATCTTCTAGCGGTGCCTTGCAGATCCTACAAGTGGTATGAGAGCGCAGGACACTCACATCAAAAGGATCCAACGATCTAAGTGAGATGGCAACCACAAATTTCAAAACCGAACAAGAAGGTATGTCGAGTCAAATGCCTCCTCTCTTTGACGGTGAGTCTTTCATTCAATGGAAATTAAGAATGAAGCTTTTTCTTATGGCAATTGATATTGATCTTTGGTCAATTATAGAAGATTTTCCTTTGTTCCATCAAAGTTATCTACTGTAGATGGAGTCACACTAGAGGTCGTTAAGCCTAGACAAGAGTATACTAGTGAGGATAAAAAGAGACTAAGCATGAACGCTAGGGCTATGTAGTTACTTTTTAGTGGATTAAGTAAAAGCGAATCAAGGTATGTATCAAATTGTTCTAGTGCTCAAGAAAAACGGAGAATACTTGAAATGAAACACGAAGGCACTAGTCAAGTAAAAGAGTCCAAGATCAACATGCTTATGTCCACACTCGATTCATTTAAATTATTGCCTAATGAATCTATCGTTGATATGGTTCTTCGCTTGACTAACATTTACAATTCTCTTGAGTCTCTTGGAAAAGCCTTTAGTATGAAGGAAAAGGTACAAAAGGTCTTACGAAGCCTTCCATCTGAGTGGGACCCTAAAGTAACGGCAATAGAAGAAAGTAAGGAAACCAAGTCAATTAAGATGGAAGAATTAATGAGATCACTTAAGGTTTATGAGAACAAACTCACCATAAGGAAATCGGAATCATCAAAACAAGGTAAAGCTATTGCATTTAAATCAAATGAATACGTTTCTACTTCTTCCGATCACGTAGATGATAGTGATTCTGAATCGGATAACGATGACTTAATTTTATTGGCTAAAGGCTTAAGAAAATTCATGAGAAAGTCGTTTAGAAACAAAAATAAGGCCACTTCGACTAAAAGAAATAAGAGCAAGACAAACGACAAAGATGTTTAATGTTATGAATGCAGTAAACTTGGACATCTATCATATGACTGCCCTAATAAGGACAAGCAAACAAATAAATACCCTAACAAGGATCGAAACAAGAATAGACTCGTATCAGAACCTAAGCAAAGGAAACGAGCTCTCAAAGCCTCCACTTGAAGTGATACATCGGATTTCGAAACTGAAACAGAAGAGGAGACTGCACAAGTATGCTTTTTGTCCAAAGCATCAAACGAGGTATCATCTGACTCTGATTATGACTCTGAGCCTTCTTATGATGATCTTTTTAGTCAGTACTTAGAATTGCATAAATTTACTAAGACTCTCGCGGAAGAAAAGAAGCGATTAATTGAAGACAAAAAACTGTTAGAATCTTCTAACGAGAATTTTGTCGCTCAATTAAACAATTCAAAGGAAGAGTCATCATGCATCATTACTGCATTAAAGACAGAGATCTCATCATTGACCACGCAAAATAATGAAATGAAATCCGAGATTTCAAGTTTGAAATCAAGGAATACAGACTTAGAGAAAATGATGAAACAGTTTGATACGGGATCTAACATGCTAGAGCGTATTATCTTATCACAAAAGCATGATAGTGATAAAACAGGTTTAGGATACATTGAAACAAATGAAGTATCCATTACACCAACCAAGTTTGTAGTGTCTAAGAAAGTAGACACCCCAAAACCAAAAACGACGTCTAAGATGACGCAAACATCCCCTCTCCTCTCCTCCCGCCCTACTTTTTCCTCATGTCATACGAAATACAATTTTGTGCCACATAGATATGAGAAGAAACAAGTGATTCATACACGTCATCCATTTCATTCATCTAGATCACTCACAACGCACACAAACACAAGGACATATCAAAAACGTCCTACATATAATGATTATAAAGGAGTTCTTGGCCAAAGGCCTAAAGTGCACTCACCACATGTTTACTACATTGCACCTTCATCTACATTCTTGCCATTTGCTCAACCGAGAAGGATCACCCTGTAGGATCTGCAAGGCACCACTAGAAGGGGGGGTTGAATAATTAGTGCGGAAAGTGTGGTTTTTAAAATTTGTTTCAAAACAAACAACTCAACTTCTGAAAACAGATTCTGTTTTCAGGACCAGTTTTAAAACGTCTTTAAAACTAGGTTGTAGGTCTTCCAAAATTCCGAAATTTTAAGAGAACATAGCCTCAGATGTTATGAGTGTCTCCTAAAATTTTCAGACTTAAATGCAATCTTTAACCCCTTCAAAATTGTTGGAGGTCAGATTGCGCGAATCTGCCAGAAACGGTAGACTGTTTTGAAAAATTTATTCCTATTTGTTCTTAACTCCAACGACTCTGAAATTTTAACCACTAACCCCATATATGTTTTATTTAAATGGGTTGAAACAGTTTTTAAAAATTCTTTCGGGAAGTTAGTCAAATACACTCAAAGTCTCAACCTTTGCAAGCCTGAAAATCAGACTGCACTAGTCTCAGAACTTTGGATGTTTGAGTGACTTATACTTATCCAAAAGGGTTGAAACTTGTGCCAAATTAACCCTAAGACGTGTGGCTATATTTCTGGAAATTTTCGTAATTTTTGAAAATCTTTTACTATTTTTACGAACGTAAAAAAAGAGTAAACAGTGCAGAAACAGAATATAAGGGCTGAAAGTAAATGACACCGAGAATTTTATACTGGTTCGGTTATAAACAACCTACTCCAGTCTTCGAGGAACACCTTCCTCGGTTCACACTAGTCACACACGCAAGTACACCTTACCACAGGGTTGATGGAGTTACACACCAACTCCAACCCTTTACAAACCTTGTACGATGAATACAATTCGCACGAACACCACCACCTAGCAAGATTGAAGATTGATCACACCTTGATCAATCTTTTACAAAGATATAGAGTATGTGGTGGTATATTACAAGCCTATTCAAGAATAAGAATATAAGTACAATAGGCTTTCAAGAAGAAAGAAAGAAAGAGAGTGTAGAAGAAGAGAAGGGTTGGCGTTTTTGATCACTTAATTTGCAATGCTTGTTCTTGTCTTTTGTTTTGCTCTTCTCCTTTCCATTTATGCTTATGGCTGTCCCCCCTAGGTGCTTTCCCCTCTTGAAAATTGTCTTCTAAGTCCTTGGGAGAATGTGTGGCATCATTGTGACATGATCTTGCTTACTTGGCACCTTCTCATTGGATGATCATTTAACCTTTGCTTACTTGACACTTCATGATTGGTTGAATGTTTGAAAAATCTGAATATTTCACTAAAAACATGTGCCAAAATCAACATAGAATAATTTCCATAACTCATAAGATTATCACATAAATTAAGCAAGATAATTTCTCTACAAAATTGATGATAAAAATCGGCCATGAATGAACTTGACATGCTGAAATTTCAGCATGTGATACATGGTGCTATAATTCAAATTATTTCCAATTTTCTTTGATTTTTCTCTTTGAAATAAATCACCAATTAGTAGACAATATTCTCATCAATTTTGGAAATGAATTTGGACACCAACATGGGCAAGAATTCGGCCAAGATACATCACACACATGCTGAAATTTTCAGCATGTATGATATTCAAGAATATCACTTTCTTTATTCCATAAAATATTTAAAACACTTCCAAATTGTCTTCCAATTAATCCACCTTAATCAAGAAGTAAAATATTGCTCATTAACATGTTAAAAACGTCCAGCCCTTTAGTGCACGTGCTGAATTTTCAACATGTGTCACAATTGTGACAAAATTTGAAATATTACCTTTTGTAGCTTCTTTCTTTAAGTCACCAACATTGTATGATTGATTCTTGACCAATTAATATACTAAAAAGGCTCCACATATGCTCCATCTCAGCTGTATAGGCGTGTACAACATGTATATGCATGTGCTGAATTTCATTTTTGCAAACTTTGTAAAATAGTGCACATTTAATAATACACACATGTTATATTCCAATCAGCCCTTAATTTAATTTTATAGAACACTTTAAGATGTATGACATATGTAAAAAGTGTCTAGATACGTGTCGTATGATGTGCCAAAAATGTTCCATATATTGTGTACGTAGAAAACCGAATTTTCGATGTTTATCGATTACCCGATTTTTCTATAATTAAATTCCAAATTTTTGCACATGTTATATATATTATGTTACACATAATATACATAATATAAACTTTAATATTCAGCTCATAAGGCTGATTAAAGTGGCGCCTAGACATGTGACAAAATTGAAATTGGAATCTCCACACTTTGGCCTTAATGTCGGGTGATTTGTATGTGCCAACATGGAATGATTTTATGGATTGAATTTTCATCATAGCCACGAAAATTATAGTGATTTTTGAGATGTAGGGGCTGGCCATCTATTTATGGCAAGTACGTGACACGTTGGCGAAGTTTCGGTATTTGCCCGATACGACAATTTTTGGTTTAGAACCTTTAACGTGTCGTATTTAATTTGTCATTACCATGACATATATCATATGATATAAGACCTGAATATACTCATAAATATAAGTTAAGTATAGTTGTGTGACGTTAACGTACGTACGTAAAATATATAACGTGTCGGTAGTACGTTGGAATACATGTGTATGTACCTTTTTAAAAAAATCTGAAAATGTATATATATATATATGTGTAAGATAGCGTGTATATTGATGAAGAGAGGAGGAGGAGACTTTCCTTTCTTGGTCTTGTTGCCTTTGTGCCTTGTTCAAATGTAGCTTCCTTTAATGAACTACTTAGTTTAATTAACTAAGTACTTCACTTAATGAACTAGTTTAGTTCATTAATGGTGGCACCTGAAAATAGCATAAACACAACAAATGTTTGCCATTTGATGTAAGCTTTAAAGCTTCATGGCTCGTTAGTACGGCAACATAATATATAAACTATATAAGGCAAGTAATATGCAATATATCATGCACATTTATCTTATGCACGTTTTTAAGCTCATTTAAATCATATATTTTGAAATCATTCAAACCCCCTTTTTCTCTACAATCTCCCCCTTTTGATGATTTTCAAAATAACATATGCACATGAGTTAAATCCTATCGCTCCCCCTTCAATCATGCATAAATTCAAAATTTGAATTTTAAATTTCGAATTCGCTCCCCCTTGATTTATGCAATCAGTATCTCTCTCCCCTTTAAATCATGCTTTCTCTCCCCCTTTATTTTGGAAAGTTAATCAAAAGATGCCTGTAAATAAGGAAAGAGAATCACATCAAAGCAAATCAAATCATATCAGCTGAGATCATGCCTAATTTAGAACGAAGAGATTCATACGTGGCTTGATTTAAGGCTTTTGTAAAGATATCCGCTACTTGTGCTTCTGTGCTGACGTGATCTATGACGATATCACCATTGTTTACGTGATCACGAAGAAAGTGATAGCGTACTTCTATATGCTTGGCCTTAGACTGTAACACGGGGTTCTTAGACAGATTAATGGCACTCATACTATCACAGTATATAGGAATTCTATTTACGGTAATTCCAAAGTCCGAAAGTTGTTGTTTTATCCATAACAACTGTGTGCAACAAAGGCTAAGTGCCATGTACTCAGCCTCAGTAGTGGACAAAGCAACGCTTGCTTGCTTTTTGGAAAACCATTAAATGAGTGAGTTTCCTATAAATAGGCAAGTGCCACTCGTGCTTTTCCTATCTATTTTGCAGCCACCGTAATCTGCATCAGTATAAGCATGTAAGTTAAATTCGGAATCTTTATCATACCAAATTCCTAAGGTGGGCGTGTGTTTAATATAACGAAATAGTCTTTTTACCGCATTATAGTGATACACCTTAGGTTGACTCTGAAAACGTGCACACATGCATACACTGAACATGATATCAGGCCTACTAGCAGTTAAATATAGCAAAGAACCAATCATAGACCGATATAAGGCATTGTCAAAATCTTTACCATGTTCATCCTTATCCAATTTGGTGGTGACACTCATAGGGGTGGGGGATGGTTTCAGGGATGGTTTCAGATTTTCAAAGTTGAACTTTTTAATCATGTCATTTACATATTTAGCTTGACTTATGTGAATGCCTTTACTAGTTTGCTTAATCTACAAGCCAAGAAAATAGTTAAGTTCGCCAACCATAGACATTTCAAATTCGGATTTCATGCATTTTTCAAAATCTTCAACAAGTTTATGTGAGGTAGAACTGAAAATAATGTCATCAACGTAGATTTGAATAATAAGTAAATCCGTTTTATCTTGTTTCAAAAATAGTGTACTATCTATAGTACCTCGTTTAAAATCATTTTCTAAAAGGAAAGTAGCAAAACGATCATACCATGCTCTAGGTGCTTGTTTTAGTCCGTATAGTGCCTTCTTTAGTTTGTACACATGATCGGGATGTTTCAAATCTTCAAAACCGGGTGGTTGCTTCACGTATACCTCTTCTTGTATAAATCCATTTAGGAATGCACTTTTTACGTCCATTTGATACAATTTGAAATCTTTCATACAAGCAATAGCAAGTAAGAGTCGTATATCTTCTAAACGTGCTACGGGTGCAAAAGTTTCATCGTAGTCAATTCCTTCTTCTTGAATATAGCCTTGTGCTACAAGTCTAGCTTTATTTCTAACGACCTTTCCTTCTTCATTCATTTTATTCCTAAACACCCACTTTGTGCCTATTATGCTCTTATCTTGTGGTCGTGGCACTAAATCTCATACATCATTTCTAATGAATTGATTTAGCTCATCATGCATAGCACCAATCCAAGAAGAATCACTCAAAGCATCATGCACATTTTTGGGTTCAATTTCGGAAATCATAGCATGAAATTGATTTATTTCATTCGAAGTAATTCTTCTACGTGGTCGCACACCGTGAATGATGTCGCCTATGATAAGATCATGTGGGTGATCTCTATGCCATCTTGGTTGATTATTTTCTATGTTATCATGCATTTCTAAGTGATCATGCATTTCTAGTGTGTCATTTATGTCATGCATATCAAATGTACCATCATCTTCATTCAACACGGGTTTCAATTCAAAATCATCATCATATTCTTTATCTTTATCAATCTCACCAAATTCGTTAAACTTCACATGAATAGATTCTATGATTTGTCTAGTGAGAGGATCATAACATCTATATGCTTTTGAATTTATAGAATATCCAACAAAAATGCACTCAACTGATTTGGATTCAAATTTATCTAAATTATCTTTTGTATTTAAAACAAAACATTTGCATCCAAACACACGGAAATAGTCAATATTAGGCATGCGATCATTCAATATCTCATAAGGCGTCTTGTATATTTTCTTTCTAATAGATAAGCGATTTACTATGTAGCATGCACAATTTACGGCTTCCGTCCACAGAAATCTAGGCAATTTATTTTCACATAACATGGTCCTAGCGATTTCTTGTAATGTTCGATTCTTTCTTTCTACTACTCCATTTAATTGTGGAGATCTAGGTGGCGAAAACTCATGCTTGATTCCTTTTTCTTTGCAAAATGAGATCATATCCTTGTTTTTAAATTCGCCGCCTCTATCACTTCTTATCTTTTTCACATTGACACCGTATTGATTTTCAAGTTGTTTGATTAATTTCGTAATATCAATGGCACTATCATCTTTATGTGCAAGAAATAAAGTCCAAGTATAACGAGAAAAATCATCAACAATCACGCATGCATAGTGGCGCCCACCAAGGCTTGTAGTGCGACTTGGACCAAACAAGTCAATGTGTAGTAGTTCTAAGACTCTAGTCGTGCTTATTTCATTCTTAGGCTTATGTGACTCACGTGTTTGTTTGCCTTTTATGCAAGATTCACACAACTGAAAGTTGTCTAAATCAAGTGTAGGCAATCCTCGTACTAGGTTCTTTTGTTGGAGTTTTTCTAGTGTGGAAATACCAATGTGTCCTAAACGTCTATGCCATAAATTCACATTGGGTTCATTTGACATAAAGCACTTAACTTTAGCGTATACCACATCATCCATAGAAAGCGTAAAAATGTTACCTTCTTGTTTTCCTTTTAGAACGGTTTCTCCATTTTTATTTATTATATTGCAGTAAGGGTGAGTGAAACACACATCAAAGCCATTGTCAATAAATTGAGAAATGCTAAGAAGATTGTAAGATAAGTTGCTTACCAAATGGACGTTGGAGATTTGAAGAGTGCTTGGATTTCCTATCGTACCATTTCCGATGATCTTGCCTTCGTTGTTGTCTCCAAAGGTCATGGATCCGCCTTTTGTGACCTTCTTTAATTTCGTGAACAAGCTCGGGTCACCCGTCATGTGCCTCGAGCAGCCATTGTCAAGGAACCACTTTATAGTTGTATCTTTTGATGTGTGGGCTCCCTGCAATGTGCAAAAATGATTTGGTACCCTTTTAACTTTGGGTCCTTTCGAGTTAGTTAATCACCTCTTGGTAAAAGTACCTTTCGGTACCATACTTGGATGATCCTTCTCGGTCTAGCAAATGGCAAGAATATAGATGAAGGTGCGATATAGTAGACATGTGGTGAATGCACTTTGGGCCTTTGCCCAAGAACTCCTTTATACTCATTGTATGAAGGACGTTTTTGATACGTCCTTGTGTGTATGTGCGTAGTGCGTGGATGAAATGAATGCCGTGTATGCATCACTCTTTTCTTTTCATATCTATATGGTACAAAATTGTATTTCGCATGATATGAAGAGGAAGTGGGAAGTGATGAGGGAAGAGCCGGTTTTTGCGTCATCTTAGACGCCATTTGAGGCTTTGGGGTGTCTACTTTCTTAGACACAACAAACTTAGTTGGTTTGGTGGATACTTCATTAGTATCAACGTATCCCAATCCTGTTTTGTCACTGTCATGCTTTTGTGATAAGATGATACGATGCAACATGTTGGATCCCGTATCAAACTGTTTCATCATTTTCTCTAGGTCTATATTCTTTGACTTCAAATTTGAAATCTCGGATTTCATTTCGTTATTTTGAGTGGTTAATGATGAAATCTCCGTCTTTAATGCAGTGATGATGCATGATGACTCTTTCTTTGAATCGTTTAATTGAGCGATAAGATTCTCGTTAGAAGATTCTAACAGTTTCTTATCTTCAATTAATCGCTTCTTTTCCTTAGCAAGAGTCTTAGTGAATTTATGCAATTGTAAATACTGACTAAAAAGATCATCATAAGAAGGCTCAGAGTCAGAATCAGAATCAGATGATACTTCATTAGATGCTTTGGACACAAAGCATACTTGTGCAGTCTCTTCTTCGGTGTAAGTCTCGGAATCCGATGTATCACTCCAGGCGGAGGCCTTTAGAGCACGTTTCCTTTGCTTGGGTTCTTAGACGAGTCTATTCTTGTTCCGCTCCTTGTCAGGGTATTTATTTGTTTGCTTTTCTTTATTGGGGCAGTCATATGATAAATGTCCAAGTTTGCCACATTCATAGCATTTAACATCTTTATCATTTGACTTGTTCTTATTTCTTTTAGTTGTAGTACCCTTATTTTTGTTTCTGAATGACCTTCTCATAAATTTTCTTAAGCCTTTAGCCAATAGAATTAGGTCATCGTTATCTGATTCAGAATCACTATCATCTACGTGATCGGAAGAAGTAGAGACGTATTCATTTGATTTAGAAGCAATAGCTTTACCTTGTTTAGATGATTCCGATTTCCGTATGGTGAGTTTATTTTCATACACCTTAAGTGATCCAATTAACTCTTCCATCTTTATTGAGTTCGTTTCTTTGCTTTCTTCTATTGCGGTTACTTTAGGGTCCCACTCTGATGGAAGGCTTCGTAAGACTTTATGTACTTTTTCCTGCATGGTAAAAGCTTTACCAAGAGACTCAAGAGAATTATAGATGTTAGTCAAACGAAGATCCATATCAACAATAGATTCATTAGGCAATAGTTTAAACGACTCAAGTGTGGACATAAGCATATTTATTTTTGACTCTTTTACTTGACTCGTGCCTTCGTGTTTCATTTCGAGTATCCTCCACATTTCTTGTGCACTAGAACAGTTTGAGACATAACTAGACTCACTCTTACTTAATCCATTTAAGAGCAATTGCATAGCCCTAGCATTCATGCTAAGTTTCTTTTTATCATCACTTGTATATTCTTGTCTAGGTTTAACAACTTCTAGTGTGACTCCGTCTACGGTGGATATCTTAGATGGAACAAAAGGACCATCTTCTATAATCGACCAAAGATCAATATCTATTGCCATAAGAAAAAGCTTCATTCTTACTTTCCATTGAATGAAAGACTCACCGTCAAAAAGAGGAGGCCTTTGGCTCGACATACCTTCTTGCTCGGTTTTGAGATTTGTGGTTGCCATCTCACTGAATCGTTAGATCCTTTGTAATGAGTGTTCCTGCGCTCTGATACCAATTGTACGATCTGCATGGCACCACTAAAAGGGAGGGTTGAATAGTTGGTGCGGAAAGTGTTGTTTTTAAAATTTGTTTAAAACCAAACAACTCAACTTCTGAAAACCGATTCTGTTTTCAGGACCAGTTTTAAAACGTTTTTAAAACTAGGTTTTAGGTCTTCAAAAATTATGAAATTTTGAGAGAACTTATCCTCAGATGTTATGAGTGTGTCCTAAAAATTTCAGACTTAAATTCAACCTTTAACCCCTTTAAGAATCGTTGGTGGTCAGATTGCGCGAATCTGCCAGAAACGGTAGACTGTTTTGCAAAATTTATTCCTATTTGTTCTTAACTCCAACTGCTCTGAAATTTTAACCACTAACCCCTTATATGTTTTATTTAAATGGGTTGAAACAGTTTTGAAAACTGCTTTCGGGAAGTTAGTCAAATACACTCAAAGTCTCAACCTTTGCAAGCCTGAAAATCAGACTGCACTAGTCTCAGAACTTTGGATGTTTGAGTGACTTATACTTATCCAAAAGGGTTGAAACTTGTTCCAAATTAACTCTAAGACGTGTGGCTATATTTCTGGAAATTTTCGTAATTTTTGAAAATCTTTTACTATTTTTACGAACGTAAACAAAAAGCGTAAACAGTGCAGAAACAGAATATAAGTGCTGAAAGTAAATGACACCGAGAATTTTATACTGGTTCGGTTATAAACAACCTACTCCAGTCTTCGAGGAACACCTTCCTCGGTTCACACTAGTCACACACGCAAGTACACCTTACCACAGGGTTGATGGAGTTACACACCAACTCCAACCCTTTACAAACCTTATACGATGAATACAATTCGCACGAACACCACCACCTAGCAAGATTGAAGATTGATCACACCTTGATCAATCTTTTACAAAGATATAGAGTATGTGGTGGTATATTACAAGCCTATTCAAGAATAAGAATATAAGTACAATAGGCTTTCAAGAAGAAAGAAAGAAAGAGAGTGTAGAAGAAGAGAAGGGTTGGCGTTTTTGATCACTTAATTTGCAATGTTTGTTCTTGTCTTTTGTTTTGCTCTTCTTCTTTCCATTTATACTTATGGCCGTCCCCCCTAGGTGATTTTCCCTCTTGAAAATTGTCTTCTAAGTCCTTAGGAGAATGTGTGGCATCATTGTGACATGATCTTGCTTACTTGGCACCTTCTCATTGGATAATCATTTAACCTTTGCTTACTTGGCACTTCATGATTGGTTGAATATTTTCATCATTTGATGACTTGAAAAATCTGAATATTTCACTAAAAACATGTGCCAATATCATCATAGAATAATTTCCATAACTCATAAGATTATCACATAAATTAAGCAAGATAATTTCTCCACAAAATTGATGATAAAAATCGGCCATGAACGAACTTGACATGCTGAAATTTCAGCATGTGATACATGGTGCTATAATTCAAATTATTTCCAATTTTATTTGATTTTTCTCTTTGAAATAAATCACCAATTAGTAGACAATATTCTCATCAATTTTGGAAATGAATTTGGACACCAACATGGCCAAGAATTCGGCCAAGATACATCACACACATGCTGAAATTTTCAGCATGTGTGATATTCAAGAATATCACTTACTTTATTCCATAAAATATTTAAAACACTTCTAAATTGTCTTCTAATTAATCCACCTTAATCAAGAAGTAAAATATTGCTCATTAACATGTTAAAAGCGTCCAGCCCTTTAGTGCACATGCTGAATTTTCTGCATGTGCCACAATTGTGACAAAATTTGAAATATTACCTTTTGTAGCTTCTTTCTTTAAGTCACCAACATTGTATGATTGATTCTTAACCAATCAATATGCCAACAAGGCTCCACATATGCTCCATCTCAGCTGTATAGGCGTGTACAACATGTATATGCATGTGCTGAATTTCATTTTTGCAAACTTTGTAAAATAGTGCACATTTAATAATACACACATGTTATATTCCAATCAGCCCTTAATTTAATTTTCTAGAACACTTTAAGATGTATGACATATGTAAAAAGTGTCTAGATATGTGTCGTATGATGTGCCAAAAATGTTCCATGTATTGTGTACGTAGAAAACCGAATTTTCGATGTTTATCGATTATCCGATTTTTCTATAATTAAATTCCAAATTTTTGCACATGTTATATATATTATGTTACACATAATATACATAATATAAAATTTAATATTCAGCTCATAAGGCTGATTAAAGTGGCACCTAGACATGTGACAAAATTGAAATTGGAATCTCCACAATTTGGCCTTAATGTGGGGTGATTTGTGTGTCCCAACATGGAATGATTTTATGGCTTGAATTATCATCATAGCCACGAAAATTATAGTGATTTTTGAGATGTAGGGGCTGGCCATCTATTTATGGCAAGTACGTGACACGTTGGCGAAGTTTCGGTATTTGCCCGATACGACAATTTTTGGTTTAGAACCTTTAACGTGTCGTATTTAATTTGTCATCACCATGACTTATATCATATGATATAAGACCTGAATATACTCATAAATATGAGTTAAGTATAGTTGTGTGACGTTAACGTACGTACGTAAAATATATAACGTGTCGGTAGTACGTTGGAATACATGTGTATGTACCTTTTTAGAAAAATCTGAAAATGTATATATATATGTGTAAGATAGCGTGTATATTGATGAAGAGAGGAGGAGGAGACTTTCCTTTCTTGGTCTTGTTGCCTTTGTGCCTTGTTCAAATGTAGCTTCCTTTAATGAACTACTTAGTTTAATTAACTAAGTACTTCACTTAATGAACTAGTTTAGTTCATTAATGGTGGCACCTGAAAATAGCATAAACACAACAAATGTTTGCCATTTGATGTAAGCTTTAAAGCTTCATGGCTCGTTAGTACGGCAACATAATATATAAACTATATAAGGCAAGTAATATGCAATATATCATGCACATTTATCTTATGCACGTTTTTAAGCTCATTTAAATCATATATTTTGAAATCACTCAAACCCCATTTTTCTCTACACACCCAAGTATGGGTACCGAAAGGTACTTTTACTAAAAGGTGAATAACTAAATCGTAGGGACCCAAAATTAAAAGGGTACCTAAATCATTTTTACACATTGCAGGGAACCCACACATCAAAAGATACATCAATCAAATGGTTCCTTGATAGTGGTTGCTCGAGGCACATGACGGGTGACCCGAGCCTATTCATGAAATTAAATAAGGTCACAAAAGGCGGATCTGTGACCTTTGGAGACAACAATGAAGGCAAGATCTTCGGAAAAGGTACAATTGGAAACCCAAGCACTCTTCAAATCTCGAACGTCTTTTTGGTAAGCAACTTATCTTATAATCTTCTTAGCATTTCGCAATTTATTGACAATGGTTTTGATGTGTGTTTTACTCACCCATATTGCAATATAATAAATAAAAATGGAGAAACAGTCTTAAAAGGAAAACGGGAAGGAGACATTTTTACGCTTTCTATGGATGATATGTTAGACGCTAAGGTTAAGTGTTTCATGTCAAATGAACCTAACGTAAATTTGTGGCATAGACGTTCAGAACATATTGGCATCTCTACACTAGAAAAACTCCAACGAAAGAACCTAATACGAGGATTGCCTACACTTGATTTAGACAACTTTCAGTTGTTTGAATCTTGTATAAAAGGAAAACAAACACGCGAGTCACTAAAACCAAAAAAATGAAATAAACACGACTAGAGTTTTAGAATTACTACATATTGATTTGTTTGGTCCTAGTCGTACTACGAGTCTTGGTGGGCGTCACTATGCTTGTGTGATTGTTGATGATGTTTCTCGTTATACTTGGACTTTGTTTCTTGCACATAAGGATGATAGTGCTACTGAAATTGCTAAACTGATAAAACAACTTGAAAATCAATATGGCGTTATTGTGAAAAATATAAGAAGCGATAGAGGTGGTGAATTTAAAAATAAGGACATGATTTCATTTTGCGAAGAAAAAGGAATTAAGCATGAATTTTCGCCACCTAGAACTCCACAATTAAATGGAGTAGTAGAAAGAAAGAATAGGACATTACAAGAAATTGCTAGGACTATGTTGTGCGAGAATAAATTGCCTAGATTTTTGTGGGCGGAAGCCGTAAACTGTGCATGCTACATAGTAAATCGCTTATCCATTAGAAAGAAAATAAACAAGATGCCTTATAAGATACTAAATGATCGCATGCCTAAAATTGACTATTTTCGTGTGTTTGGATGCAAATGCTTTGTTTTAAATATAAAAGATAATTTGGATAAATTTGAATCCAAATCAATTGAATGCATCTTTGTTGGGTATTCTGTGAATTCAAAAGCATATAGGTGCTATGATCCTCTCACTAGACAAATTCTAGAATCTATTCATGTGAAATTTAATGAATTTGGTGAGATTGATAAAGATAAAAAATATGATGATGATTTTGAATTGAAACCCGTGTTGAATGATGATGATGGCACATTTGATATGCATGATACACTAGAAATGCATGATCACTTAGAAATGCATTAGAACGTAGAAAATAATCAACCAAGATGGCATAGAGATCACCCACACGATCTCATCATAGGCGATATCACTCACGGAGTGCGACCACGTAGAAGAATAACTTCGGATGAAATAAATCTATTTCATGCTATGATTTCCGAAATTGAACCCAAAAATGTGCATGTTGCTTTGAGTGATTCTTCTTGGATTGATGCTATACATAGTGGCGGAGCCAGGAGTCCCTTCTTGGGGGGCACGACAGGCTTCGCCACAGGAATACCACCGGTTACTGTTTCGGACCGGAAAAACCGACAAAATCTTCTAGACATATTTTTGTATTATAACATAAAATACGTGAAAGAAAACACATCTACCAAGCAATGTACAAAAAAAATAAACAATACACAACAAACAATATGCGTATCATAATTATTAAATGAATATAGTAATATACATCAATACATACCTTTTATTTGCCTATTGTAGGACGAGAAGGAGTTGCCAAGGGATGCAAAAAGGTTCTTCGAGATGACATTGATTGAAATCGTTGCATAATATCTTCATATTCAATTATGCCAAAAATTTCTGCTCAAAGTAACATAATAAACAATCCGACAGTATGTCATCCCCCAACTGGTTGCGTAGATCAGTCTTGACGATATTCATTGCAGAAAAAGTTCTTTCAATACTAGCTGTTGCAACGGGTAAGGTCAATACTAACTCGATAAATCGATATACTAAAAGAAAATAATTGTCATAATTTTCTCCACCATCTTCTTTGCAAGATCTCAAAAATTATTTATACTATAGAATACTTCATTTGATTTCATATCGACAATGTAATGGTCAAGTTGATGGTCAATCTCTATTCGTTCCAAGGAAATAAAGTCATCTGGATATAACTCAACAAGATGCAATAATTGACCATGATCAAAGTTCGCAAAAGAATTTTGAAGAATCAAGACACATTATTCATCTAAGTAAATTCGTGTTTGGCTATGTGAAGTGTTCAGCCATTTCCATAGCAATAATTTCAAGCACCTAAGAATTTATATGAATAAAAATTAGTTGCGATAGAGACAAATTAATCATCTATGTCATATGTATCAACACAATAAAGATAAATGAATTACCTTTATGAAGATTTTCGCACGAAAATGATGAAAGTATGTCATCGTTCACTACCTTTACGCTTTTTTCTAGACCAGTCAATGACAAAATCCTCCATATTAGACACATCAATTTCATGTATTTCACAAAATTCAAAGACTTCTTTCAACAAATTATCCCAAGCAACCTCTCTATATTCTTGTAAGCTCTTTTTTACCCCGTTGATCATATTAAGAGCACATCCTATGTTTTGATCTCACTTGTAGAATCTTAGAAAATGTACTTGTCATTCTTAAAATTTTCAACGTAAACTTTCTAACAAATACAAATTCAAAAGAGTCCATCTTATCAATCAAACCCGATGTACATTTTGGATATCCGTATTTTGGTAAGTTGTAGACACAATTTAGTCACTTAGCAGAGAATTAAACATTATGTGATCATGTAACAGAGAGTTAGTTTTCTGTCAAGCAGGGGGCACACTTTGAACTGAATGGCCAAAAATACAACTGCACTTACCTATCTATAGGATTTTCTTCGTCGACGTTGGGGGCACGTGCCCCCAGGCCCCCTTTCCCTCCGCCCCTGGCTATACATGACGAAATTAATCAATTTGTTAAAAATGACGTATGAGATTTAGTGCCACGATCACAAGATAAGACCATAATAGGCACAAAGTGGGTGTTTAGAAATAAAATGAATGAAGAAGGAAAAGTTGTTAGAAACAAATCTAGACTTGTAGCTCAAGGCTATAATCAAGAAGAAGGAATTGATTATGATGAGACATTTGCACCCGTAGCACGATTAGAAGCTATACGACTTTTACTTGCCATTGCTTGCATGAAAGATTTTAAACTCTATCAAATGGACGTGAAAAGTGCATTCTTAAATGGATTCATACAAGAAGAGGTATACGTGAAACAACCACCCAGTTTTGAAGATTTGAAACATCCCAATCATGTGTACAAACTAAAGAAGGCACTATACGGACTAAAGCAAGCACCTAGAGCATGATATGATCGTTTTGCTACTTTTTTTAGAAAATGGTTTTAAAAGAGGTACTAAAGATAGTACATTATTTTTGAAAAAAGATAAATCGGATTTACTCATTATTCAAATTTACGTTGATGACATCATTTTCGGCTCCACTTCTCATAAACTTGTTGAAGATTTTGAAAATTGCATGAAATCCGAATTATAAATGTCTATGGTTGGCGAATTGAACTACTTTCTTGGCTTGCAGATTAAGCAAACGAGTAAAGGTATTCACATAAGCCAAGCTAAATATGTAAATGATATGATTAAAAAGTTCAATTTTGAGAATTTAAAACTATCTCCCACCCCTATGAGTGTTACCACTAAATTAGATAAAGCTGAACATGGTAAGGATTTTGATAATGTCTTATATAGATCTATGATTGGTTCTTTGCTATATCTTACTGCTAGTAGGCCTAATATCATGTTCAGTGTATGTATGTGTGCACGTTTTCAAAGTCAACCTAAGGTGTCTCACCTTAATGCAGTGAAAAGAATATTCCGATATATTAAGCACACACCCACCTTAGGCATTTGGTATGATAAAGATTATGGTTTTAATTTGCATGCCTACACTGACGCTGATTATGGTGGATGTAAGATAGATAGGAAAAGCACGAGTGGCACTTGCCAATTTATAGGAAACTCACTTATGTCATGGTTTTCCAAAAAGCAAGCAAACATAGCTTTATCCACTACTGAAGCTGAGTACATGGCACTTAGTCTTTGTTGCACACAATTATTATGGATAAAACAACAACTTTCGGACTTTGGAATTACTGTAAATAAAATTCTTATATATTGTGATAGTATGAGTGCAATCAATTTATCTAAGAACCCTGTACTACAATCTAAGGCCAAGCATATAGAAGTACGTTATCATTTTCTTTGTGATCACGTAAATAATGGTGACATTATCATAGATCACGTACGCACAGAGGCACAAGTAGCGGATATCTTCACTAAAGCCTTAAATCAAGCCACGTACAAAAATTTTCGTTCTAAATTAGGCATGATTTCTGCTGATTTGATTTGATTCTCTTTCCATATTTACCTGCATATTTTGATTGACTTTCCAAAATAAAAGGGGAGAGAATGCATGATTTAAGGGGGAGAGAGAAACTGATTGCATAAATCAAGGGAGAACAATTTGAAATTTGAAATTCAAAATTTGAATTTATGCATGATTGAAGGGGGAGCTATAAGATTTAAATCATGAATGTTGGTTATTTTGAAAATCATCAAAAGGGGGAGATTGTAGAGAAAAAGGGGTTTGAGTGATTTCAAAATACATGATTTAAACGTGTTACAAAGCAATGCATGACATATTGCATATAACTTGCCTTATATAGTTCATATATAATGTTGCCGTACTAACGAGCCATGAAGCTTTAAAGCTTACATCAAATGGCAAACATTTGTTGTGTTTGAACTATTTTCAGGTGCCACTATTAATGAACTAAACTAGTTCATTAAGTAAAGTACTTAGTTAATTAAACTAAGTAGTTCATTAAAGGAAGCAATATTTTGAAAAGCACAAAGGAAACAAGGTGATGAAAGGAAAGTCTTCCACTCTCCTCTCCACACATATATCACACTCCATTACCATATATATGTATATATATTTTCAGATTTTTTGAAAAAGGCACATACACATTTATTCCAACGTACTACCGACACGTTATATATTTTACGTACGTACGTTAACGTCACACCACCATACTTAACTCATATTTATGAGTATATTCAGGTCTTATATCATATGATATAAGTCATGGTGATGACAAATTGAATACGACATGTTAAAAGGTTCTAAAGCAAAAATTGTCGTATCGGGCGAATACCGAAACTTCGCCAACGTATCACATACTTGCCATAAATAGATGGCCAGCCCCTACACTTCAAAAATATCCACAAATTTCGTGGGTTTCATGTTATATGTAGCCATAAAATTATTCCATGTTGGCACACACAAATCACCCCACATTAAGGCCAAATTGTGGAGATTCTAATTTCAATTTTGTCATATGTGTTGGGCGCCACTTTAATCAGCCTAAGTGCTGAATATTAAAGTTTAATTTATGTATATTATGTGTAACATAATATATATAACATATGCAAAAATTTGGAATTTAATTAGAGAAAAATCGGGTAATCGATAAACATCGAAAATTCGGTTTTCTACGTACACGACACATGGAACATTTTTAGCATATCATATAACATGTATCTACATATTTTTTACATATTTCATACATCTCAAAGTGTTCTAGAAAATTCAATTAAGGGCTGATTGGAATATACCATGTGTATATAATTTAATGTGCACTATTTTACAAAGTTTGCAAAAATAAAATTCTGCACATGCACAAATCTATTTCACACGCCTAGACCAGCTGAGTTGGAGCATATGTGGAGCTTTGTTGTCATCTTGATTGGTCAAGAATAAAGCATACAATGTTGATGACATAAAGGAAGGAGCTACACAAGGTAACATTTTAATCTTATGTCACATTTGTAACACACGCTGAAAATTTCAGCATGTGCATATAGGCTGGCATTTTTAACATCATTATGAGCCATATTTTTTTGTCTTGATTAAGGTGGAATGATTGGAAGAAAATATGGAAGTATTTTAAATATTTTATGGAATAAAGAAAGTGATATTTTTGAATATCACACATGCTGAAAATTTCAGCATGTGTGTAATGCATAGTGGCCGAAATATTGGCCTCATTGGTGTCCAATTATTATTCCATAAATGATAAGAATATTGTATACTAAATGGTGATTGAATTATTATTTGATTTCTTGGATTAAATAAATGTAAAATAGGCAATATTTTGAATAAATGGTGAATGTTACACATGCTGAAATTTCAGCATGTGCAAGATGTCTTTATGGCCGATTTATTTTCAAGAAAATTTGGAGAAAATTGTCTTGCTAATTTTGTGTGATATTATTGTGAGTTATGGTAACTATTTTATGATGATTTTGGTACATGTTTCAAGTGTTATTCTCAGATTTGTCTAGTCATCAAGTGATGACAACATCCAACCAATCAATGAGTGTCAAGTAAGCAAGAGCTTAATGATCATCCAATGAGAACATGCCAAGTAAGCAAAGACATGTCACAATGATGCCATATACTCTTCGAAGGACTTAGAAGATAATTTTCAAGAGGGGAAGAGCAATCAAAGGGGGCGGCCATAATGATAAAAAGAAAGGAAGAAGGGGAAAACAAAAGCAAGAACAAGTCTTGCAAATTCCAAGATCAAAAACGTTTAGCACCTTCTTTTCTACACTCTCTCTTCCTTCTCTCTAAAAGCCTATTGTACTTACATTCATATACTTGAATAGGCTTCATATAGTCCACCACATATTCTTTATCATTGTAAAAGATTGATCAAGGTGTGATCAATCTTGCACTTGCGAGGTGGTGGTGTTCGTGACAATTGTATTCTCATACAAGGTTTGTAAAGGGTTGGAGTTGGTGTGTAACTCCATCAACCCTCTGTTAAGGTGTTCTTTGTGTTGTGTGATTAGTGTGAACTGAGGAATGTGTCCTCAAAGACTGGAGTAGGTTGTTTATAACCGAACCAGTATAAAATTCTTGGTGTCATTTACTTTCAGCACTTACTTTCAGTTTCAGCACTGTTTATCGTTTTTGATCACGTTCGTAAAAATCGTAAACGAATTTCAAAAATTACGAAACTTTCCAGAGTCATAGCCACACATCTTAAGGTTAATTTGGCACAAGTTTCGACCCTTTTGGACAAGTATAAGTCATCCAAACGTCCAAAGTTCTGAGACTAGTACAGTCTGATTTTCAGGCTTACAAAGCTTGAGACATTGATCGTATTTGACTAACTTCCCAAATGAATTTTTCAAAACTGTTTCAAATCGTTTAAATAAAACTTATAAGGGGTTATTCTTTAAATTTTCAGAGCATTTGGAGTTGCGTACAAATAGGAATTAATTTTTCAAATCAGTCTACCGTTTCTGGCTGATTTGCGCAATCTGACCACCAACAAATTTTCAAGGGGTTAGAGGTTGAATTTAAATCTGAAATTTTTAGGAGACACTCATAACATCGGAGGCTAAGTCCTCTCCAAATTTCAGAATTTTTGAAGACCTGCAACCTAGTTTTCAAAACGTTTTAAAACTAGTTTGAAAACAGAAATTGTTTTCAGAAGTTGGGTTTTTGGATTAAAACTATTTTAAAAACCACATTTTCCGTACCCACTATTCAATCCCCCCTTCTAGTGGTGCCTTGCAGATCCTACAGAAAATAATTTAGTTTGCCTACCATATACATCTCAAACTCGGATTTCATGCAAGTGTCAAATTCTTCCACTAACTTATCACATGTAGATCCAAAAATAGTATCATCAACGTAAATTTGAATAATAAGTAAATCCAATTTTTCTTGTTTTAAGAATAGAGTACTATCGATGGTTCTGTTGAGAAAAAGTGTTTGAATGATTTACAAATGCATGATTTAAATAGTACGAGTCTACGAAATGCATGACAAAAATATTACTTGACACGTTTTTGTGATATACATGCCTCATATGATTTATATATATTGTCGCGTACTAACAAGCAATGAAGCGTTAAAGCTTACATCATATGTCAAACATTTGTTGTCTTTGAACTATGGAAACAAACTTGAAAATGGAAATTCTCCCTTCTACTCCTCTCACATGCATACATATATATATTATATATATATATTCAGATTTTTATAAAAAGGCATAATACACATATATTAAGACATATTATCGACAAGCTACGTACATTACAAACGTACGTCAACGTCATACCACTATATACACCTCATATTTATGAGTATGTTAAGATCTTATATCAGATGATATAAGTCATGGTAATGACAAAATTATAACGACACATTACAAGGTTATAAACAAAAAATTATCGTATCGGGTGACTACCGAACTTCACCAACGTGTCACGTGCTTTCCATGCAAAGATGTCCAGCCCATATACTTCAAAAATAGTCAAAACTTTTGTGGCTCACATGTCAAATTCAGAAACTAAATCATTCCATGATGGCACACACAAATCACCCACAAATTAGGCCAAATTTGTGGAGATTTCAAATTTAATTCTTTTAGCACATAGGGCGCCTGAATATCTACTTTAGTTTATGTATATTATGTGTGACATAATATATATGACATGGGCAAAAATTTTGAATTTAATCGGATAAAAATCGTGTAATCGACGAAAGTCGAAAAATTTGGTTTTCTACAAACACAATACATGGAACGTTTTTGGCATGAGTTGTGACATGTATCTAGACACTTTTTACACATTTAAGACATGTTAAAGTGTTCTAGAAAATTCAAATTAGGGCTGATTCGAATTTACCTTATATGTGTAATTATTGTGAATTACTTGACAAAGTTTACTAAAGTAAAATATCAGCACATGCACATTGGTTCTACACGCCATTCTCAGCTATGATGGAGCCAAGGTGGAGCTTAATTGGCATCTCAATTGGTGAAGAATATGCCACGCAAGGTTAGTGACATAAAAGAGGGAGCTACATAAGGTGATAATTTAAAAATTTTGAAAATGTAACACATGTTGAAAATTCAGCATGTGCTACTAGTGCTTGCCGATTTTAGGCTATTTATGGTGGCAAATTGGCATCCCAAAATTGAAGGGTTTGAATGATGATTATTTGGCAACATTTTGAATTCCTTTTGGCACATGTTTTATGAGATATTTTCAGATTTTATACGTCATTAAAATGATGACAAGTTGGACTGATCATCACGTGACAAGTAAGAAGGCCAAGTCATGTCTCCAATCATAGTGTGCCAAGTAAGCAAGATGGTGTCATTTCTACACAAGGCATTCTTCCAAGGGCATTAAAGAAAATTCTCAAGGATGGAAGAACCCTAAGGGGGGTGGCCACTGTTAAGAGAAGTAGTGCAAACAAAAGCAAGACAACTCTCGTTTTTTCTCAAGTGCAAAAGGATCTTCTACACTCTTCTTCTACATTTCTTTCTTCTTCTTCCTCTCTCAAGCCTATTCTTCATATATTCAAAATATTTTATAGGCTTTGATTATACCACCCACACTCATATATTGTTGTAAAAGGTTGATCAATGTGTGATCAAACCTTCACTCAATAGGTGGTGGTGTTCATGATCCGGTGTGCTTGATTGTATCGTTTGAAAAAGGGTGGAGTTGGTGTGTAACTCTAGCAACCCTTGTGGTAAGGTGTTTTATTGTGTTTAGTGATTACCGAGGAAGGTGTCCTCGAAGATTGGAGTAGGTTGATTTAACCGAACCAATATAAAATCTTTTGTGTCTTTACTTTACTGCACTTTACTTTCACTTTCCAGTATTTTGCATCAAATTCATTGCAAGAGTAAAAATAGTAAACGAATTTTAAAAATCGTGAAAGTTTGCATAAACATATCTACACCTCTTAGTTTTCATTTGTTACAAGTTTCAACCCATATGGATACGTATAAGTCAGTCAAACGTTAATAGTTCTGAGACTAGTACAATCTGATTCTCAGATTTGCAAAGGTTGAGAACATCAGCATGGTTGACTTACTTCCCAAAGGAATTTTACAAAACTGATTCAACCCATTAAAATATATATCTTGAGGGTCTTGTCGTTAAAGTTTTAGACCATTTGGAGTCACCAATTAATCATAATAAATTTTTCATGTCGGAGTACGGTTTCTGGCAGATTCACGCAATATGACAAAGAATGTATTTTCAAGGGGTTAGGAGTTGAATTTTAATTTGAACTTTTTATGACATACTCAGAACATCTGAGAGTTCATTCACACCAATTTCAAAATTTTTGGAGGTCTACAACTAGGTCATTCAATTATTTCAAATCAGGATCTAAAAACAGAAACTGTTTTCTGAAGTGAGGTTTTTTGTTCAAAAGTTTTTTAAAAACCAAATTTTCCGCACCCACTATTCATCCCCCCCTTCTAGTGGTGCTATACAGGTCCTACAAGTGGTATCAAAGCCATGGTCACTCACGACAAGGAGATCTAACGATCTTTGTGAGATGGCAACCACTAGTCACAAGACCAAACAAGAAGGTATGTCGAGTCAAAGGCCTCCTCCTTTTGACGATGAGTCTTTTATACAATGGAAACTTAGAAGAAAACTTTTTCTTTTGGCCATTGATATAGACTTGTGGTCAATTATAGAAGATGGTCCTTTTGTCCCTTCTAAGTTATCTACTATTGATGGTGTCACACAAGAGGTTGTAAAACCGAAACAAGAATATACTAGTGATGACAAAAAGAAAATGAGTATGTGCTAGAGCCATGCAACTACTTTTAAACGGGCTGAGTAAAAGTGAATCAAGTTACGTGTCTAATTGCTCTAGTGCTCAAGAGATGTGGAGAATTCTAGAAATGAAACACGGAGGGACTAGTCAAGTTAAAGAGTCTAAAATAAATATGCTTATGTCCACTCTTGAGTCTTTTAAATTATTGCCAAATGAATCTATTGTTGATATGGACTTACGCTTGACTAACATCTATAATTCTCTTGAGTCTCTTGGAAAATCTTTTTCTACACAGGAAAAAGTACAAAAGGTGCTAAGAAGTCTCCCATCCAAATGAGACCCCAAAGTCACGACAATTGAGGAAAGTAAGGAAAAAAATCGATAAAAATAGAGGAATTGATCAGATCATTAAAGGTACACGAAAACAAACTTACATTAAGGAAATCAGATCAACGTCAAAACAAGGTAAGACTATTTCTTTTAAATCAAATGAATACGTCTCTACTTGTTCTGATCACGTAGATGATTGTGATACTGAATTGGACAATGATGATCTAATATTATTGGCTAAAGGTTTGAGAAAATTTATGAGAAAGTCATTTAAGAACAAACCTAAGGCTGTTTCAACTAAAAGAAATAAAATTAATGATAAGGACATAAAGTGCTATGAATGCGAGAAACTTGGACACTTGTCATATGACTGCCCGAACAAGGACAAACAAACAAACAAAAACCATGACAAGGACTGGAATAAAAATAGACCCGTCTCAGAACCTAAACAAAGGAACTCAAGAAGAGCACTCAAGTCCTCCACTTGGAGTGATTCATCTGACTCTGAGACTGGTACCGAAGAAGAGATGGCACATGTATGCTTTGCATCCAAAGCATCAAACGAGGTATCTTCTGATTCTGACTCTGATTTTGAACCTTCCTATGATGATTTGTTTATTCAATACTTAGAATTGCATAAATTCAAAAAGACTCTTGCAAAAGAAAAGAAACGTTAATTGAAGACAAGAAGTTGTTAGAATCATCTAACACCAACCTTGTTTCTCAATTAAATGATTCAAAAGAAGAGTCGTCTTGCACAATTAATGCATTAAAATCAGAGATATCATCATTAACGACAAAAAATGTGGCGCCCCGCACCCGGGCCTCGTCCGGATACGGTGCACCCGCCGTACTTCACTAAGGAGAGTACGAAGCGTCATGCATAACATGCGAAAATCCATAACATAAATCATGGACTCCCATGCTAACATTCAACATGGTAGTAAAATTTAGGCAGAATTAAAACTTTTCAAATTAAACATGCATTACTAAATTACTAAGTTCCCAAAAGTAGTAGTCCCACAAGATAACATAACCGAAATCCAGAGAGTTCAAACATAGTCATAATACAAAACGTCTTGGCAGCACAAAAGTCCTTAAGCTTAGCTTCCTTCATATCTCCTCGCCTATTGATAAGGTACCTTCGGCTCATCCTCGATCCATTCTATATTGGCATTACCTGGTTCTGTGGAAAAATAAAGTGTGAGTGACAAAAAATCACTCAGCAAGAATACAATAAGGTACCATGATATACATAAAGAATTATATCATGAATGTAATACCCCGAGAACCTCAAATAATCATAATTCATACCTGATCTTTAATCCCGATCTTGCTTGACGTTTAGCTTAAGCATAAATTTAAGAATGCTATAACGGTATTATCTCATAAACCATTAGTTGTGTCATGCAACTTGTTTACATACTCTTGAGTTATGCAGATGCAATGCATGATGTCATGTCGTGTCAAAACATCATTTGGTCCCATAAAATAACATGTCATAAAAACAGAGTGTAATATCAATTAACCCCGGATCTGAGCGGGTCTAGAACATATCAACAGACCAATTAACCCCGGGTTTGGGACGGGACCAGAACAGATACCAGATCAATTAACCCCGGATCTGAGCGGGTCCAGAACAGATATCAGATCAATTAACTCCGGATCTGAACGGGTCCAGAACAGATATCAGATCAATTAACCCCGGATCTGAACTGGTCCAGAATAGATATCATGTCATCAGACCAATTAACCCCGGGTCTTGAGTCGAGTTAGTCACATGCTTGGCCGGCAAAGGAATCATGAAGCTTTCTTTTAAAACATGGGACCATAAAAACTTTTCATGCATCACTGAAAACATTTTCACTTGAGAAGACTTGCATGCATAAAATCGGATTCATGTGACATATGGATATGCATGATACATGGAATGATATGCCATGCAAGTCATAACATGAATAATCGTATGCATTCCTTATAATATGTCAACATGCATGAATTTGGAAGCTAAATACTTCCAGACTTTTGCTTCATATTCATGGGGCGGTTAAGCTAACCAAATAGGTCCATTTCCATAATCTTTTGTCACAAATGCGTTGGTGGAATCTTAGATACATGTCGTAAAAATTTCAGGTTATTTCAATAACCATAAAGGGGCTCATTTAATTAATTTCCAAAATGGGTTAGGTGCTGAAACTGAACTGACCTATTTTACCAAAAATTCAGTTGCGGCAAATCCGTGATTCGTTTTTCAGAAATTCCAATTCGCACAAATCATAAACACTTGGAACTAGTATCCTACCGAAATTTAGCCTATTTTCATATCTCTAAGTCCCCTTTCTGAGTCCAGAAATTCGTTACTAAACTTCAGGTTGGTTCCAGTGATTTCAGTTGGGCAGTTTGACTAATTAATTCATTAAAAATAATCCAGAACTTGTTTTACCAAAATTCCAACTGACGTGTTCACTTCACTCATAGTATTATTACCATGCCGAAAATCAGCTTTATTGGTCCTCTACAAGGTCCCTTTTCAAGCCAACCAAAAGAGGTTACCATTCTGCTCAGTTCCCGTTTTTCATGTCTGCTAGTCTTACCAAATATTTTATTAAACATTAACCATAGCTCATTTTAACGAAATTCCAACTCCAAATTCTTCTATGTACATGGGGCTAGCTTTGTGCCGAAAATCAGATTTATTGAAGGTCTACAAGGTCCTCTTTTAAGTCGTTGAAGTCAGTGTTCAATTCTGCCTAGCTCCAGAATTTTCAGCTGGAGCAGTTTTACCGCGTAATTTCTTAAAAATAATCCGTAGCTGATTTTAACAAAATTCCAACTCTCACTTGTGCTATACTCATAGGGCTAACTTGTACCAAAAATTAGCTTCATTGAAGGTTTGCAAGGTCAGTCCTTATGTGGCGCCCCGCACCCCGGCCCCGCTGAAGTCGGTGCACCCGCCGTACTTCACTAAGGAGAGTACTAGGCGTCGTCCCATACGTATCATGATCCATGGTATAATGCATGGATTTTCGTGCTTACACGCAGATAAGTGTGCGAAACCGTGGCAGAATTTAAAACTTCAAATTAAACACATCCACACGATCATTCATAGTTTACATCCCAAATCAAAAGTATCGAAAATCACAAAATAAATGTTTTCCATTCCAAGTACTTCATCAGTCCTCAATTATAGCTGGCCAGTCATGTCTCCTAAACTCGTCCACTCCTCGCTGCGCACACGGATAGAGGAAACCTAGGCTCATCCTCAATCCACTCTACTTTATTCCTTGCAGCCTCTGGGAGGAAAAATAGGGGGCTGAGTGACAAAGTCACCAGCAAGTACACCATGAACAATCATGCATTAAATGGAAAGTACATACAAGAACCGAACCCCCAAAATTTGGTCTCTTACTATCATACCTGTCTTTCCATTCAAATGCCACCAAAGTAATAGAATCATCACTTGATCATAAAGGGAATAAGATCATAGCTTACATAACAACGACAATAAGATCGTAACTTAGGTAACGAAAGATAGCAAAGTCATGACCTAAGTAACATTACGTCTAGCATTTAGTTAGCATCTCATCCCTTCCATTAATAGCCACTAAGACAATAAAATCATAACTTAGTCATGTAGCACGTAAAGACAACTCAGTGCACAGACTCGACATCATGCTCATGACCATATGCAATATGTATGAGTATGCAAATGCAGTGCATAATGAAAACATGAAAATATTTTCTTTCATTCTTTCTTTCAAAACATCATCGTCAATAAAATCAAGAGAATGTTCAGATCTATTATATCCGGATCTGAGGCGGTCACATTAATCATAGTCATCAGGTCTATTCTCTCCGGGCCTAAACGGTCATAATCATCATAATCAGGTCTATTCTTTCCGGGACTGAACGGTCATAATCAGGTCTATTCTTTCCGGGCCTGAACGGTCATAGTCATCATAATCAGGTCTATTCTTTCCGGGCCTGAACGGTCATAATCATCAGATCAATTAACCCCGGATCTGGAGCGGGTTAAGCTGGCCAGAAATAAATGGTACCATAGGAATCTTCTTTCAAAACTGAAAACTTCTTTTTTTTAAAAGCGCTTTTTCATCATTCTTTGGCATAAAATCAGTTTCATAAATCATGTAAATGACGATGATGCAATGCATGACGTGCGATATGCAATTCGTGACAAAATGCATCACATAAATACAAGTATGGCCTTGTTCTTTAAGCTGGAGAAATTTTCCAGAACTTACACTCTGTTCATGATGCCTCCAACATAAAAAATCAGACCTGTTTTCATAATCTCTTGCCATACATATGCATAACGGAGACTTAGATAGATGTCATAATAATTTCGTAATATTCCGAAATGTCTAAAGTCCTCAAAACATCAGATTACCATAAAAGGGTACTGCTGAAATCAGCAGGGCAGTACCGCCTTACCTCTGTTTCGTGGGTCATAAAACTTTATTCATTTTGATCCATCACCTAGAAAACATAGCTAATTCACCAAGGAACAGTATTCATAAGGCTAAACATCACATTCAAGCTTAAATGAGCAAGATCAAAGCCTTACAACTTATGACAATGAGCTGCCCTGTTTTCCAGTTTTGTACACTAACTTCAACTCAGTTATTAACCATCAAAATGGTAGTTTCATACTGATTTCGTTACATGAACATGTACATATATGCCTTAAGTAACTACCATAAAATTTCCAAGGCAATCCAATAAACTTAAAGGGGTCATCTAATTACTTTCCCAAACTGGGTACATACAGAAACTGGAATGACCAGTTGTATCACGAAATGAATTGTGACCACACCACATATCCTTTTACCAAAATTCCAACTCACAGATGTCATAAACACATCAAGATATCATCAACTCCTTTTACTAAAATTCCAACTCACACATTTCATAAACATATAAGGCTATCATCATACAAAAAATTAGCCCATTTGAACACTCCTAAGGTCCCTTTTCAGGTCGTACAACAGGCAACATAAATCTGTCCAGCTCCAGTAATTCTGTTTGACCAACTCTTACTAAGCATTTCATTTAGGACAAACCACAACTCCTTTTAATGAGATTCCAACTCACACATTTCATAATCAAACAAATCTATCACCATACCAGAAATTAGCCAATTTTCACCTTCCTAAGGTTCGTTTTCAGGTCGTTCAACATGACACATAAAACTGCTCAGCTCCAGTGCTTCTGTTTGACCACTTCTTACTAAAAACTTCATTAAGGACAAACCACTACTCCTTTTATTGAAATTCCAACTCACACATCATATACATATGAGGTTAACATCACATCAAAAATTAGCCAATTTAAATACTCCTAAGATTCATTTTCAGGTCATGCAAAACGTCACACTGTTCTGCCCAGTTCCAGTAATTTCTTCTTGAGCAGTTTTGCCAAAAGACTTATTAAAAATAAACCATAACTCTTTTTACTGCAATTCCAACTCTCACTCGTACTATACACACAGAGCTAGGTCCATGTCAAAATTTAGCTTAATTTAACATTTCTATGGTTCGTTTTCAAGTCACACAATCAGCAACACAAATCTGCCAGCTCCAGTAGTTTCAGCACTTCTTCACCTTTTTATTGTTCAAGCATTCTTTTACCAACTTAATTCATTAAGATGACTTACTATACATCAAATACACATTTAAACATGGTTATTTCAAGTCTCATAACTTATTTTAGGCTACACATAACTCATACCAGCAGTCTTGCCATTTATGCTTAGAACATGTCACTTTTCATATCAACACTTTTCTTTACATCAACTATGTTCATGTCTTGTTCTTAGAATCTTCAACTAAGATTCATAACTTAAAAATGGCTAGTCATTCAAGCATGCACTTTACAAATAAGGCAAGATTTGCTAGAGTATACTTGCTTCTTTGAACCTTAGAGCTTTTCCTTAGCTTGAGCCTTGGTTGAAATGGACTGAAGTCTTCCTCCAACTTCAACATGTGTAGCACGGTTTTGAGATGAGAAAAGGTTGAACATTAGTTACTACCTTAAATGAAGAAACAACTATATTGAGGCTATGATTTTCTTACCAAAATGAAGCTTGAATGGAGCTTGAAGATGAAGATAGCCTTGACACTCCTAGCTCCTACTATGGCCGAAATATGTGATGAAGATAGGATTGTTCAAGTGCTCAATGAATCTTGAATGGTTTGCTTAAGTGAGTTCTTGAGAGTGTTTGATAATCCAAGATGAAGAAGAGCTTCTTGAATGTCTTGAAGATGAAGGTGAGCTTCTTGGATAATCCAAGACAACTTCAAGGGGGGAGGAGGAGGGAGGGGGCGTTCCATAAGAGGGGTCAAGGGAACAAGATTTTTCCAATGTGCCTAGAAAGCTAGGATGTCTCCCTTGTGTCTTGAACTTTGACCATTCTTTGTCCCCTTTTTCTTTTCTTTTCTTTTTATTTTCTTGTCTTATATTTATTCCAAGACAACTTGTATTGTATTTCCTTTTGTTTATTTTATTTTATTTCTTAAATAAGAGTTTGTTAGTTTAGTTCAACTATAGTTACTTTAGGTCAACCATAGTTACTTTATGTCAACTATAGTTACTTTATGCCCACTATAGTTACTTTATGCCAACTATAGTTACTTTATGCCAACTATAGTTACTTTATGGTCAACCTTGGTTACTTTACCCAACTAGAGTTATTTTCTTAACCTTGTAGTAAATTTTTAAGTAACCATGGTAATCTTCAACCATGGGGCCGATTTCTAGGCTTTGGTGACCCCCTTTTTACCATGCTTAATTTCCTTTTCTTATATGTGGATAATTGTCTCCTAATTAATTGATAGTTTCCCCTTTTTCTTGTCTTAAAATAAACTTAGGAAATTCTTAATCCCTCATGGCTATAGGGCCGAAACTTAGTAGTAGTTGGGGGAAAATTGTCCATTACTTGCAACTCCTTAATTTCCTTTTGAGCTTATTTCAAAAAGGCCCTTAAGATTATCATCTCTTATAATTTTGGGAAAAACCCTTTAAGGCCCTTTTTAAACCTTGTGGCCGAAAATTTCTTAAGCCTTTGGGAATGAATTGGTCACTTCATATAGTCCCTAACTCACGCTTGAATTGATTATATCATTTGCTTATCATCCTAAAAGGAAAGAATCACTAAGGAAACTTAGTGAAAGACACTTGAAAGATACCACTTTATTAATTCACTTATATGAGTCTTCAAGTACTATACGACTTTTCGGAGGGGTACAACACCTTAAGCCGTTTAAAAGGTCATTCCATTCTGCCCTATTCCAGTAGTTTGCTATTTTGTCATCTATACAAGTCAAATGTCCATGTACACCTTCTATCCAATCCCTTAATCCGGAACTTATGTGGTGTCTTAACCTATTTTGCAAAATATTTTCAAGCATGTATTCACATTCAAGAGTCATCTTAGTCTAATCCTACAAACAACCTCATAAAGCTCCTATCTTTCACATGTATACTTTTCTTAGGACCTTTTGTGTTACATTCACAAGTTAATCTTGTCTAGACCTACTTAGGTGAACCTTATTTCACTCTAGATCAGCCTCATTCCATAATGCATATAGGAAAAGGCTCCATCTTTGAAGGAATAAATCACATGCAAGGCATTGTTCTTAAGGAATCACTAAGATATAGTCTTAAACTTAAGATTTTCAACTAAAGATCAAATCTTAAGGACCTCTAAGCATTCAAGTCACTAACTCTTTAAATAAATCATCAGAGATCATTGTATACTTGCCTCTTCAAGCTAAAGCTCTTGTCTTTGCTTGGCTATGGAGTGAGTTGAGTTGAAATCCTTCTCCTTCTTCACCTTGAGCATACAGTTTTAAGGGAAATGGAAGGAAAAGATTAGTCTTTAAACAATAGAGGAAATAGGATATGTTTGAGGGCTAGAGCATCTTACCAAAATGAGCTTGGAATGGAGATGCAAGCACCTCAAGATAACACCACCTAGGAAAGTTGAAGGCTTTCACCTATTTAAACCATGAAACCCACGGTTTTGGCATGGAGAGAAGGAGTTCATGTGAGCTTCATTCTTCACCAAATAAGAGTTCACTTAAGGAAGCTTGGAACAAGACTTACCTAGATGTTTCTTGAGTCTTGAAGTTGAGGCTTGAATTGTTTTCTTGGTTCCAAGGGGTTGCCGAAATGTTTGCGGTGATGGGAGGATGTAATTTTTTTTGCTAAGTGTTGCTTGGCTTGCTTGAGAGGAATGTTCTAGATGAGTAAAAGATATTGTCTTGAAAAATTTAAAAATCTAGGGGATGAGGGAGGGCATGGCCGATTTTTGGAGGGAGAGAGTGAGGGTTAGGGTTTTCATGAGGGTTAGTCAAGGTTAGGTTAGTGATAACCTTAGTTACTTTATTCCAACTATGGTTACTTTAGTGCTAACCCAAGTTACTTTATCAAACCATGGTTATCTTAACCTTGGTTCTAAGGAAAAAGTAACCATGGTAGGATTTAAAAATCCTCCATGGTTAGACATAAAGGGGGCGGTTTGGGTTGGGGTCTTTATGACCTCAACCATACTTCCTCCTCCTTTAATGAGTTGTCTTACTTGTTCTTTAAATGCATGTCTATTTTGTTTTCTATTTATCTATTTAAATTTTCCAATAATGGATTGAAAAATCAAGAGGATTCTAGAATCCTTTACATGTCTTGGCCGAATTTTGAGGCCTCTTGGGCAATTTGATTTTTCTTGTAATTTTAAATTCATGTACTATATTATTTTCTTCATCTTATGTATTCCAATATTAGCATATGTATATGTACATAATAGAATGTACAATGTGCATGTCACCTGAATCATATACTAGTGTACATGTATCCGCGTATATAGGTATATATATATACACATATATCATATACACGCACATACATATATGGTGGTATATATCGTTCATATAACTCTATATTTCATGTATCACTTCAATAGTATTTAAGTAAAGAGAGTTAAGTTGACTTATGTAACACGCGCTAAAAGAAATTGTCGCTTTCATTCTGTCTCCTATTCATAGTTTTCACGTACATGATCGTTGGGGTACAACATCCTCTCCCTTTATCATAAGTTTCGTCCTCGAAACTTCAGAACTAGTCAAAAAGGTGGGGGTATCTACTCCTCATATCTTCTTCCATTTCCTATGTTGATTCTTCTTCCGAATGATGCTTCCATTGCACCTTCACCATGGGTATGGATCTCTTCCGCAATGCCTTCTCTTTCCGATCAACTATCCTTAAGGGTTCTTCCACGTAAGTTACATCTTTTTCAACCTTCAACTGTTGATCTTCAAGGATGTGGCTTGGGTCATATACATATCGACAGAGTTGAGAAACATGGAATACATCGTGCAGCTGAGAAAGGGATGGTGGCAACGCCAAGCGGTACGCAACCTCGCCTACTTTCTCAAGCACTTCATAAGATCCAACAAATCTTGGGATTAGTTTTCCTTTGATGCCAAATCTCTTAACTCCTTTGGTCGGAGAAACTTTCAGAAAGACTTTCTCTCCTTCTTGGAATTCTAAAGGTCTCCTTCTTTCGTCTGCCCATATCTTCGTTCTATCTTGCGCTGCTCTTAGTCTTTGCTGGACTAACTTTACCTTCTCTCGTGTTTGCTCAACAATGTCGGGTCCTGCATAGATTTTATCTCCAATCTCGTCTCAATAGAGTGGGGACCGACATTTTCGTCCATACAATGCCTCATAAGGTGCCATTCCGATGGATCTGTGGAAGCTATTATTGTAAGAAAACTCAACGAGCTTAAGACTTTTATCCCAGCTTCCTCCGAAATCAAGAATGTATGCGCGAAGCATGTCCTCAAGGGTTTGGATGGTTCTTTCTGATTGTCCATCTGTTTGAGGATGAAATGCGGAACTCATTCTTATCTCTGTGCCCATTGCCTTTTAAAAGGCGGTCCAAAATCTCGAAGTAAATCGGGGGTCGCGGTCGCATACAATACTGATGGGCACTCCATGTAAACAAACAATCTGATCAATATACATAGAGGCCAACTTCTCCATAGATGCCTTAATCGTCATAGCCAAAAAGTGAGCTGACTTAGTCAAACGATCCACAATGACCCATATAGCGTCATTCCCATACTTAGTCTTGGGTAGGTCAGTCACAAAGTCTATGGTGATGTGGTCCCACTTCCATTCCGGCACTTCTAAGGGTTGTAATAATCCAGCGGATCTTTGGTGTTCGGCTTTCACACTTTGGCAGATCAAACATCGCTCAACAAATTCTGCTATTTGTCTCTTCATACCGGACCACCAAAACTTTTGCTTGAGATCTTGATACATCTTATTAGCTCCAGGATATATAGATAATCGAGAATTATGAGCTTCCATCAAAACTTCATCCTTAATTTCCTTGTTTTCGGGGACACATATCCGTCCTCGGTACCGTAAACTGCCATCACTGCGAACCTCAAAGTCATCACGCGGCTTATCTTCCATCCTTTTCTTGACTTTTCTTTTGGCTTCATCAATCCCTTGAGTCTCTTTGATCTTATCAATTAATGAAGGGACAAGAACTAATTTGGCGAGAACTTCATCGACTGAGTCAACTTCTTCTAGGCCAAATTTTTCCATGTCTCGCTGAAGAGGTGGTTGCCGTGGGTGGCTTGTTTTTCGACTTAACGCATCAGCGACTTTGTTAGCTTTTCTTGGATGATATTGAATGGAAAGGTCATAATCTTTTATCAATTCCAACCATCTGCGTTGCCGCATATTAAGCTCTTTCTGGGTAAAGAGGTACTTTAGGCTCTTGTGGTCTGTATAGATCTCGCACTTCTCGCCATATAAGTAGTGCCTCCATATCTTTAATGCGAAAACCACTGCGGCAAGCTCAAGATCATGGATAGGGTAGTTTTGCTCAAATGGCTTCAACTGTCGGGATGCATACGCTATCACTTTGTCATTCTGTATAAGAACACATCCAAGACCATTCTTCGAAGCATCACTGTATACTACATACTTCTCTCCAGGAGTGGGCTGAGCTAGGATAGGAGCGGATGTCAATTTTTCTTTCAGCTCTGAAAAACTCTTTTCACAATCGGCACTCCACTCAAACTTGGTCTTCTTTTGGGTCAATCTGGTGAGGGGAACAGCTATCCTCGAGAATCCTTCAACAAACTTTCTGTAATATCCGGCTAGTCTGAGAAAACTTCTTACTTCAGTAACATTTGTTGGCCTGGGCCATTCCATGATAGCTTCAATCTTCTTGGGATCTACTGAAATCCCATTTTCTGAAATCACATGACCAAGGAAGGATACACTTCGCAGCCAAAACTCGCATTTGCTAAACTTGGCATACAACTATCTTGCTCTTAGAATATTCATGACTGTCCTCAAATGGGCTGCGTGAGTCTCTTCGTCGGGTGAATAAATCAAGATGTCGTCTATGAAGAGCACTATGAACTTGTCCAACTGTTCTTGAAAGATTCGATTCATGAGATCCATAAAGGCGGCAGGGGCATTGGTCAAACCAAAAGGCATGACTAAGAACTCATAGTGTCCATAGCAGGTTCTAAAAGTAGTCTTAGGGACATCTTCCGCCTTAATCTTCAATTGAAAGTATCCAGATCGTAGATCAATCTTACTAAAAATTCGAGATCCCTGCATTAAAATGCTTTAGGTAGGGTTTCAAAGGATTTAAACTTAGTCAAGTTAAAGCTTAGGAGTTACTTACCCTGAGCTGGTCGAATAAGTCGTCAATCCAGGGCAATGGGTACTTGTTCTTTATGGTGATTTTGTTGAGCTCCCGGTAATCAATGCATAAGCGCATACTTCCATCTTTCTTTTTCACGAATAGCACCGGAGCACCCCAAGGTGAAACACTGTGGCGAATGAGTTTCCTTTTCAACAGTTCGTGTAGCTGTTCCTTTAGCTCCTTTAGTTCTGTAGGTGCCATGCGATAAGGGGCTTTTGATATAGGTTCAGCTCCTGGAACAAGGTTTATTTCGAAAGCAATCTCGCGATCAGGAGGTAGTCCAGGCAGATCATCAGGAAATACATCAGGGTATTTATTAACAACCGGAACTTGCGTAAGGGTAGGACTTTCTTGTTCAGCACTTAAAACACAAACCAGAAATCCTTCCTGACCTTTCCTTAATGCGCGGCTGGCACGAGCTGCGTTAACGAAGACTCTCTTGGGGGGTTTCTTTAACTTAGCTCCTCCTTGGAATGACATCTCTTCTCGAGCTGGGTTCTTAATGATAACTTGCCTGCTTTGGCAGTCAATGTGGGCATGATTCTTTGAGAGCCAATCCATTCCGAGAATCACGTCAAAATCACTCATAGATATGGGGATCAAATTGGCCTCAAACAACTGGTTGTTAAACTCGAGCACACAATTTCTATGTGATGGGAAACAAGCCCCTGGTCGCCAGCTGCTTGTACTCTATAAGGTGAATTTAATCGGATTGGGTCATGATCGATATTCTTAGCAAACTTTCTTGAAATAAATGAGTGACTAGCGCCACTGTCGAACAACACATTTGCAGGTATGCTGCACACTAAGATAGTTCCTGAACCATGCATATTTTGCTAAACAATAATAGGTAGGTATGAGGAAAACGTACTGAAGACATAAAACTTTTAAATCTTACCAGTCACTACGTCAGCAGTCTCTTCAACATCATCACCTGTCATGGCGTGCACTCTTGCATTTGCTCGGGGCCGTTGGTTTTTTTGCTGTTGTTGTGGTTGAGCTCCCTTCTCTGGGCAGTCCTTAATCAGGTGGCCATCTTTGCCGCATCCAAAGCATTTACCTGTCCTCCATCTACACTCACCCATGTGCCTCTTTTGGCAATGAGGGCATACTAGTATCGCTGGCTGCTGAGATGGGGCCTGATTCTTCTGCTGATTATTTTGGCTTGGCTTGCGACGCTGATTCTGTCCTTGATATTGTCCCTGACGAACGGACCCTCGGAAATTCTTCTTAGCCATTTTCCTATACTTCTCATTTCCGGTTCCTTGTCTCTCTCGCTTTTGACCCACATCATCTCTTCATACAATATCTCTCTCTATGCGGTAGCACGCATCCAGAAGTGCTCCAAAATTGGCAGGATTTGCATTCACCAACCACGTCCTAATCCTCGGATTCAAACCTCGTTCAAACTTTAGCATTTTTGTTTCTTCATCGTTCATAGTAACAGGCTGAAACCTCCCAAGTGCGATGAACTTATTTGCATACTCAGCTACTGTCATGTCCGACTCTTGCTTCAGAGATTCAAACTCATGCCTCTTTTGCAATTTGACTGACGGAGGGATATAGAACTTATGAAATTCTTGCAGAAATCTTTCCCAAGTGATCGGTATGGCAAAGGTTGCAGATTTGTCTTCCACCATTGATTAGCTTCACTGATTAAGAAGGGTCTGATAGCCTGAGCCTTCATCTCCTCTGGGGCTTGAATTAGCTCAAAACAATTTTCAACTTCATCTAGCCACTTTTCCACAGTATCTGGGTTAGGCTTTCCCTCAAACGGTGGTACATTAGCTCTCTTGAGCTTCTCAAAATAGTACTGGGCATCCCTTACTGGCTGATGTGGCTGAGGTGGAGCATTCTGATGAATTAGGCGTTGTCCTATCTGAGTAACCACTTGGCAAAAGGTCTGAAATGTATTCATATCCGGGATGACTGGAGGAACAGGTGCCTGTGGAGCTGGTGGTGGATTATTCTGTGCTGGAGGGTCCTGGTCCTGCTGAGGTGGCGGCGGAACCTGTGCTGGTGGTGGAGGAATGGGCTCCTGAGCAGCTGGTCGTGATCTTGGAGGTCTGCCACGTGGTCTCACCATCTGCACTTATGGGTTTAACGTCTATTTAGGATAACGGAATAAAATCAATTTATTTTGACCAAGGACCATAATTCAAAAATTTTAAAATATGGAAGGAAAGGGCACGTCTTACGTCATAGACCTAGCTTTCATAGTTAAGAATACTTTATTAAGTTACATCCTAAACCCGGTCTACGTGGTCCTAGTCTAAGGCCATCACTCATCTAAGATCATGACTTAGATCTAAGATCAAACTTAGATTGCTAAGATCATAAATTAGTCCTACGTTCTGCCCGAAATCTAGAGCCTGGGCTCTGATACCACCTGTGGTGCCCCACACCCGGGCCTCGTCTAGATACGGTGCACCCGCCGTACTTCACTAAGGACAGTACGAAGCGTCATGCATAACATGCAAAAATCCATAACATAAATCATGGACTCCCATGCTAACATTCAACATGGTAGTAAAATTTAGGCAGAATTAAAACTTTTCAAATTAAACATGCATTACTAAATTACTAAGTTCCCAAAAGTAATAGTCCCACAAGATAACATAACCGAAAGCCAGAGAGTTCAAACATAGTCATAATACAAAACGTCTTGGCATCACAAAAGTCCTTAAGCTTAGGTTCCTTCATATCTCCTCGCCTATGGATAAGGTACCTTTGGCTCATCCTCGATCCATTCTATATTGGAATTATCTGGTTCTGGGGAAAAATAAAGTGTGAGTGACAAAAATCACTCAGCAAGAATACAATAAGCTACCATGATATACATAAAGAATTATATCATGAATGTAATACCCCGAGAACCTCGAATAATCATAATTCATACCTGATCTTTAATCCCGAGCTTGCTTGACGTTTAGCTTAAGCATAAATTTAAGAATGCTATAACGGTATCATCTCATAAACCATTAGCTGTGTCATGCAACTTGTTTACATACTCATGAGTTATGTAAATGCAATGCATGATGTCATGTCGTGTCAAAACATCATTTGGTCCCATAAAATAACATGTCACAAAAACCGAGTGTCAGATCAATTAACCCCGGATCTGAGCGGGTCCAGAACATATCAACAGACCAATTAACCTCGGGTCTGGGACGGGTCCAGAACAGATATCAGATCAATTAACCCCGGATCTGAGCGGGTCCATAACAGATATCAGATCAATTAACCCCAGATCTGAACGGGTCCAGAACAGATATCAGATCAATTAACTCCAGATCTGAATGGGTCCAGAACATATATCATGTCATCAGACTAATTAACCCCGGGTCTGGAGTCAGGTTAGTCGCATGCTTGGCCGGCAAAGGAATCATGAAGCTTTCTTTTAAAACATGGGACCATAAAAACTTTTCATGCATAACTGAAAACATTTTCACTTGAGAAGACTTGCATGCATAAAATCGGATTCATGTGACATATGGATATGCATGATACATGGAATGATATGCCATGCAAGTCATGACGTGAATAATCGTATGCATTCCTTATAACATGTCAACATGCATGAATTTGGAAGCTAAATACTTCTAGACTTTTAATTCATATTCATGGGGCGGTTAAGCTAACCAAATAGGTCCATTTCCATAATCTTTTGTCACAAATACGTTGGTGGAATCTTAGACACATGTCGTAAAAATTTCAGATTATTTCAATAACCATAAAGGGGCTCATTTAATTAATTTCTGAAATGGGTTAGGTGCTGAAACTGAACTGACCTATTTTACCAAAAATTCAGTTGCGGCAAATCCGTGATTCGTTTTTCAGAAATTCCAACTCGCACAAATCATAAACAGGTGGAACTAGTATCCTACCGAAATTTAGCCTATTTTCATATCTCTAAGTCCCCTTTCTGAGTCTAGAAATTCGTTACTAAACTTCAGGTTGGTTCCAGTGATTTCAGTTGGGCAGTTTGACTAATTAATTCATTAAAAATAATCCAGAACTTGTTTTACCAAAATTCCAGCTGGCGTGTTCACCTCACTCATATTATTATTACCATGCCAAAAATCAGCTTTATTGGTGCTCTACAAGGTCCCTTTTCAAGCCAAACAAAAGAGGTTACCATTCTGCTCAGTTCCCGTTTTTCATGTCTGACTAGTCTTACTAAATATTTTATTAAAAATTAACCATAGCTCATTTTAATGAAATTCCAACTCCCAATTCTTCTATACACATGGGCCTAGCTTTGTGCCGAACATCAGATTTATTGAAGGTCTACAAGGTCCTCTTTTAAGTCGTTGAAGTCAGTGTTCAATTCTGCCTAGCTCCAGAATTTTCAGCTGGAGCAGTTTTACCGCGTAATTTCTTAAAAATAATCCGTAGCTGATTTTAACGAAATTCCAACTCTCACTTGTGCTATACTCATAGGGCTAACTTGTACCAAAAATTAGCTTCATTGAAGGTTTGCAAGGTCAGTCCGTAAGCCGTTTAAAAGGTCATTCCATTCTGCCCTATTCCAGTAGTTTGCTATTTTGTCATCTATACAAGTCAAATGTCCATGTACACCTTCTATCCAATCCCTTAATCCGAAACTTGTGTGGTGTCTTAACCTATTTTGCAACATATTTTCAAGCTTGTATTCACATTCAAGAGTCATCTTAGTCTAATCCTACAAACAACCTCATAAAGCTCCTATCTTTCACATGTGTACTTTTCTTAGGACCTTTTATGTTACATTCACAAGTTAATCTTGTCTAGACCTACTTAGGTGAACCTTATTTCACTCTAGATCAGCCTCATTCCATAATGCATATAGGAAAAGACTCCATCTTTGAAGGAATAAATCACATGCAAGGCATTGTTCTTAGGGAATCACTAAGATATAGTCTTAAACTTAAGATTTTCAACTAAAGATCAAATCTTAAGGACCTCTAAGCATTCAAGTCACTAACTCTTTAAATAAATCATGAGAGATCATTGTATATTTGCCTCTTCAAGCTAAAGCTCTTGTCTTTGCTTGGCTATGGAGTGAGTTGAGTTGAAATCCTTCTCCTTCTTCTCCTTGAGCATACGGTTTTAAGGGAAATGGAAGGAAAAGATTAGTCTTTATACAATAGAGGAAATAGGATATGTTTGAGGGCTAGAGCATCTTACCAAAATGAGCTTGGAATGGAGATGCAAGCACCTCAAGATAACACCACCTAGGAAAGTTGAAGGCTTTCACCTATTTAAACCATGAAACCCACGGTTTTGGCATAGAGAGAAGGAGTTCATGTGAGCTTCATTCTTCACCAAATAAGAGTTCACTTAAGGAAGCTTGGAACAAGACTTACCTAGATGTTTCTTGAGTCTTGAAGTTGAGGCTTGAATTGTTTTCTTGGTTCCAAGGGGTGGCCGAAATGTTTGTGGTGATGGGAGGATGGAATTTTTTTTTTGCTAAGTGTTGCTTGGATTGCTTGAGAGGAATGTTCTAGATGAATGAAAGATGTTGTCTTGCAAAATTTAAAAATCTAGGGGATGAGGGAGGGCATGGCCGATTTTCGGAGGGAGAGAGTGAGGGTTAGGGTTTTTATGAGGGTTAGTCAAGGTTAGGTTAGTGATAACTTTGGTTACTTTATTCCAACTATGGTTACTTTAGTGCTAACCCTAGTTACTTTATCAAACCATGGTTATCTTAACCTTGGTTCTAAGGAAAAAGTAACCATGGTAGGATTTAAAAATCCTCCATGGTTAGACATAAAGGGGGCGGTTTGGGTTGGGGTCTTTATGACCTCAACCATACTCCCTCCTCCTTTAATGAGTTGTCTTACTTGTTCTTTAAATGCATGTCTATTTTGTTTTCTATTTAGCTATTTAAATTTTCTAATAATGGATTGAAAAATCAAGAGGATTCTAGAATCCTTTACATGTCTTGGCTGAATTTTGAGGCCTCTTGGGCAATTTGATTTTTCTTGTAATTTTAAATTCATGTACTATATTATTTTCTTCATCTTATGTATTCCAAGATTAGCATATGTATGTGTACATAATAGAATGTACAATGTGCATGTCACCTAAATCATATACTAGTGTACATGTATCCGCGTATGTAGGTATATATATACACATATATCATATACACGCACATACATATATGGTGGTATGTATCGTTCATATAACTCTATATTTCATGTATCACTTCAATAGTATTCAAGTAAAGAGAGTTAAGTTGACTTATGTAACACGCGCTAAAAAAATTGTCGCTTTCATTCCGTCTCCTATTCATAGTTTTCACGTACATGATCGTTGGGGTACAACACAAAATAATGTAATAAAATCTGAGATTTCAAATTTGAAATCAAGGAATGTGGATGTAGGAAAAATGGTGAAACAGTTTGACACGGGTACAAACATGCTAGATCGCATCATCTCTTCGCAAAATCATGATAGCGACAAAACCGAATTAGGATATGTTGAGAAAAATGAGACACAAAGTAAATCAACCAAATTCATTTCATCTTCATCTAAGAAAATTGATGCATTCAAGATAAATGTAGCGCCTAAAAGGACACCTAGATCCACTTCTTCTTCATCTCATCGTGCTTCTTCTTCATATCATACAAGATATAATTATGTGTCGTATAAATATGAAAAGAAACCTTTGATGTATACACGACATCCATTTAACAAGAATGCATCTAGATCATGCACTATGCACACTAACACAAGGAAACATCAAAAACGACGACCATACAATGTTCACAGTGGAATTCTCGGCCAAAGGCCAAAGGCATTCCTACCTAATGACTATTATATTGCTTCTTCATCTATATTCTCACCATTTGTAAGACCGGGAAAGGTCACTCAAATATGGGTACCAAAAGGTACTCTTATAAAGGGGTGAAGAACTAACTCGTAAGGACCCAAAATAAAAGGGTACCTAAATCGTTGTTACACAATACAGGGAACACATATATCTAAAGGTACATCAATCATGTGGTTCCTTGACAGTGGTTGCTTGAGGCACATGATAGGTGACCTGAGCTTGTTTTCAAAGTTGAAGAAGGTTACAAAAGATGGATCAGTGACCTTTACAGACAATAATGAAGGAAGAATCATCGGAAAAGGTACAAATAGAAGCCCAAGTACTCTTCAAATCTCCAACGTCTTCTTGGTAAGTAATCTATCCTATAAATTGCTTAGCATCTCATAGTTTCTTCACAACGGTTTTGATGTATGTTTCACTCACCCATATTGCAACATAGTAAATAAAAACAGAGAAACGGTATTAAAAGGAAAAAAGAGAAGGAAATATTTTTACGCTTTCCAAGGATGGCATGTTAGATGCTAAAGTTAAATGTTTTATGCCAAATGAACCGAATGTAAATTTGTGGCATAGGCGATTAGGACACATTAGCATCTCAACACTTGAAAAACTTCAACAAAAGAATCTAGTACGAGGATTGCCTAAACTTGATTTAGACAACTTTCAATTGTGTGAATCTTGTATTAAAGGCAAACAAACACGCGAGTCACTTAAATCTAAAAATGAAATTAGCACATCTAGAGTGTTAGAATTATTACTCATTGACTTGTTTGGTCCTAGTCATACTAGGAGTCTTGGTGGGCGACACTATGCATATGTTATCGTTGACGATTTTTCTCGCTATACATGGACTTTATGTCTTGCGAATAAAGATGATATTACCATTGAGATTGTTTTAAATTAATAAAACAACTTGAAAATGAATATGAAGAAGATTAAGAGCGATAGAGGCGTAGAATTTAAAAAAAAGGACATGATTTATTTTTGTGAAGAAAAAGGTATTAAACACGAGTTTCGCCACCTAGAACACCAAATTAAATGGAGTAGTAGAAAGAAAGAATAGGACATTACAAGAAATTGCTAGAACCATGTTATGTGAAAATAAGTTGCCTATATTTTTGTGGGCGGAAACCGTAAATTGTGCATGCTATATAGTAAATCATTTGTCGATCAGAAAAAATAAACAAAACTCCTTATGAAATAGTAACTGATCGCATGCCTAAAATTGATTACTTTCGTGTGTTTGGTTGTAAATGCTTTGTTTTGAATACAAAAGATAATCTAGATAAATTTGAGTCTAATCAATTGAATGCATCTTTGTTGGATATTCTGTGAATTCCAAGGCATGTAAATGTTATAATCCTATCACTAGACAAATTTTAGAATCTATTCATGTGAAGTTTGATGAATTTGGCGAGTTTGAAAAAGATAAAGAATATGACGATGATTTTGAACTAAAGCCCGTGTTAGATGATATAGAAGAGAATATTGTACATGATGAGCCTAACACACTAGAAATGCATGCTCACTTAGAAATGCATGAAAATTTAGAGAATAATTAAACAAGATGGCATAGGGATCACCCACACGACCTTATTATAGGCGATATAACTCGAGGTGTCCGACCACGTAGAAGAATAAATCCGGATGAAATAAACCAATTTTATGCTATGATATCCAAAATTGAACCCAAGAACGTATTTGATGCTTTGAATGATTCTTCTTGGATTGATGCTATGCATGAATAATTAAATCAATTCACAAGAAATGATGTATGGGATTTAGTGCCACGACCATAAGATAAAACGATAATAGGCACAACGTGGGTCTTTAGAAATAAAATGAATGAATAAGGTAAAGTTGTTAGAAACAAAGCAAGACTTGTAGCACAAAGATATAATCAAAAACAAGGAATAGACTACGACGAAACATTTGCACCCGTAGCACACTTAGAAGCCATACGATTATTACTTGCTATCGTTTGCATAATAGATTTTAAACTTTATCAAATGGACGTAAAAAGCGTATTTTTAAATGGTTTTATACAAGAAGAAGTATATGTTAAACAACCACCCGTTTTGAAGATTTGAAATATCCTAATCACGTCTACAAATTGAAGAAGGTGCTATATGGTTTAAAATAAGCACCTAGGGCTTGGTATGATCGTTTTGCTACTTTTCTTTTAGAAAATGGATTTAAAAGAGACACCATAGATAGCACTTTATTCTTGAAACAAGATAAATTGGATTTACTTATTATTCAAATTTATGTTGATGACATTATTTTTGGATCTACATCTCATAAACTTGTTGAAGAATTTGAAATAAGCATGAAATCCGAATTCGAAATGTCTATGGTTGGTGAATTGAATTATTTTATTGGCTTGAAAATTAAACAAACTAGTAAAGGCATCCATATAAGTCAAGTCAAATATGTGAATAACAAAATTATAAAGTTTAACTTTGAGAACATGAACCATCCCCCACCCCTATGAGTGTCACCACTAAACTAGATAAAGATGAGAATGAAAAAGACTTTGATAATGGTTTGTATAGGTCTATGATTTATTCTTTGCTTTATCTTACCACAAGTAGACCCGATATCATGTTTAGTCTTTGTATGTGTGCACGTTTTCAAAGAAAACCTAAAGTGTCTCACTACAATGTTGTAAAAAGAATATTTCGATACATTAAGCGCACTCCCACTTTAGGAATTTGGTATGATAAGAATTGTGAATTTGACTTGCTTACGTATACTGATGCGGATTATTGCGGATGCAAAATAGATAGAAAAAGTACAAGTGGCACTTGCCAATTTATAAGAAATTCATTGATTTCTTGCTTTTCGAAAAAGCAAGAAAGTATGGCATTATCTACTACTGAAGCTGAATACATGGCACTTAGTCTTTGTTGCACACAACTCTTATGGTTAAAACAACAACTATCTGATTTTGGAATCACGGTAAATCGCATCCCCATTTATTGTGATAGTATGAGCTCTATTAATTTATCTAAGAACCCCGTATTACACTCTAAGGCAAAAAACATAGAAGTACGACATCACTTTCTTCGTGATCATGTGAACAGTGGTGATATCGTTATAGAACATGTCCGTACTGAAGCACAAGTAGCCGACATATTCATCAAAGCACTAAATCAACCCACGTACGAAAATCTACGCTCAAAATTAGGCATGATTTCTGCCGATTTTCTATAGATTGATATTTTTTCATCATCACATGCACTTTTGATATTATTTACAAAATAAAGGGGGTGAGTGAATGATTTAAGGGGCAGAGAGTGGGGGAGAGAGTGTATGATTTAAGGGGGAGAGGGAGCATGATTGCATAATTTAAGGAGGAGACCTATAAAATTCAAAAATCAAAATTCAAATTCGTGTCTAATTGAAGGGGGAGCAATTATATTTAAATCATGAACTAGTGTTATTTTGTAAATCATCAAAAGAGGGAGATTGTTGAGAAAAGTGTTTGAATGATTTACAAATGCATGATTTAAATATTACGAGTCTACGAAATGCATGACAAAAATAATACTTCACACGTTTTTGTGATATATATGCATCATATGCTTTATATATATTGTTGCTGTACTAACAAGCCATCAAGCGTTAAAGCTTACATCATATGGCAAACATTTGTTTCCTTTGAACTATTTTCAGGTGCCACAATTAATGAACTAAACTAGTTCATTAAGTATAGTACTTACGTTATGAACTAACTGGTTCATTAAATGGAGATATATTTGGACAAAGCTTTATGGCAACAAACTTGGAAATGGAAAGTATCCCTTCTACTCCTCTCACACACCTACATATATATATTCAGAGACATATATCAAAAGATGGCGTCTTCATCCCCTGGAACTTCGGAGCCTGCTGCCACCGCCGTTCGATCATTTGCAGCGGTAGTCGCTGCACCTCCTTCCTCTCGCGCTCATATCACTCCAAAGGCCATAACAAAGCACAAAGGTCATCCTTTGATTGCTTTTACAGATGAGAAAATTGATGCTTTAGCCGCCCCATACCGATTAACACTCGTTGGCACATTTTGGTATGGCCGGCCTCCTCTGAAGATTATTCGCGATGTTTTCGACCGAATAGGATTCAAGTCAGACGTAAAGATCACGCTTTTGGATCAATCTCATATACTGCTAAACTTTCTGCATGAGCCGGATTACATCCGATGCTTTTATCGCCGTTCATGGACAATCGCAGGTTGCACGATGCGTGTTACAAAATGGACCATTGATTTTGATCCTGCTGCCGATGCTCCAATCGTCCCTATTTGGGTTGCTTTTCCAAGTCTGCCAATTCATTACCATCAAAAGGAGGCACTTTTTGAAATTGCAAGGATAGTTGGACACCCTATCAAGCTTGACGTTGCTACCGCAGATGGCCTTCGTCCATCCGTTGCGCGTGTTTGCGTAGAAGCGGATATATCAACGGAACTCTCCAAGAAGTTATTTTTGCAGGGGAAAAACAAAATTATACCACAACAAATAATTTATAAAGATCTTCCATCATTTTGCAGTGACTGCCGCCGGCTAGGTCATTCAACTTCTTCATGCGGTAGCACACCAAAAGAAAACCCACCGCAGAAACCTACTGTTCGTTGGACTCCAAAGAAAGGCAAAAAAGATCACACCTTGGCTTCCGCCAATATCGTTTCCAATGATCCAAGTATAATGGTGCAGGATCTGCCAGAGGCTGCAAATCCATTACCTGATTTAATTCCACCGACGGATGTAGCAGAGAATGTAACTTCTTTGAACAATATTGATCATTACAATAACCCGCCGCATAACCCTCCGAGCAACATGGATGCATTCCATGCTGCGTCAGATCCTTCGGCAGATCAAGCACGGGATCAAACAGATGACCCAGATATTTGTCAAGTGTCCGACTCAGATGCGGATCAAATGGTGAATACATTTGTACACATTGATGCAGACTCCCGATCGCAATTTCAGCAACAGATGATTGCGGCTGCTGAGTCTATTACCAAGCGTTTATCATCCCGACCTCAAATTTCCAGTGATGAAGAAATTTTACAGAATTTTTTTGCAGGGAAAACTCCAGATACTGACGGGTTTATTCCGGTGGCACCAAGAAGACGACGGCGACCTAAAAACGCATTGCCACCGCGTCCGCCCCTACTGTTGTAACTCAAAGTGCTTCACGTATGGGTTCCGCTCCTCCAGACTCATTACAATGAATGCTCTTACATGGAATGTAGGGGGCCTTCGAACCTCTCTTCATCGTTTATTAAGTTTGTTGCGTCAGACAAGGTTAGATATCCTGGTAATCATTGAGCCTAAATAGCGTCCGTCCAAACTAGTTTCTTACCGTTTGAAACTGGGTTTCTCACAGGCTATAGACACATGTCAAGGTAATGTCTGGATCTTTTGGAACTCATCCTTGTTGCAATTTCTTGACATACAACATGGACTTCAAACAGCTCTTCTCTCTTTTTTAAATCGTCCTATGCAAAAATCATTTGCATGGTCAGTGGTATATGGAAGACATACAACTTCTGATAGACGTCAGTTATGGGACTCTTTTCAGGAAGTTTCTCGCACTATAATAGTCCCATGGATCATTGGGGGTGATTTCAAAACTTTTCTTTCTTTAGAGGAACATTCTGGGCGTTCCACTCCTCCGCTTCGTACATTGTCTGATTTTCAGCACTGTGTTGATGTTTGTGGGCTGCAGGATATACCATTTCGGGGCACACCTTATACTTGGGCATGTGGAACTGGTCAAGGCAGAACTATGCGGCGCCTTGATAGATATTTATGCACAATTACTTTCTCCAGTTTATTCTCTGATATAGTTGTTCATCATTTATCGAGGGCGACATCGGATCATGCACCGCTGCTGCTTAAGTGTACACAATCTCATGCACGCCCTACAGTTTCTTTTCGCTATATAAATGCGTGGGCCTTACACTCGGATTTCTTAGCCTTCGTGAAAGACAATTGGCAGCAATATCCAATGTCTGGTGGCGTGCGTGGTCTTTACTCGAAATTAAACAGCCTTAAAAAGGATCTTCAAACTTGGAATAAACATGTATATGGCAATATTTTCAATAATGTAGCTCAGGCAGAGGCCCATTATCAGCGTTTAGAAAGTCTATTTGATGAGGATCCTACCCCTTCAAATAGGACTGTACTCTCTTTGGCACAAGCTCAACTGCAACAAGCAACAAAGGCACAAACTTCATACTCAAAAATCACGTGTAAAATGGATGTCTGAAGGAGAAGCCAACACGTCATACTTTCATGCTGTTGTTAAAGACAGACATCGATGTCTCCAGATTCGAGAGCTCAAAAATTCAGCTGGCGAAATATTACACGACGACGCAGCATTAGGAGCTGCAGCAGTCTCCTTCTATAAAACACTCTTTGCGCAGGAACATGTCAGTGGAGTTGATGATTTTCTTAGTAATATCCCCTCTCTAGTTACGCAGTCAGATAATGAACTGCTAATTGCAATTCCAGATGAAAATGAAGTTCGATCTGCAGTTTGGAGTTTAAGCCCAACTAGTGCCGCTGGTCCTGATGGTTATAATGGCCATTTTTACAGAACATGTTGGGAAATAGTTCGCCTTGATGTCGTTCTTGCTGTTCAAGAATTTTTCCTAGGAGTTCCTCCACCGCAGGTAATGCTAGCATCCATGATTACTTTAATTCGAAAGAAATCAAACCCAGTAACTTATGCGGACTTTCGTCCAATTTGCCTTTCTAGCTTCATAAGCAAAGTTACTACAAGAATAATAGCTTCACGCTTGAATACTTTGCTGCCAAAAATAATTTCGTTGGAACAAATTGGATTCCTGCGAGGTCATGATATTAGTGAGCATGTACTAATGGCGAATGAGATGGTACACTTACTTGATAAAAAAACACGTGGTGGAAATGTAATGATTAAGCTAGACATGGCTAAAACCTTTGATCGCGTCAATTGGACATATTTGGAATCTATTTTGCTATGTTTTGGGTTTGCCTCATGGTTTATCCGAATCATGATGAACAATATGAGTCTCTTGAAGTTTTCAGTGGCTATCAATGGGGCCTCCTATGGTTTTTTCTCACCCACCCGTGGTGTCAAACAGGGTGATCCACTTTCCCCTCTTCTTTTCATCATTTGCTCAGAAGGCTTCAGCCGTGGCATCAATAGACTGTTTTCGACTAATCATCTTAAAGGATTTGCGCTTGGTAGAGTTCCTCCAGTATCTCATTTGGCATATGCGGATGATCTATTGATTTTTTAAATGCTTCAACGCAGAATTTGCAAAAATTTCAATCTTTCCTACATGACTATCAGCGGGCTTCTTGACAATTAGTCAATTATGCTAAAAGTCAGTTTGTTATTAGTTCTTATATTGTTTCATGTCATCAACAAAATATTGTTCAAGTATTGACCATGCAGCCATCGGCATTGCCCATCAAATATCTGGGGTCTTATCTATATCGCGGGATTAATAGGGCTTCGTACTGTATTTCTCTACTACAGCACTTTGATGCGAAGCTCACAGGTTGGGCCAGTCGACTACTATCGCCAGGTAGTCGCCTATTATTGTTAAAAACAGTTTTAACATCTATGCCACTCCATCTCCTAGTGGCTTCACGATTACCAAAAAGCGTTATTTCTGCCATTAACAGAAAAATCTCTACCTTTCGATGGGATGGGAAACATCACTGGACTTCTTTTGATAATTTATGCTATCCAGAACTAGAAGGAAGATGGGGAGTTCGCAGTTTATTACACATTCAACGAGCTTATGACTGCAAACTTTCGTGGTCTTATCATAATACAACTTCCTTATGGTCAAGGTATATGCGTTCACGCTATGGCTTGCGTTCAGATTATTTATCCCGGATATATGATTCTCCAGGATGGAAAAGAATATGTTCAGTTCATTCGTTATGTCTACAACTTTCAACTGATTTTCCAACGCCACTGTGGCGTTCTAGCTCATCTGGGAACTTTCTTTTACGTTGTGCATATGATGATGTCTGGCCTCATCGTGCTCATTTGTTGTCACATAAATTCATTTGGTGGAGGGGAATTCCTAATATCATAAGTATATTTATATGGAGGTTGCTACACTCGGCATTGCCGTTTGAAGATAACATGCGGCATTTTTCTGTGATCTGTCCGACAATCTGCCCATTTTGTAGGAAAGCCTTAGCAACTGTTAACCACATCTTCCTCTTTTGTTCGGAAGTCAAGCAGTCTTGGTTGTCTCTATCTTGGTTGCTGGATGGTCCTTTTCCACAAGTTCCGAATCTCCGTCAATATTTAATGCAATGGTGGTTGTCTTCTTCTGCTAAGTCACTCAAGGGCAACTTCAGGGTTATTGGCCCCATTATGTTGTGTTGGGCAATTTGGAGGATTTATACCAATCACTATTATGGGGATGGAGATTTGCCTGTAACAAAAATCTTTCATCTTGCACGTCAGACATGCTATGATTGGGCTACATCACTTTTGGGTACATCTTTGGCACAGTATGTTCTTTCCCTCACAGAGGCTGGATTTTCTCCAAGACGTCGGCCAAAGCTTCCTATACCCCTAAAATGGGAGCTTCCTCCGTCAGGGAAATTAAAACTGAATGTCGATGCATCGGCCAGATGTTCATATGCTGCAGCGGGTTCCATATTGCAGGATTCAAATGGCCATTTGCTGGCCGCTCTCTCCTCCTTCCGCCTGCCTCTTTTATCACCATTGCGGGATGAGCTGCAAGCTATTCTTTATAGTTTACTATTCTTTGGCCTTCTCCACCGCCGTTTGATTATTGAAACTGACTGCAAGCAGCTGAATCAACTATCCAGCAGTCAGTTTCATGCCTTGCCAGAATATGATCGTCTCCATCATTTTCTGACTATTACCAACAGCTCAATTTCTTATATTCCACGAGAGATAAACATGGTTGCGCACTATTTAGTCAATACGCCCGCATACACCCTCTCACTCGACTATTCACTGCTGCAGATCATTTACCTCCCACAGCCCGTGGTTTCTACTATACTGATGGTGTTATCCATGCACTCAGAACATAAACAACCCGGCTTGAACGTTTGTTTAGTTGCTTGCATCCTCATCATGCAGGCAACACTGGTATGTATTGCAAATCATTTTTCATACTACGTACTTCAGGATCTACTATATTTACGGCTGCACACAATGGCAAGTTGCCCGCAGTCCATGGACTTCGGGCAACTTTGGTATGCTATTGGCATCTTTGCATGTTTATTTATAGCTTCGCTGTTTGCTTCATGCTACTTATACATCTGTTGCTGTTTTGTGCCGAGGAACAACACTCTCATTGCTTTGGTCCGAAAAATTGGGAAGCGCTATACCACATCAATACTGGGGTCGACTGCAGCATTCGTTTGGCATTGGCAATTTGGTTCTCAGTTGCATCATAGCTCCACTGACGAAATCATATTTTACAATACGATTCACTTGGAATATACTCACATGCTTGCACTCCAATTGTATAAATATGTACGCTTTTTCCTTCGCCAAGGTTTTATCCACAAGGGTGGTTTTACTTGGCAAGATTTTAATGCGGCATATCATATATGATTGGAGACTGCATATTATAGCTTCTTTACATTTCCGTTTTCGTATGATATACATTATTGTAATATGGTTACCTCCACCATAAGTGAGGTTTTTTTATTTCAATAAATGCCCGCCTTCATATAAAAAAATATTATATATTCAGATTTTTATAACAGGGCACAATACACATATATTTCGACGTACTACCGACATGTTACATATATTACAAACGTACGTCAACATCACACCACTATACACACCTCATATTTATGATTATATTCATCTCTTATATCATATGATATAATTCATGGTGATGACACGTTACAAAGATTAAAAACCGAAAATTGTCGTATCGGGTGACTACCAAAACTTTGCCAACGTGTCACGTACTAGCCATATAAATATGGCCAGCCCATATACTTCAAAAATAGTCTAAACCTTTAGTGGCTCACATGTTAAATTCAGCCACTAAATCATTCCATGATGGCATACACAAATCACCCACAAATTACACCAAATTTGTGGAGATTTCAAATTTAATTCTTTTAGCACATGGGGCCCCTCTAAGTCAGCCATTAGAGCTGAATATCTACTTTATTTTATGTATATTATGTGTGACATAATATATGTGACATGTGCAAAAAGTTTGAATTTAATCGGAGAAAAATTGCATAATCGACGAAAGTCGAAAAATCTGGTTTTCTACGAACGCAACACATGGAACATTTTTGGCATGAGTTGTAACATGTATCTAGACACTTTTTACACATTCAAGACATATTAAAGTGTTCTAGAAAATTCAAATTAGGGCTGATTGAAATTTACCTTATATGTGTAATTATTGTGCATTACTTGACAAAGCTTACTAATGTAAAATTTCAGCACATGCACATTGGTTCTACACGCCATTCTCAGCTATGATGGAGCCAAGGTGAAGCTTAGTTGGCATCTCAATGGATGAAGAAATATGCCACACAAGTTTAGTGACATAAAAAAGGGAGCTACACAAGGGTAACAATTCAGAAATTTTGAAAATGTACACATACTGAAATTCAGCATGTGCTACTAGTGGTGGCCGATTTTAGGCTAGTTATAGTGGCTAATTGGGATCCCAAATTGAAGGGATTGAATGAGGATTATTTACAACATTTTGAATTCTTTTTGGCACATGTTTTATGAGAATATTTTCAGATTTTACAGCTCATTAAAATGATGACAAGTTGGATCAATCATCAAGTACCAAGTAAGCAAGGCCAAGTCGTCTCTCCAATCATAGTGTGCCAAGTAAGCAAGATGGTGCCATTTCTATACAAGGAAATCTTCCAAGGGCATTAAAGAAAATTATCAAGGATGGAAGAACCCTAAGGGGGCGGTCACTTTAGCTTAAAAGGAAGAGAAGTAGTCAAACAAAAGCAAGGCAACTCTCATTTTCTCTCAAGTGCAAAAGGATCTTCTACTTCTCTCTCTCTTCTACATTCTTTCTTCTTCTTCCTCTCTCAAGCCTATTGTTCATATATTCAAAATATTGTATAGGCTTTGATTATACCACACACACTCATACATTGTTGTAAAGGTTGATCAAGGTGTGATCAAACCTTCATTCACACAGGTGGTGGTGTTCGTGATCCGGTGTGCTTGATTGTATCGTTTGAAAAGGGTGGAGTTGGTGTGTAACTCTAGCAAACCCTTGTGGCAATGTGTTTAATTGTGTTTAGTGATAACTGAGGAAGGTGTCCTCGAAGACTGGAGTAAGTTGATTTAACCAAACCAGTATAAAATCCTTGTGTCTTTACTTTACTGCACTTTACTTTCAGTTTCCAGCATTTTACATCAATTTCATTGCAAGAGTAAAAATGGTAAACAAATTTCAAGAATCGTAAACTTTTGCAGAAACATAGACACACCTCTTTGTTTTCATGTGGCGCAAGTTTCAACTCATTTGAATAAGTATAAGACAGTCACACGTGAATAGTTCTGAGACTAGTGCAATCTGATTTTTAGATTTGCAAAGGTTGAGAATATGAACATGGTTGACTTACTTCCCAAAGGAATTTTCAAAAACAGTTTCAACCCATTAAAATAAAACCTTGAGGGTCTTGTCATTAAATTTTCAGACCATTTGGAGTCACCAATTAATCGGAATAAATTATTCAAGTCGGAGTATGGTTTCTGGCAGATTCGAGCAATCTGACCAAGAATGTATTTTCAAGTTGTTAGGAGTGAAATTTTAATTTGAAATTTTTATGACATACTCAAAACATCTGAGAGTTCATTCACACCAAAGTTTAAAATTTTTGGAGGTCTACAACTAGGTCTTTCAATTATTTCGAATCAGGATCTGAGAACAGAAATGTTTTCAGAAGTGAGGTTTTTGGTTCAAAAGTTTTTTAAAAACCAAATTTTCTGCACCCACTATTCAACCCCCTCTTCTAGTGGTGCTATACAGGTCCTACAGGTTCCTCTTTTAAATCCATTTTCTAAGAGAAAAGTAGCAAAGTGATCATAATAAGCTCTAGGATCTTGTTTTAAACCATATAATTCTTTCTTTAATTTATAAACATGATTAGGATATGGTATATCCTCAAATCCAGGTGGTTGCTTTACATAAATTTCTTCTTGTATAAAACCGTTTAAAAATTCACTTTTACATCCAATTGATAAAGTTTAAAACCTTTATGCAAGCAATAGCAAGTAATAATCGTATAGCTTCTAAACGTGCTACGGGTGCAAATGTCTCTTCATAATATATTCCCTCTTCTTGATTATATCATTCTGCTACAAGCCTAGCTTTATTTCTAACAACTTTACCATCGTCTTTCAGTTTATTTCAAAACACCCATTTCGTACCTATTATTGTTTTGTCTTGTGGTCGAGGTACTGAATCCCATACAGCGTTTCTTGTAAATTGATTTAGTTCATCATGCATAGCATCTATACAGGAAGAATCATTCAAAGCATTATGCACATTCTTTGGTTCTATTTCAGAAATCATAGCATGGAATTGATTAATTTTATCTTGATCTATTCTTCTATGTGGTCGTACACCTTGAGATATGTCGCCTATTATGAGCTCATGTGGGTGATCTCCATGCCATCTTGGTTGATTATTTTCTAAGTTCTCCTGTGGTTCTAAGTGTTCATGCATTTTTAGTGTTTCATGCTCATCATGTATGCTATTTTCTTCTCTGTCATCCATTACGGGTTTCAATTCAAAATCACCATCATATTCTTTATTTATTTCAAGTTCACCAAATTCATTGGATTTCACATGTATATATTCTAAAATTTGTCACTTGACGGGATCATAGCATCTATATGCCATAGAATCCACAGAATAACCAACAAAAATACATTCAATAGATTTAGAGTCAAATTTATCTAAATTATCTTTGTGTTTAATACAAAACATTTACATCCAAAAACACAAAAATAATCAATCTTTGGCATGCGATCATTTAAAATCTCATATGCCGTTTTGTTAATTTTCTTTTTTTGATAAACGGTTAATACATAACATGCACAATTAACGGCTTCGGCCCACAACAATATAGGCAATCGATTTTCACAAAGCATGGTTCTTACAATTTCTTGCAACGTCCTATTCTTTCTTTCAACTACACGATTTAATTGTGGCATTCTAGGTGGTGAAAATTCATGCTTTATACCTTTTTCTTCACAAAACAGAAGCATATCATTATTTTTAAATTCACCGCCTTCATCGCTCCTAATCTTTTTCACATTCACACCATATTCATTTTCAAGTTGTTTTATCAATTTAGCAATCTTAACGGCACTATCATCTGTATTTGCAAGAAATAAAGTCCATGTATAACGAGAAAAATCATCAACGATAACGCATGCATATTGTCGCCCTCCGAGGCTTCTAGTACGACTAGGACCAAACAAATCAATATGTAATAATTCTAAGATTATAGATGTGCTAATCTCATTCTTAGAGTTAAGTGATTCATTGTTTGTTTGCCCTTAATGCAAGATTCACACAACTTAAAGTTGTCCAAACCAAGATTAGGCATTCCTCGTACTAGATTCTTACGTTTAAGTTTTGCAAGAGTGGATATGACAATGTGTCCTAAATGTCTATGCCACAAATTCACATTCGGTTCATTTGACATAAAACGCTTTACTTTTGCATCTAACATATCATCTATAAATAATATAAAAATGTTTCCTTCTCTTTTTTCTCTTAATATTGTTTCTCCATTTTTATTAACAATATTGCACTATGGGTGAGAAAAATTCACATCAAAACCACTATCAAGAAATTGTGAAATACTAAGCAAGTTGTAGGATAAGTTGCTTACTAAGAATACTTTGGAAATCTAAAGGGTGCTTATATTTCCGATTGGTCCCTTTTCAATTATTTTGCCTTCGTTTTTATTGCCAAAGGTTACAGATCCTCCTTTTGTAACCTTCTTTAATTTTATGAATAGGGTTGGATCACCCGTCATGTGTCTTGAACAACCACTGTCAACGAATCACTTGTTTGCAACATCTTTTGGTTTATGTGATCCCTGCAAAGTGTAAAAATCATGTAGGTACCCTTTATTTTTGGGTCCTTAAGGGTTATTAATTCAACCCTTCGCAAGAGTGCCTTTAGGTACCCAAACTTGGGTAACCTTTCTTGGTCTTACAAAAGACGAGAGAAAAGGTGAAGAAGGAATATTGAACATGTCATGATCACTTCTATTTGGCCTATAATGACCGAAACTAACATTGTAGAAATAAGATGAATTTCAACTTTGATGTGTATTTCGGTCTGCGTACAAGGTGCATGATCTAGATGCATTAGTATGATATGAATGTCGCGTATACATTAATAGCTTTCTTTCATATCTATGTGGCACGTGGTTATACTTTCCATGTGATGAAAAAGAAATAGTACGATGAGCTACAACAGGTGACTCGCTAGTTTGTGTTGTCGCCTTCTTAGGCTTTACAATCGTTTCAAATGCATGTGGTTGCATATATGAAGATAAAACAAAATTTTTAGATTTGTTTTTACCTGATTATCTTCAATATACCCTAATCCGGTTTTGTCAATTTCATGCTTTTGAGAAGAGATGAGACGATCTAACATGCAAGTTCCTGTATCGAATTGTTTTATCGCCTTTTCTAGATCTGTGTTTCTTGATCTCAAACCTGAGATCTCAGCCTTCATTAAAGTATTTTCGGATGTCAAAGATGCAATTTCAGATTTTAATGAGTTGATCATGCTAGACGACTTTTATTTTGAATCGTCTAATTGAGATATAAGTTTTTTGTTAGAAGATTCTAACAATTTTTTGTCTTCAATTAAACATTTCTTTTCTTCTGCAAGAGTTTTAGTAAATTTATGTAACTCAAGATATTGACCAAACAAACCATCATAAGAAGGTTCAGAATCAGAATCGGAATCAGAATTTACCTCACTGGATGCTTTGGATGCAAAGCATACTTGAGCCGTTTCCTCTTCGGTTTCTTCACTTTCAGAATCGGATGAATCACTCTATGTCAATTCTTTGAGGGCTCTGCTTGTATTCCTTTGCTTAGGTTCTGAGACGGGTCTAGTTTTTGTCCATTCCTTATCACGGTTTTTGTTTATAGTTTTGTTCTTGTTCAGGTAGTCATAAGAGATGTGTCCAAGTCTTCCACATTCATGACATTTAATACCTTTATCATTATTCTCATATGGTTATTGCATGAAGTAGGCTTTGGTTTGTTTTGGAAAGACTTTCTCATGATCTTTCTTAATCCTTTAGCCAACACGATTAGATCTTCATTATCATAATCTGTATCACTATCATCTAAGCGATCAGAGAAAGTAGAGACGTATTCATTTGATTTAAACGCTATAGTCTTACATTGTTTAAAAGTTGATTCCGATTTCCTTAGAGTGAGTTTGTTTTCATATACCTTTAGAGATCCAATTAATTCTTCCATTTTTATTGACTTTGTTTCTTTCTTACTCTCTTCGATTGCGGTCACTTTAGGATTCTATTTGGATGGGAGGCTTCTCAAGACTTTCTGCACTTTTTCCTATGAAGAGAAAACCTTTCCATGAGACTAAAGAGAATTATAAATGTTAGACAATCTCAAATCCATATCAACAATAAATTCGTTGGGCAATAATTTAAAGGATTCAAGGTAGACATAAGCATATTGGTCTTGGACTCTTTAACTTGACTAGTTCCTTCATGCTTCATTTCTAGACACCTCCACATCACTTGAGCATTAGAGCAATTAGAGACATAACTAGATTCACATTTACTCAAACCATTTAAGAGAAGTTACATGGCTTTAGCATTCATACTCAACTTCTTTTTATCATCACTAGTATGTTCTTGCTTAGGTTTTATGACTTCTAAAGTAATACCATCAACCGTGGATATTTTAGATCGAACAAACAGACCATCTTCTATTATAGACCATAAATCTATATCAATAGCCATAAGAAAAAGTTTCATTGTGAAGTTTCCATTGAATAAATGACTCACCATCAAAAAGTGGAGGCCGTTGGCTTGACATACCTTCTTGTTCGGTTGTGTGGCTAGAGGATGCCATCTTACAAAGATTGTTAGATATTCTTGTTGTGATTCAACCTCTCTCTGATACCACTTGTCGGACATGTACAGCACCACTAGAAGGGGGGTTGAAAAGTGAGTGCGGAAAAATATGTTTTAAAAAATATTAGTGACCAATTACTCACTTCTAAAAACAAATTCTATTTTCAGATTCAGTTTTTGATTAATTGAATGACTAGGTTCTTAACCTCCAAAATTTGTGAAATTTTGTAACAATGTACTTTAAGATGTTATCTATATGTCATAAAAATTTCAGATTAAAACTCAAAGTTTAAGGCCCAGAAAAAACGTTTTTCTTGAACTCTATCAATCTGTAAAAAGCTTTCTCTTATAATGAAAAATTATTCCTTATCAATGACAACTCCAAATGATCTGAACATTTGATGAGATGTCCATTAAGATGTCTAGTGTAATGGGTTGAAATATTTTTCAAAGTTCCTTGGGAAATTATATCAACCACATTGATGTTCTCAACCTTTGCCAATCTTAAAATTACATTGCACTAATCTCAAAACTGTGGATGTCTAGTTGACCTATACTTATCTAAATTCGATGAGACTTGTCCTAATTTAAACCTAATACCTTTATCTATGTCTCTGTAAAATTTGATGATTTTTTAAAATCGTTTTCTATTTTTCTTGAAACACTGAAAACATTGCAAAAACAGAAACTGAAAGCAAAAGTGCAGAAAGCAAGAACACCAAGATTTTTATACTTGTTCGGTCAATATGACCTACTCCAGTTTTCGAGGACACCTTCCTTGGCACTCACAAATCACCAAAGTCACCTTAGAATAAGGGTGGCTGCAGTTATACACCAACTCTTTTAATGTCCAACCCTTTTACAATGAACAACAACGACAATCAACAAAATCACCACCACATCATTAACAAAGGTTTGATCACACCTTGATCAATTTGATAGGCTTAAGGCTTTGTGCAAGAGAAGAAGATAAAAGATGAAGAGAAATCTAGCTATGCACTTGATAAAATGTATAAAATGAGTATCTTTTGTTTGGTCTTCCTCCTCCCTTTTGTAATGTATGGCACGCCCCCTATGGCTGAGAATACTCCTGAAGAATGTCTTGAATGCCCTTGGAAGATATCTTGTGAAGCCTTGTGGCATACCTTTGTTTATTTGGTGAGATATGATTGGACAATTGATGTGTCTTCGCCTTGTTGTCACTCTATGATTGGATCTTCATTTAGCCACCTTGGCACATAATATATGACGTGGAAATTACCCAAATAAATCTAAAAGCAATTTGAATTTCAAATATCTTAATTTCCAATCAATCATAAGTATGAAAGCTCCTCATTTTTTGAATGATTTGAACCTTGAAGAGCATCCATAAACTCGGCCGCACATGTGCTGAAATCTTCAGCATTTCTTTTGAATTTTGAAAGCTTACCTTGTGTGCCTTGATCTCCATCAATACTTGTATTCTTTTGTGGATCATTCTCCACCAATCATAGTGCAAGATGAGCTCCACTTAGGCTCCAAATCAGCTCCATTCAGCCGTCCAACTTAGCATGCATGTGTTGAAAACAATTTTGAATTTTAAATGATAATAATATAGTATCTTAATAAACATAGTATATCTCAATCACCATTTAACTTTGTCTTCTAGAATACTCCAAGATATGTCTTGGATGTGTAAGACATGTCTAGATACATGCCACAATATGTGAGAAACAAACGTCCCCTTATAGAAGAAGTAGCAACTTGAATTTTCGAATTCCGTCGAAAGCAAGATTTTTCTCAAATTTATCACAATCCCCTTAGACCTGTAAAATGTGTTATATACCATATAATATACATAATAAAATGTATAACCTCAGCTACAAAAGGTGTAGAAAATTCGTCCATGAGGTGTAGCATTTTTTAATTTGAATTTTCAAGAAATCAAGGCAAATGATAGATAATTGATATATGTAATTATGGTATGACTGTGGTATGTTATTTGCCATGTGGTGCATGAAATTGTATGATGCTTGGAGTGTATATTTGCTGGCTATCTTTGTATGACATGTATATGATGTGTCGGTGACGGTTCGGTATTCATTTGATGTGGTGATTTTGGTTTACGAACTTTTGACGTGTCGGCATATTTTTGTAAGATAGATGGCATGGAATATATGACTTAGAATATCTTGGATATGTATACTCAAAAAGGTGATGTATATGGTTTCTTGACGTTGACATACGTTGATGATATGTCGATAAAATGCCGGGATAAAAGAATATAACTTGTCGTCTTGAAAAACAATTATATACATATATATATATAATTTTTTGTTGTTGTATTTTTTTGATAAAAAGTTATTTTATCGAGATAAGCCTCACTTATGGCGGAGGGAAACCTTATTACAGAAAAAGAAATACGTTAGAGTATTGCGAAAGAAAAAATTTGCTGATTATCACTTTCCAAAACATATATGATATGCCGCATTAAAACCTTGCCAAGTAAAACCACCCTTGTGGATGAAACCTTGGCGAAGGAAAAAGCGTACATATTTATATGTTTGGAATAGTGATAGACATTACAGTACATTATGATAGACAATACAATCTAAGTGGACAAGCAAAAGAGCCGGGAAGTATCTGCGAAGAAATCATGAAGCGTGAAGGGTTGTTGAGGCCGCCACCCAGCAAACATTGCATTGCCAGCGTCAAAGATACAGTGCACCATGCCATGTTTCCCCATCCATGCACATGTGAAATAAAATGCTAAGTCAAACAGGTACGGCAGACAAAAACAATAAGAAAGATACCAATAGGTAGTGGAGCGTACCGAGTCTGCCTGCCCCCTCCAGGGTACAGGCAAAAAACAGAAAGAAATGCCAATCCATTTGGAAGACCAGAAAAGCTCAAGGGATGCACAAACTCACGGTTGAGAGGTCCAATGAGACGGAGCTTCAAACTAGCGGTGGAAGAGTATGGCGATGTAGAGAAAAAGGGGTTTAAGTGATTTCAAAATGCATGATTTAAATAACGTGTTACAAAGAAATGCATGACATATTTTATGACATGACACGTTGTTGCATAAAAGTTGCCTTATATAGTTCATATATAATGTTGCCGTACTAACGAGCCATGAAGCTTTAAAGCTTACATCAAATGGCAAAAATTTGTTGTGTTGAACTATTTCAGGTGCCACCATTAATGAACTAAACTAGTTCATTAAGTGAAGTATTTAGTTAATTAAACTAAGTAGTTCATTAAATGAAGCAATATTTGGACAAGGCACAAAGGCAACAAGGTGAAGAAAGGAAAGTCTTCCACTCTCCTCCCCACACATAAATACACGCCTTAACATATATATATTTTTTTATATAAAGCAATTTTATTGAAAAGCCTCTCTTATGGTGGAGGGAAACCATATTACATCAAAATCAATCAGCAAGCGTCATCATAGGTAAAAGCGAATGAAGGAAAGTAAGGATGCTCAACCTCCAATCATATACGATATACCGCATTAAAACCTTGTCAAGTAAAACCACCCTTGTGGATAAAACCTTGACGAAGGAAAAAGCATACATATTTATATGAGCGGATGGTTGAGACTGAAATCTGTACAAATGTGCGAAAATTATGTAAACATTTGTTGTTCGTGTGCGCACAGACTGGGCTTCGAGTTGGTTGTTGATTGGCCATGAAAGCAGAATGAATGTGGCTGCCAAGTGAAAACTGGAGGAGCAGTGGATCCTTCGGTGGCATGCATCACCTCGTACAAATCGCAGAAAGTACATGTAATAACATCTCAACAGATAAGTTAAAGAATGCACATGTCGAAAGCAATAAAGCCATACCCGTGTTGCTCGTAGCCAGGCGACCACGGGAAACCTCCAGCAGACTTTGCCATATTGAACCGTCCAATTTATCTCCCATGCATGTTGTATCCAGTCACTGGAAATCACAGAGTTGCAGAAGCAGTTATCCAGAGATATAGCATAGTGAACATGCAATTGAAATAAGGCACATAATATGCATAATGTATGAAAGACATACCAAGGCTGCCTATGCCAAATGTGGACATATGCAACCCCCAAAAATAACCGTCGACAAATCAGCTCAATACTCATTGATGGAAATTTGGAAGAGTGGTATCCAAGAGCATGGAGCCGCGTACTTCGCAGGGCAGAGAAGAGGCAGATGTGTATGTACGCACTCCTGCGGTAGCAAGACCATAACGTGCCTGCTGATGTGCAACTGTGTTTGCTTCACAGGTATAGTAACCTATAGTTGATGCATTTAGGCATAGCAGCTGAATAGTTCTTTGTGTATCAATGGAGCATGCACCAGTATATTGAGAAGGATTAGCATGTCATACCCCGTGACTTTTAAGCACGACTTTCAATACTTTGGGTCAACCTTGAATGCAATTTAATTAATGATGTAGAATGTGATACTTAGTTACTTAATATATAGAAAAATAAGAAGGGGTTAAAAGTAGAATTAAAGGTAATTAAAGAAAATTACCTAAAAGGTCCCTACTAAAGGATAGGGGAGTTACAAACACTTAGTGTAACTCCCCATCTCAGCCTAAGGGGGACGGTTAGAGCACCAAAAAAGAGAGGAGAAAACCGCAGGACAAAGAGAGAGAAGAGAAGAAGAAGAAGAAGAGAAAAGAAGAAGAAAGAGCGACCAATCTAGGTGCAAACCCTACCGAAATTCTGCAGTAAATCCGTAAGCTTAACTAGAACAAAGACAAGTAATCTTTCTATACGCTTTACGCTAATTTTGATACTTTAGGCCCTATGTTCTTACAAAGAGAAAACTTGGATCACACATTAGTAATCTTGACTTGTCTATGTTAAATGCTTTACTATATGTAATTGTTGTTGCTAGTTGCGTAAAGTCTTGTTCTTTGGGCCATATTTCTGAAAATAGTTATGTGGTGCTTTGTTGTTTGTCAAGCATGCCCATGAAAGTGTATTCTTGATGTGTTTATTGTCTTGTTCTATTCTTGTGTTGGTTGTCTACACCTAGATGTTTGAGAATAAGTGCGGGAATTGAAGGATGAATGATGGCATTGTTATAGACTTGTTGTGTTGGGAATGTTGATGGTATCTTTTGAAGATTGGGAATGATAGAAGGTTAAGAGTGGATATTATTAGACATAATTAAGCATCAATTCATGTTAGATGTGTGTTAAGTATGATGAATCTAGATGGTAAGATGAATCTTGAGAGGTTTAACATGAAAGGGTTGAAGGAGGAAGGAGAAGGGAGGAAGTTACTGCAGAAAAACTACAGTTTAGACCGTCAGAACACTTCGAACACCTACATTAGGCGCTCGATGTCACATTAGGCGCCTAATGTAGGCGTTCAATGTGTCCTAGAGCATCCCCGTACACTTCGAACACCTACATTAGGCGCTCTATGTCACATTAGGCGCTTCATGTAGGCGTTCGATGTATACTGCACATCCCCGAACACTTCAAACGCCTAGTATAGGCGCTCCATGTCCACATTAGGCGCTCCATGTAGCGTTCGAAGTATACGGGAAGTCTTTTGACCCTTTAGGCGCCCATGTATGTGTAGTAACTTTATACACTTCTTATGAACATAAAATGCAAGGGTATTTGAGGTGTAATTGAGGTATAGATGGTAAGTTTGATTAAGTAAGAATAAGATTGAATCCCAAGTGAATTAGTGAGACGAACGGACTTGGAAAGATACGAGCATGGAGTGTTTGAGGTGCAAGACCGTATACTTGATATGTAAGATGTATGTGTGTGTGTGTTACATGCTTGATACGAAGTTACATGGCATCCTGCATCATGACATGGGCACTTGCATTTGATTTGAGAATTGCTTTGCAAAAGAACATGTGTGTACAAGATAGTTTAAAGTTTTCGAATGACAAAATGGCTGCTGGTTGATCGCAGGGTATAAAAGTCACGCCTACGAAAGCAGGGTATAAAAGCGTGACTTGTGAATCAACAGCAGGGGGTATGGAAATATATAAAGTATTTATGGGGCCGTGGACCTATCAGCACAGATATAATGTATGTAATGGGGCCGTGGACCTTTCAGCACGGGGTATAAAGTTATATGTTATGGGGTCGTGGACCTTTCAGCACGGGGTATAAAGTTCTGTTTGCTGTGGACTGATCACCCACAGGGTAAAGTTCTGCTATGCAAAGAATATGATAAGAAGAGTTATGAAATGTTTTGTGAAATGACATGCATGACATGTTTATGAAAGAAGACATATGCATGGGTGTTGTGTGTGATTTTAAAGAAGTACATGCATCATGATACACGAAGCATAAGATTGATGTGCAAGAGATGTGACTAGCTTATGACTTGCTTATGATGATAGTTGTTTTAGTACATGTTATTCTCGTATCCGTGTATCATTTATGTGTCTTATCTGTTTTGAGGCATTCTTATAAAGATACTTGCTAACCCGAGCACCTTATTTTGGGCAATGATCTATACACTGGTGACTGTCGTGTGTGATCCCGTAAGGTGTATAGACGGGTTACTTGCTGGCGATAGTTTCGCTAAGAACAGATACTCTATTCCTTTTCAGGTTAGCCGGAATATGAAATGATATTTATCGAAGACGATGGCGAGTGGGCTCAGTGGGATGATGGACATGGAAGTAGATAGATGTTTGCTTACTTTCTTTATGTTGGAAACTTGATGTTTATTATGCTGTACTGGAGGATAAGTTAGACAGTTGTCTGAACACCCTTTTATTTCCGCTGTACTTTCTGGTTGTATTAATGATGATGAAGTTTTAAATTTGATGACGTTTCCGCTGATTTATCTTATGTCATGAATGATGTACGCTTGATCTGCTTTGACGCTTGTAGTTCTCATAGTAGACTACGCGGGTGCACTGGTTCCGATGACGATATCGGGCCGGGGCGCTACAGGTGGTATCAGAGACTAGGCTTCAGATCTATCTCGGAAACTTAGGTTCATGATCTTATAGCAAATTAAGATGTGATTTTCCCTTAAGTTGATCCTTAGGTATAAGTGATGATTTTCTAGAGTCTAAGTATGATCTGGGTTGGGTGTGTGCGAGCGCATTTATCATCTAATTCGTATTAATAGTTTTACACATACCTCACCCATTCTTACGAGTTCAAGCTTTCAGTAACTTCTTGTATTTACTGAATGCTAATGCAAGTTAACCTTTCAGAGAAAATGCCTCCAAGAAGAGATAACACAGGCAACTCTGGCAATGGACAGGAGAACCAGCCACCACAAGTGGTTTTACCCCAGGTGCTCACTGACGCTAATAGTGATCGCACAAGGGTTTGCTCAGCAGCATCAGCCTCCGCCTCCTCCACGCCCCAGCATAACATCAGGTTCTTTTATGGAGAGATGAGAAAGATGAGGGTGCCGGAGTTTGGAGGATGTACTGATCCTGAGGAAGCTCAGCACTGGTTGGCTGATAGAGAAATGTTTTCGGCTAGTGCAAGTACCGGAGGAGATAAAGTTGATGTGGCCACACCCCTTCTAAGTGGCAAGGCTGGTGAATGGTGGGACGGAATGGTGTTGAGAATGACCCCACCTATCTCGTGGGCGCAGTTTGTGGTGTGTTCCTGAAGTATTATGTGCCAAGACGGCTATACTGGACAAGATTAGGGCATTCGACCGACTTGAGCAGGGTCGGATGACCGTATCAGAATATGCTGATCGTTTCCACGCTTTGGGAAAGTTTGCCCCGGCGATTATGTCTGATAATCGCCTTAAGATGACGAAGTTCGAGAGGGGTTTGGACTCGAGGATACAGTCGGCAATAGTGAATGCAGGAATGAAAACTTACGAGGACATGTTGGATGTATTTTTGGGTTGAGAGCGATTTCCGCAGAGTAGCGGCAAGAGCAGCTAGTGCTGGAGGGTCTGATAGAGGCAAGAGGCCAAGGGATGATGTGAGAGTTGGTGGAAGACCCGGACGTTGGGTCAAGATTCCGAAGAGAGGACCAGTTGGAAATTTTCAGAGACTTCCACCTCAGAATCCAGTAGTTCAGCAGGGTATAGGAGTTTGCCCTCATTGCAACAAGAACCACGTCGGAGAGTGTAGGAAAGTGGCAGGAGCATGTTTTCGATGCGGTCAAGTGGGTCACATGATTAGGACTGTCCGGAGATGAAGAAAAATAATCCGAGAGAAGCGGCTCAGCAGCCGAGAGCAAAGCCACGAGCAAATGCCCGTGTACATCTCATGACGGACACAGATGTGCAGGAGGCTACCGATGTAGTAGCAGGTACCATTTGAATTAAGTTTAAATCATTAATGAATTAAGTTTTTGTGCTTAACTTTTGTGTAAACTTCATATGGCCTTAGGTGCGGTTTTAGTAAATAAGATGCCTGCCAATGTACTTTTCGATAGCGCGCAAGCCACTCCTTTGTAGCGAAGAGATTCACTAAGCACCTTGGTAGTTTGCCTGAATGGTTAGAAACTCCGTATCGTGTTCAAGCGGCCGGAGATCAAATTATGGTTTCGTATCATCAGTACCGGATTGCGAATTAGAGTTTGAAGGACAAACATTCTCCGCCACACTGATTCCTATTCAGATGTACGACTTTGACGTTATATTAGGAATGGATTGGTTGGCCAAGTACCACGCCAATATTGATTGTCGATTGAAACAAGTGACAATCAAGAACGTTGAGATGGAAGAGGTAACGTTTAAGGGGAATCAGAACGAAAGAAAGTACCCAAGAAGGTGTATGTGTCGGTTGCACAAGCGTGCAAGGCCTTAAGGAAAGGTACTGAGGGATTCCTAGTGTATGCCATGGATGTTACTCAGAAGGTACCGTCTATTGAGCAAATTCCAGTGGTCAATAAATTTCCTGATGTGTTTCCGGAAGATTTACCAGGAGTACCACCCTCGAGGGAGGTCGAGTTCGAGATAAACTTGGTTCTAGGAACTGAACCTATCTCTAAAGCCCCTTATAGAATGGCTCCGGCAGAGTTGAGAGAGTTGAAAGAACAACTGCAGGAGTTATTAGACAAGAAGTTTATCCATTCTAGTGTATCGCCCTGGGGAGCACCTGTTGTTGTAAAGAAGAAAGATGGTAGCATGAGACTTTGTATCGATTATAGAGAGTTGAATAAAGTTACCATCAAAATAAGTATCCTCTTCCACGAGTTGAGGATTTATTTGATCAACTCAAAGGCGCCAAGATCTTCTCTAAAATTGATCTCCGATCAGGGTATCACCAATTGAGGGTGAAGGCTGAGGACATCGCAAAGACGGCCTTCCGCACACGATATGGACACTATGAGTTTTTGGTGATGCCATTTAGATTAATAAATGCCCCTGCAGCTTTTATGGACCTTATGAATACCGTTTTTCGAGAACAGTTGGACAAGTTTGTAGTGGTATCATAGATGATATTCTGGTGTATTCTCCTGACGAACAAACTCACGCTGAGCATTTGAGAACCGTTCTAGGTATTTTGAGGCAGAAACAACTATACGCTAAGTTTAGCAAGTGTGAGTTTTGGTTAAGAAGTGTGGCTTTTCTGGGTCACGTGATATCGGAGGAGGGGATTGCTGTTGTAAAACCGCGTATGGTATGCCCTAGGTATACGTGTCCCTAACTGATCGTCCCTTTAAGTCTAGGGTCTTAACTTATTCGTTCTCAATATCATCATTTCTTAAGTCTAAGAACACAACTTATTTCCAAAATCATTCTCGCTATATGATCAACGCTTATGACTAAAACAGTGATTAGTTTCAAGATAAGCTCTTAATCAGAAATTGTCGCTTATGTCTAAGATCGTGATTTAGGGGCAAAATCGTAACTTACTTTCTAATATTATGGCCTAAATCTACGTTTCCGCAGGGGATCTAGAGCCATGCTCTGATACCACCTGTAGCGATCCGTCTCAGCCCTAGTATTCGAAACGACTCACCCCCCATATTTCGCTAAGGAAAATACAAGGCGTCAAAATCAAAACGTATACACGTCAGCTAAGCCAAAATTTAAAACCTCGAAGTAATCATAATCATTAATATCAATGTCTAGTGGAATATAAATCCGATACAATGGTCAAACGTAGATAAATACTAAGTCTCCAAAATTACATAAACCTTGAGTAGCAAAAATAACTGTCTCTACTAAATTCTCAATGAGTCTTATCGGAATATCCTCATCCCAAAATCTCCATTCTTGATATCCTCGGGTGTACTAACTCAATTACATGTCTATTTGTAAAAAATATTAAAGTGTAGTTTGAGCGACAAGTCGCTCAGCAAGTAATCTCCAATATACTTACCATGGGATCATACACAGAGAAGCAAGTGTGACAAAAATATTAACAACATAAAGTAATAGCATACTTCTCTTCGCAAGTAAATTTTCAATTGTACCCCTAACATCCAAAAGTAAATAGAGCAAATAGTCCAACAAAGTACGTAACAAAGTCCAATAAAATACATAACAAAGTCTGATTAGGCACGTAACAAAGTCCAATCAGGTTAACAACAAAGTCCAAATAGGGGTTAGTCCAAATCCAAAATCGATGACGCAATTTTCCAAATATCCAATGCCAAAACGTCAGTGTCAAAGGCCCAAACTGTCAAACTCCAAAAACTCAAAGTTTCCAAACCCGATTTAGCCGGTCCAATGTTGAAAATCCAAATCCGAGTATAACTCGATCCAAATCCAATATAAAAGTGTCAAAAATCCAAAACCCGGCTAAAACGGTCCAAAATAATGCAATGACTTTAGCACTTTTCCTACAAATGACTTATACCATAAAACTTACAAATTGGTCCCCTAATAGTCAATATGCCCCCCGGTGCTCTATATCACAATAGACAATATGCCGGGGCACCCTAATGGCGGCCAATATATCCAGGCACTCTATATCCAAAATAGCCAATATGTCTTGACGCTGTGTTTGTTTGGAATCAATCCGGCTTAACAATATATTTCAAGTTGTAGGGGTGAATTTTCAAAAATATGCAAATGCAATTTTCAAAATTATTTCCAAGTACCAAAGTTAGTCCAATTTACCAAAATGAGCCAAAATATCAAATTTGTCAAAATTACCAAATTGCCCTACAAATACCACATAATTCCAAACATATAATCCAAAAATACCAAAACTATCACTCTCAACTGTGTATGTTATACACGTATATATGTCTATGCCCATACATGCACACATACACGTATATACATGCACGCTACTCCCTCGGCTCACGGTTCTCCCAAAATCGATACCAATACGCCAATATCCAAATACCATATATTATATTATATTCATATAATATGATTGCAAAATCAAAGTCCCACATTCGGTAGGCACTCCACAATGCAACATGAAGTCGATTCGCGTCTCTGGTTTCGGTGCCGACAAAATCTATGCATCGCTATTTACATCTACTCCCATGTCAATAACGCCGAAACCAATACAAAAATTTAAGGGCAGCCCTATGATCGAGTTTTCAATAGATGAAATACAATATTTGGCTGCTCTATACCGCTTTAAATTGGTGGAAACATTTTGGTATGGCCATCCTCTGATAGCAACAATACGATCCGCTATTGATCGCATTGGATATTTTGGGGGCCCTCAAGATCGGCCTTCTAAATGCTAAGCACGTGCTTCTTCATTTTCATCATGAGAAGGACTACCTGCGTTGTTTTTCTCGCCAAATTTGGACGATATCCGGCAAGCATATGCAAGTAACGAAGTGGACACCGGATTATGATCCTGCCGTTGAGGTGCCTATTATGCTGTGTGGGTTTCTTTCCCTGGTTTGCCAATACATTTTCACAAGCAAGATGCTCTGTTTCAAATCGCTCGAATGATTGGCACACCCATGAAGTTGGACATGGGAAGCACCGTGGTAACCCATCCTCTAGCCGCATGTATATGTATTGAGATTGATGTGTCCCTTGATCTGCTACAAAACGGGTTTTTATTCAAGGCCCATCAAAAGTGCTCATGCAGACCGTTGAATATGAAGATTTTCCTATGTATTGCTCTGATTGCTTTCGTCTTGGCTATGTTTGCCGCCACCTGTGGACAACCGCCATCTCATGATCAACTAGGGCCACGTGATCCTCAGCAAAGCCGATGTTCTGATCAGCATGTTAAGGATAAGAAACAACGTTGTACTCCGAGAAGAATGTCCCTGAATCAGCACCAATGGTTGAATTACGGACTGTCACAGCTCCGTCTACTCACCCGGCTTTATACGCCCTACCGCCTTCACATGATGTTCAATCCTCTTTGCAAGCTCGAATGGTGCAATCACTATCCCCTATATTTGTCCGATCTTGGTATCCAACGTACAAGACTTAGCGCGTCTTCGAGGATTTTATGACTGTATGCTGGGGGATCCACTGCAACATACAGACATTTCTTCTGTCTCTGACACTGAATTGGTTGTTCCTCTAAATATCAATCGGATGGATGCACAAGACAAGGAAATTTATGAATCCATGGCTAATGTATTTCAAGAAGCTTTCATCGATGCAAGTAGGACGCTTGTAGACCCACCAGATATCAATGCCTCGCAAGAAGTCGTGCTTCCACGAATACTCCGTTGCCCGCATCAAGCAGCACCCCCTTCACCAAGAATCACCAGGTTACGTGCAGCTCATCTCTCTAATTCCTTTGATGTTTTATCGCAATGAAGATATTAATATGGAATGTGCAGGGTATTCGAACCTGGAACATAGAGTCCAATCATTAATCCAACGATAAATTTACATTTGCTAGTTATCATTGAACCAAAATCACGTGTATCTTCTTTGTTGTTTTATCGTTTAAAATTTGGATTTACAAAAGCTGTGTCGGCTTGTGACAATCATATTTCGTTTTTTGGAGGGATTCACTGTTTTCTTTGGAAGATGAACGCGATGGAGTCCAGAATCATTCGCTTAAATTTAATGGTTAGCCTGGGGGATATTTTCTGGTTCACTATTGTTTATAGAATGCATTGTTATTGCCCGTCGTCTGCTGTGGGCTGATCTAAAGGATTTCCATAGTTTGATGGATATTCCGTGGCTAGTGGGTGGAGACTTCAACACATTTCACTCATTACATGAGCATAAGGGGCGTTCTATACCGGCACTGAGATCATTGCAGGATTTCAACGATGTAATTATTGACTGCACTCTACAATATGTCCCATTTCAAGGTTCAACATACACGTGGTGTGATGGAAGAGGTTTGAGCTGGGCATGGCGTCGTTTGGATCGATATTTGTGCTCAATGTCTTTTCTGGATTTGTTTCATTTTATGACCCGTGAATATCTTAACGGGCCACATCTGACCACTCGCCCATTCTCTTGAATTTTGGTTATGACACGCCAACTGCTACTGCTTTTTCTGCTATCTTGATGTATGGGCCACATATCGGATTTTGATAATTTAGTTCGCAGTCTATGGGAATCATTTCCTACAGTTGGAGGCATGTGGGGTTTTTTGGATAAATTGCGTAGGTTAAATCACATCTTCGACAATGGAACAAGGAGGTTTTTAGCAACATTTTTGATAGAGTAGCAAAGGCCAAAGAAGAGGTTACTAGATGCGAACGTGATTATGATGTTACTGCATCTGGCCGTGACCTGGAAATCTACCATCGTAGTGTTGCCAAACTGTGTCTTGCACAATCAAGGGCTCTGATGTACTGGAAGCAAAAAGCAAATGTAAAGTGGCTTCAAGAAGTGATGTCAATACCTCCTTTTATCATCAAAAAGTCAAGGATAGAAGACGACGCCAAAGTATATGGACAATTTACCGAGAAAATGGAGACGAATGTGCCACTAACACAGACATAGAAGTGGAGGCTGTTAACTATTTCCAACATTTATTTTCCGAAGAGCCGTCGGGTGATACTTGCCCCATTTTACAATATATTCCATAAATATTATTGGAGGAGGATAATGAGACTTTAGGGGATGCCTACGTTGTAGGAAGTAAAGCATGCAGTATGGGACCTTAGTCCTTCCAGTGCGGCTGGCCCAGATGGATATCCTGGTTTTTTCTATAGACATTTTTGGACGACAATAGCAATAATGTACTTAAGGCTGTACAAGAATTTTTCTTGGGAATTAAAGTTCCTCCACAAATAGCCTCAGTGATGATATGTTGATTCCAAAGATACAAACCCCAAGAACGTTTGCTGATTTTCGTCCGATTTGCTTGACAAACTTCATCGCTAAGGTAATCACCCGCCTATTTCTAGCAGTTCTCTGGTTTGCTGCCAAGGTTAATATCGCCAGAGCAAGCAAGCTTTATGGTAGGAAGAGGAATTACTGAGCAAATACTCTTAGCACAAGAGATGATTCATGTTATTAATGACCTGCACGAGGGGGTAATGTAATGGTTAAGTTAGACATGGCGAAGGTATTCAACCGAGTAAGTTGGACATATTTGGAGTAGCTTTTAGTTAAAATGGGTTTTCATCTGAGATTTGTACGTATTGTGTTGAATAATCTCCGCTCCACTCGTTGCTCGGTTATCATTAACGTTAAGCCAGTGGGTTTTTTCTCAGTGGGTCGCGGTGTGAAGCAAAGGGGATCCTTTGTCCCCACTGTTGTTTATACTGGCATCTGAAGGTTTTTCCTGTGGCCTGAAGGCTATGATGGCAGCAGGTACAATTTGAGGCTTTAACGCAGGCAGAGCGCCTGTAGTCTCTCACTTAGGTTTTGCTGATGATTTATTAATTTTTCTCAATGGCTCGGCGAGAAATTTAGCAAGATTTCGAGACTTCTTGCTGGCTAATCAAACGGCATCTGGCCAGTTAGTCAATTACCATAAAAGTCAAGTTGTGGTTGGATCAGCAGTTGCATGACACAATGCATCTCAAGTTTTGGGTATGAGGCTTGCTTCCTTGCTAATCAAATATCTTGGCTCTTTTTTATATAAAGGTGTCAACAGGGCTTCATATTGTGAGCCGTTATTGCAACATTTTGATGCTAAAATTAACGGATGGTCTTCTAAGTTACTGTCTATGGTGGGAAGACTTGTTTTGATACGGTATGTTCTCAATACAACACTCATACATATTATCGCAAGCTCTCAGTTACCAAAAGGTGTGATTGATGTGTTGCATAGAAAAATGGCCAATTTTCTTTGGAATGGTCAATACCATTAATGGTTGTGGGATTCCGTATGCACTCCAACTGACTCGGGTGGATTGGGTCTTTGTAATTTATCTTATTTGCAAAAAGCATATGACTGCCAACCATGGTGGAAATATCATC
>AP025051.1:25456704-25473380 GCA_036186865.1 Eustoma russellianum
ATTTTCTGTATTGTTACTTATTTCATTACACTTACTTCTCCGTGCATGATCTCATGGTAAATATGTTAAAGTTACTTCCTGGGCAAAGTGTCGCTCATACTACTCTTTATCATTTTCTTTCAGATGAACAGGATTACGAGTTAGTCTACGTCTAGGATGATTTGGACTGAGAGAGCTGAGTTGCTCGTGTCCTTTTTAGGATGATCCTTGTGATGAGTTTCGAGGACTTATGATTTTAGCTCTATACATATTTTTATGGAGACTCAGTTATTTACTCCAAAATATTCCAGACATTGTATTGATTTAATTTGGCCTAGACCTTTGTACATCATTTATTATTTATGATGATCTCGAGGTTTTTTTTGACTTCTGCTGACATCGATTTGCGTAACGTTGCTGACGTGTAATTGTATCGATTTCGATGCCTTGTATTTTCCTTAACGAAATACGACAGATGAGTCGTTCTGAGTACTAGGACTCGGGAAGGATCGCGACAGCAGCATCTAGTGAATGCACGTAAGCGTGAAGTCCATCTTTCCTCCATGTCGTGTAACTAGCCCAAGCTCAGGCTAATGTGTATTATTGCGATGACTAGTACACAGCTAGAATATAAGACAAAATATCATTGTATCACACTATGCTGATCCCGGAAAGGGAAAAAGGTATTGATTCAGAAGCATAATACAAAGTCGTGCTTACTTATTTAATCCCAAGATCGATGTAGGAGTGAAGAAAAACAGTATGTTCTAAACATAGACACACGCAGATGTGCACCTTCATGAGAGGGAGTGAGGGTCGGAGATCTATATAGAAAGTTTAAATAAATATTCATTCAAGCGAAGCTTCTCATGTACAAGGTAGGTTTGTTTCTTATATGGACAGTTTACAAAAGCCAAATACGGGTCAAAGGACTCTGACGGCTAGGAAGTCCATTAGTCTAACGGCTCTGAGTCTAATGGCTCTGAGTTCAATGGCTCTGTTGTTTTGGACTGCTAGGCCACTGAGTTGATTCTTTACCAATATATATGTTGACTATGCGGTATGTATGTGTATATGCGTACTGTGTCTGTAGATGTGTACATTAAGTATATGTGTAAAGTGACAGTGTATATGTATATGTATGTGTAGTGGTGTATTTCCCTTTAGGTTTCTTCACTATCTCTCAAGCTAGGTGTATATGTTTGTATAACCTAGCTTTGTAACTAAAGTTTACAACACTTGTGTAGAGATTGGTTTTGTAAGAATATCTTCACCTTGTTCTTTTTGAGGAAACATGGTCAATTATGATAATCTTAGCTTCAATCTTCTCCCTTATGAAGTGTCTATCCATTTTCACATGCTTACACTTGTCGTATTGTACATGATTCTCCGCCATGTTGATTGCATAGATAATATCACAACATATTCTAATTGGAAGTGATATTTTTTGACCCCATTTTTCCATAACTCTCCTTATCCACAATCCTTTACACAATCCCAATGCTAGTGCCATGTGTTCTGCCTTTGCACTTGAAGCCACTGGCTGCTTCTTACTTCTTCAAGTAACTAAATTTTCCCACAGATATGTTTCTTATCCTGTAGTTGACCTCATATCTGTCTTTGATCCTGTCCAGTCTACATCTGTAACCACTTGGAAATTCTTGTCTTAATTTTTCCAAAAATATAAGCCTTGTCCAGATGCTGCCTTTAAGTACCTGAGAATTTTTATAGCAGTCTTGAAGTGTTCATTTGTAGGATCATGCATAAACTTACTCACAAAACTAAATGCATAATATATGTTAGGCCTCGTATGAGATAAAGTAGTTTTTCTACTAACTTTTGATAACTTAGTATGCCAGTAGGAGTTTTATCCCATTATTCCTTTGGTTTATGTCCTAGTTCAACTAACGTGATTGCTGGTGTAGAAATACACCATAAACTATACTGTACATATAACAGAAACACTGTAGATACACATATGCATGGAGATAGAACACACACTCATGTACACTAAAATATAGAACATAAATATACTAGAACACAGCACTATTTCAGTGGATACATGTTGAATAAACAAGTCAGCACAGTTTCAAATTATAGTCGTTGGAGTTCTCTCTCAAACTAGCCATTAGACAAATTCCAGCCGTTAGCGGCTTTGTAACAACACCTAAATAAGGAGAAACACTTGTTCATTCATGGTATCTTGATGATTAATATTTGTGAATCGCTTATGGAAAATCACCCTTCAGGTCAATCACAAAACACAAACTGCAATCGCAGTTTATCACTCACAAGACCACCGAGATCTTTGACTCAGCTTCCAAAGTTATTCTGTTAATTATTCAAACATGATATCTCACTGAATAATTTGAACTATTTGTTTATCAACTCATTTCATTTCACGATTCGTTTCACTCTTCTTTCTCGATGCTTTTCATATCCTAGTTTCGTAAACAATGGAATGACTCATGGCATCAGTTAAGTATCTTCAAGTTTCTATATGGTATCAGAGCTTTGTGCCATACTTCGACTCTATACAGTTATATTGAAATACACTCTAAATGGCTTCAATGTCTGAAACAATCGAAGCAGAGAAAACTTCCACCCGAAAGACATCAGAGGCTGAGTCTAATGCCAACTTCACCTCATCTGAAGGGGCACTTATTATAATTAAAAATAATAGATTGACAGAAAAAATTATATATCATAGAGTAGAGCTGTTGAAATGTTTGTAACTAGAAAGGGGAAGGAGGACTATCCTTATCAAGAGGGAGTGATCCTTGCCCCTGCAGAACCTAAATTCAGGATTTGGAAACCTGAGAAATCTATGACCATATCATGGCTAATATGGTCACTGACCCCTGAAACAAGTGACGATTTTATATTATACCCTGCCACTGCAGAGATATGGTATGTGTCAAAAGGGATGTATTCAAAAAAGGATAACATCCCAGGTTATATGGACTTTGAAGCTCAACTTCGAAATATAAACAAGGAGACTTCTCTGTTAGTAGGTACTATTCTTAGCTGACAAAAATTTGATATATTTGAGACTGATTCCTGGTCATGCCTAGTAGATGACCAGTTATTTAAATAGATTACAAAAACAAAAAGGGTATTTAGGTTTCTCACTAGTCTTCATAAAGATCTTGGTGCTGTTAGAAGCAAAATCTTGAGTACTAAATCTCTACCAACCTTAAACATTGTTTTTTTTCCAGATTATACTTAAGAAAAGTAGAATAAAACTCATGATGGAATCATTTTCTACTTTGGTTACTAAAAGATCAACTCTGCGTTAGGAAAAGTATACACTGAATTTGCTGGACCACAGTCCAGTATATGTATTCCTCACCCTTCAACTTGACAAGTAGCTGTATAGCTAACCAGAAGGAAACCACAACCAATGTGAATGATAAGCGATACTGTAGGCATTGCAAGAGAATTTGCTAAATAATAGATGATTATTGGAAACTCCATAGTAAACCATGGGAAGTCCCAGAAGGCTACTTCCCAAAGGCCTTTGAACAATAATTAGAGAAATGCCAAACCACGACATATGGCCAACACAGTAAGTAATGACAATACTGGACATACTATGAGAACTTCACCATTACCAACTCAAAACTAGATTGAGACCCTACTTGAATTATTAAGCCAGCATAATACAAATTATTCTACATCTATTCAAGCTACAACGGTAAGCACAAGAAAAAACTATAGAGAAAAAGAGGTTTGAGTGATTTCAAAATACATAATTTAAAACATGTTACAAAGAAATGCATGACATATTTTATGATATGACACGCTCTTGCATAAAACTTGCCTTATATAGTTCATATATAATGTTGTCGCACTAACGAGCCATGAAGCTTTAAAGCTTACATCAAATGACAAACATTTGTTGTGTTTGAACTATTTTCAGGTGCCACCATTAATGAACTAAACTAGTTCATTAAGTGAAGTACTTAGTTAATTAAGCTAAGTAGTTCATTAAAGGAAGCAATATTTGGAAAAGGCACAAAGGCATCAAGTTGAAGAAAGGAAAGTTCTCCCTTTCCTCTCCACACTTATCACACGCTAATATATATATATATATTAAGATTCTGAAAAAAAATATATATTAAGAGTTTTTTAAAAAAAGGCACATACACATTTATTCCAACGTACTACCGACGCGTTATATATTTTACGTACGTACGTTAATGTCACACCATTATACTTAACTCATATTTATGAGTATATTCAGGTCTTATATCATATGATATAAGTCATGGTGATGACAAATTTAATACGACACGTTAAAAGGTTCTAAACCGAAAATTGTCGTATCGGATGAATACCGAAACTTCGCCAACGTGTCACGTACTTGCCATAAATAGATGGCCAGCCCTTACACTTCAAAAATGACCACAAATTTCGTGGCTTACATGATATGTACAACCATAAAATCATTCCATGTTGGCACACACAAATCACCCCACTTAAGGCCAAATTTTGGAGATTCTAATTTCAATTTGTCACATGGTTTAGGCGCCACTTTAAGATCAGCCTAAGTGATGAATATTAAAGTTTAATTTATGTATATTATATGTAACATAATATATATAACATGCGCAAAAAGTTGGAATTTAATTAGAGAAAAATCGGTTAATCGATAAACGTCGAAAATTCGGTTTTCTACGTACACGACACATGGAACATTTTTGGCATGTCATATAACATGTATCTAGACACTTTTTACATATTTCATACATCTCAAAGTGTTCTAGAAAATTCAATTAAGGGCTGATTGGAATATACCATGTGTGTATAATTAAATGTGCATTATTTTACAAAGTTTGCAAAAATTAAATTTAGCACATGCACAAGTCATTTCAAACGCCTATAACAGCCATGTTGGAGCATATGTGGAGCATTGTTGTCATATTGATTGGTCAAGAATGAAGCATACAATGTTGATGACATAAAGGAAGGAGCTACACAAGGTAACATTTTCAAACTTATGTCATATTTGTAACACATGCTGAAAATTTCAGCATGTGCATATAGGCTGGCCAATTTTATCAACATTATGAGGCATATTTTACTTCTTGAATTAAGTGAATTATTTGGGAGATTTTATGGAAGTATTTTGAATAAGTTATGGAATTAAAATAGTGATATCTTTGAATATCACACATGCTGAAAATTTCAGCATGTGTGGGAATGTATATGGCCGAATTCTAGGCTGCATGAGTGACAAATTTTATTCCAAAATTAATGAAAATATTGTGTCTAAATGGTGATTGAATTATTCTTTAATTTCAAGGATTAAATCAATGTAAATTGGCAATATTTTGAATAAAAGGTGAATGTTACACATGCTGAAATTTCAGCATGTGCAAGAGACTTGATGGCCGAATTTTTTATGGAAAAATGGAATTATTTGACTTGCTATTGTATGGGATAATTATGTGACCTAATGGTAAGATGTTTATGTCTAATTGGCACATGCTTCTTGAGGATAATTTCTGATTTATCTAGTCATCAGTGATGACACATCCGACCAATCAATGAGTGCCCAAGTAAGCAAGAGCTTAATGATCATCCAATGAGGAGATGCCAAGTAAGCAAAGACATGTCACAATGATGCAATACACTCTTCCAAAGACTTAGAAGATAATTTTCAAGAGGAGAAGGATGCTATAGGGGGCAGCCACAATGTTAAAAAGGAAGGAAGAGAGCAAAAACAAAAACAAGAACAGTCTTCCAATTTCAAAGATCAAAAACGTGTTCAAGCCTTCTCTTCTACACTCTCTTTCTTTCTTCTCTCTAAAAGCCTATGTACTACATTCATATAGTTGAATAGGCTTCATATAGTCCACCACATTTTCTTTATCATTGTAAAATATTGATCAAGGTGTGATCAATCTTGCACTTGCAAGGTGGTGGTGTTCGTGACAATTGTATTCTCATACAAGGTTTGTAAAGGGTCGGAGTTGGTGTGTAACTCCATTAACCCTGTGGTAAGGTGTTCTTTGTGTTGTGTGATTAGTGCTAACCGAGGAAGGTGTCCTCGAAGACTAGAGTAGGTTGTTTATAACCGAACCAGTATAAAATTCCTGGTGTCATTTACTTTCAACACTTACTTTCTGCTTCAGCACTGTTTATTGTTTTTATTCACGTTCGTAAAAATAGTAAAAAAATTTCAAAAATTACGAAACTTTTCAGAAATCATAGCCATACGTCTCAAGGTTCTTTTGGCGCAAGTTTCAACCCTTTTGTACAAGTTTAAGTCATTCAAACGAATAAAGTTCTGAGACTAGTGCAGTCTGATTTTCAGGCTTGCAAAGGTTGAGACTTTGATCGTATTTGACTAACTTCCCAAAAGAATTTTTCAAAAATTTTTCATCCCATTTAAATAAAACTAATAAGGGGTTACTATTTAAATTTTCAGAGTATTTGGAGTTACGTACAAATAGGAAATTAATTTTTCAAATCAGACTACCGTTTCTGGCAGATTTGCGCAATCTGACCACCAACAATTTTTCAAGTGGTTAGAGGTTGATTTTAATTTGCAATTTTTAGGAGATACTCAGAACATCTAAGGCTAGTTCTCTCCAAGTTCAGAATTTTTGAAGACCTACAACACGGTTTTCAAAACGTTTTAAAACTGGTCCTGAAAACAGAAACTGTTTTCAGAAGTTGAGTTCTTGGTTTAAAACTATTTTAAAAAACCACATTTTCCGCACCAACTATTCAACCCCTCCTTCTAGTGGTGCCTTGCAGATCCTACAAGTAGTATCAGAGCGCAGGAACACTCACAACAAAAGGATCCAACTATCTTAGTGAGATGGCAACCACTAGACACAAAACCGAACAAGAAGGTATGTCAAGCCAAAGGTCTCCACTTCTGGATAGTGAGGTACATTCTGATTCCGATTCCAATTCCGATTCTGAACCATCATATCGTGGTTTGTTGTTCAATATCTTGAATTGCATAAGTTGCTAAGGCTCTTGCAAAAGAAAAGAAGCGATTAATTGAAGACAAGAAATTGTTAGAATCTTCTAACACAAATCTTGTGTCTCAATTAAACGATTCAAAAGAAGAGTCGTCATGCACTATTAATGCATTAAAGACAGAGATATCATCATTGACCATGCAAAATAATGAAATGAAATCCGAGAATTCAAAGACTTAGAGAAAATATGATGAAACAGTTTGGATACGGAATCTAACATGCTAGACCGTATTATTTTATCTCAAAAGCATGATAGTGATAAAATGGGATTAGGATACATTGAGACAGATGACGTATCCATTAAACCAACCAAGTTTGTATTGTCTAAGAAAGTAGACACTCCAAAAGCACATAAGGCGTCTAAGATGACGCAAAGACCCCCTCTCCCCTCATCTCGTAATACCTCTTCTTCATATCATGCGAAATATAATTTTGTGCCATATAGATTGATAAGAAACAAGTGATGCATACACGACATTCATTTCATCCATCTAGATCACGCACTACGCACACTAACACAAGGACATATCAAAAACGTCCTACATAGAATGCATATAAAGGAGTTCTTGGCCAAAGGCCCCAAAGTGCACTCACCATATGTCTACTATATCCCACCTTCATCTACATTCTTGTCATTTGCTAAACCGAGAAGGATCACCTAAGTATGGGTAACGAAAGGTACTTTTACCTAAGAGGTGAATAACTAACTCGTAAGGACCCAAAATTCAAAGGGTAACTAAATCATTTTTGCACATTGCAAGGAACTCACACATGAAAAAGATACATATATCAAGTGGTTCCTTGACAGTGGTTGCTCGAGGCACATGACGGGTGACCCAAGCCTATTCACGAAATTGAAGAAGGTCACAAAAGGCGGATCCGTGACCTTTGGAGACAACAATGAAGGCAAGATCATCGGAAAAGATACAATTGGAAACCCAAGCACCCTTCAAATCTCCAACGTATTTTTGGTAAGCAAACTTATCTTATGATCTTCTTAGCATTTCGCAATTTATTGATAATGGCTTCGGATGTGTGCTTTACTCATCCCTATTGCAATATCATAAATAAAATAGAGAAGTAGTGTTTAAAAGAAAACGTGAAGGAAACATCTTTACGCTTTCTGTGGATGATACGTTAGACGCTAAGGTTAAATGCTTCATGTCAAATGAACCTAACGTAAACTTGTGGCATAGACGTTTAGACATATTGGCATTTCTACACTAGAAAAACTCCAATGAAAGAACCTAATACGAGGATTGCCTACACTTGATTTAGACAACTTTCAGTTGTGTGAATCTTGCATAAAAGGCAAACAAACACGCGAGTCACTTAAACCTAAAAATAAAATAAGCACGACTAGAGTTTTAGAATTATTACACATTGATTTGTTTGGTCCTAGTCACACTACTAGTCTTGGTGGACGTCACTATGCTTGCGTGATTGTTGATGATTTTTCCTCGTTATACTTGGACTTTATTTCTTGCACATAAGGATGATAGTGCCATTGAAATTGCTAAACTAATAAAACAACTTGAAAATCAATACGGAGTCAATGTGAAAAAAGATAAGAAGCGATAGGGGGCGGTGAATTTATGAGATACTAATGATCGCATGCCTAAAATTGACTTTTTTTGTGTGTCTGGATGCAAATGCTTTGTTTTAAATACAAAAGACAATTTAGATAAATTTGAATCTAAATCAATTGAATGTATCTTTGTTGGATATTCTGTGAATTCAAAAGCATATAGGTATTATGATCCTCTCACTAGACAAATTCTAGAATCTATTCATGTGAAACTTAATGAATTTGGTGAGATTGATAAAGATAAAAAATATGATGATGATTTTGAATTAAAACCTGTGTTGAATGATGATGATGGCATGTTTGATATACATGATGTGCATGATTCACTAGAAATGCATGAGAACATAGAAAATAATCAACAAAGATGGCATATAGATCACCCACATGATCTCATTATAGGCGACATCACTCACGGTGTGCGACCACGTAGAAGAATAAATTCGGATGAAATAAATCAATTTCATGCTATGATTTCCGAAATTGAACCTAAAAATGTGCATGATGCTTTGAGTGATTCTTCTTGGATTGATGCTATGCATGACAAACTTAATCAATTTTTAAAATGACGTATGGGATTTAGTGCCACAACCACAAGATATGACCATAATAGGCACAAAAGTGGGTTGTTTAGAAATAAAATGAATGAAGAAGGAAAAGTTGTTAGAAATAAAGCTAGACTTGTAGCACAAGGCTATAATCAAGAAGAATGAATTGATTATGATGAAACATTTGCACCCGTAGCACGTTTAGAAGCTATATGACTTTTACTTGCCATTGCTTGCATGAAAGATTTTAAAACTTTATCAAATGGACGTGAAAAGTGCATTCTTAAATGGATTTATACAAGAAGATGTATACGTGAAACAACCACCCGGTTTTGAAGATTTGAGACATCCCGATCACGTGTACAAACTAAAGAAAGCACTATACGGACTAAAGCAAGCACCTAGAGCATGGTATGATCGTTTTGGCTACTTTCCTTTTAGAAAATGGTTTTAAAAGAGGCATTATAGATAGTACATTATTTTTGAAACAAGATAAATCAGATTTCTTATTATTCAAATTTACGTTGATGACATCATTTTCGCTCTACTCTCATAAACTTGTTGAAGATTTTGAAAATTGCATGAATCCGAATTTGAAAGTCTCTAGGTTAGCGAATTGAACTACTTTCTGTGCTTGCAGAATTAAACAAACGAGTAAAGGTATCCACATAAGCAAAAGCTAAATATGTAAATGATATGATTAAAAAGTTCAATTTTGATAATTTAACACCATCCCCCACCCCTATGAGTGTCACCACTAAATTAGATAAAGATGAACATGGTAAGGATTTTGATAATGCCTTATATAGATCTATGATTGGTTCTTTACTATATCTCACTGCTAGTATGCCTGATATCATGTTCAGTGTATGTATGTGTGCACGTTTTCAAAGTCAACCTAAAGTGTCTGACTAGTAATGCGGTATAAAAAGAATATTCCCGATATATTAAGCACACACCCACCTTAGGCATTTGGTATGATAAAGATTGTGACTTTAATTTGCATGCATACACTGACTCTGATTATGATGGATGTAAGATAGATAGAAAAGCACGAGTGGCACTTGCTAATTTATAGGAAACACACTTATTTCATGGTTTTCCAAAAAGCAAGCAGCGTAGCTTATCCACTACTAAAGCTGAGTACATGGCACTTAGTCTTTGCTGCACACAATTACTATGGATAAAACAACAACTTTCGGACTTTGGAGTTACCGTAAATAAAATCCCTATATATTGTGATAGTATGAGTGCAATTAACCCATCTAAGAACCCCGTGTTACACCCTAAGGCCAAGCATATAGAAGTACGCTATCATTTTCTTCATGATCACGTAAATAATGGTGATATTGTCATAGATCACGTACGCACAGAGGCACAAGTAGCGGATATCTTCATTAAAGCCTTAAATCAAGCCACATACGAAAATCTTCGAACTAAATTAGGCATAATTTCTGCTGATTTGATTTGATTATCTTTCCATATTTACATGCATTTTTGATTGACTTTCCAAAATAAAGGGGGGAGAGAATGCATGATTTAAGGGGGAGAGAGGAAACTGATTGCATAAATCAAGGGGAGCGATTTGAAATTTGAAATTCAAAATTTGAATTTATGCATGATTGAAGGAGGAGATATAAGATTTCAATCATAAACATAGGTTATTTTGAAAATCATCAAAAGGGGGAGATTGTAGAGAAAAAATGGTTTGAGTGATTTCAAAATACATGATTTAAAACGTGTTACAAAGAAATACAAGACATATATCATGATATGATTGCAAAAACTTGCCTTATATAGTTCATATATAATGTTGTCGCACTAACGAGCCATGAAGCTTTAAAGCTTACATAAAATGGCAAACATTTGTTGTGTTTGAACTATTTTCAGCCACCATTAATGAACTAAACTAGTTCATTAAGTGAAGTACTTAGTTAATTAAACTAAGTAGTTCATTAAAGGAAGCAATATTTGGAAAAGGCACAAATGCAACAAGTTGAAGAAAGGAAAGTTCTCTCTCTCCTCTCCACACTTATTACACGCTATATATATATATATATATATATATATATATATATATATATATTAATTTTTTTATTTTTTTATGTAAAGCAATTTTATTGAAAATCCTCCCTTATGACGGAGGGAAACCATATTACATCAAAAAATCAAAAGTTAGTGTCATCATAAGAGAAAAGCGAATGAAGAATAGCAAGTATGCGCAACCTCCAGTCATATACGATATGCCGCATTAAAACCTTGTCAAGTAAAACCACCCTTGTGGATAAAACCTTGACGAAGGAAAAAGCGTACATATTTATATGATTGGAAGGTTGAGAACAGAAGATGTACAATTGTGCAGAAATGATAGAAACAAGCATTGTCTTCGTTTGGCCGAAATCATGCATGTCGTTGATGAGGTAGATAGCCAGGAATTACAGTGGAATTCTTGATGGCAAAAGCAATCCAAATGATTGATTGGTCTTTCGTTGGCGGCAGGCAGCGCCTCGTGCAAATCGCAGAGAATATATGTAAGGACATCTCAGAAAATAAGCCATAGAAGAAGCATGACGAAAGAAAGAAAGCCATACCCCGCGTTGCTCGTAGCCAATCGACCACGGGCAACCTCCAGCTTACTGCGCGTTGTTGTCCACTCCAAATTAGCTCCCATGCTCATTGATGCCAGTCACCCAACAATGCATAAAAATAGAAGCAGTTATCCAAGAATACAGAATAGGGATCATGCGAATGCATAAAGCAGCACATTAGGTACAATGCAATATAGACACACCAAGGCTGCCTATGCCAAATATGGACATAGGCAACCCACAAGTGTGAAGGCCAAACCATTGTGTAACTCATAAGCGAAAAGTTGGAAGAGTGGCGTCCAGGATCACGGCTCCTCGCACTTCGCAAGGCAGAGCAGAAGCTATCGTGTATGTCTGTACCCCTGCTGCTCTTAGACCATAACGTGCTAGTAGATGGGCAGCAGTTTGCCTCACGGGGACAATAACTTATAGTAGATGCATTGAGACATAGCAGCGCAATAGTGCGCTGGACATCTCCTGAACACGAGCCATTATATTGTGAGGGGTTAGTAAGCATAGTCAGAAGCATTCTGCAATCCGTTTCAACATGTAATCCATCATATGTCACGGCATAAAGAAGAATAGAGTAAAGCAAGGCCATAAGTTCTGCTCTGACTGGCGTAACACTTGGCAGTGCAAAACAAACCGCATAAACGAAACCTCCGGAATCATTATGTAGCACAGCACCCGCGGCTGCTCCGCTTCGTCCAACAGCAGCATCCACATTTAATTTCATTCGACCAGATGGAGGTAATTTCCATCGAACCAATCTGTGGCGGGTAACCTTTATATGAGGCGAAAAACCGCATGCAATTAAGTTGGGAAAGGGTTCCACAAACTTACGGCCTTGCACCGAAGCACACCAAGAATATATATGTCTACGGACACGATCAAATAAATGCCGATAGTGTTAGTGTATGTGCCCTAGGCCATGATTTGGATATTTATGTTATGCATTTATTATTAATAAAGAGGTTTTATTATCATTATTGTTGGTTAGTATGTTACACAATTTTGATATATGTCCCTGATTCATTATTGTTATAGAGATAAAATAATTTATAATTAGTATGAGTATTGATTTGATAATCATGAGATGATTATGTGTATGGTGATACGAATCAATCTCATAGATACTTGTTAGAGAACAGTGTATTGGATAGACCCATCATGAGATTACTACATGGATTAGCGTCATAAGTAAATCTCATGATAGTCATGTTTAATCCTTTGACTTGAGATTTTCATAGTTTCCAACATAAGGACTATTATATTTTGACATGATCAAACGTTATTCGTAACTGGATAATATAAAGGTCATGATAAAATGTGATAGAAATTATGTAGAGGATATTGAACAATCAAGATAGAATTTGTCCCTCTCTTTTGAGAGTGATATCTTTGGGCCCCTCGATTAGTGAGACTGTGAAATGCATGGCCGTGCTCAAATGATTTGATAGTGTGATCAATATCATTTGTTTTATCAGTCTACTTAGAGATCGAGTAATCATATGTTTGAACAATATAAGTATGACGCTGACCATGACTTATGTTCAAACTAGGTATCGTGTGACAAAGGGATTAATGCATGTACTATTATTAGGCTAGTTGGACTTTACTCGTATTAATTGGGTAGTCGTAATGCCTTGCTAGAGGCCAATTACGACTTGTTGGTTTAATAGCGATTTAATCAACTGCCAATTGATATGGGCCTATCGGGTCACACAAGAATGCGTATGGCTGAAATTAATAATATTAATAATATTAATATTGGATATTATTATTATTATATTATTATTATCGTTTTTAATATTAATAATATTAATATTGGATATTAATTATTATTATTATTAATTTCGTTTTTTATGTATATATTTATATCATCGGATAATAACAAAGAATCCATATTTGATATGGATTTTGATTGGTTTTTATCTAATCCTAACAGAATCCGTATCTAGTACGGATTTTGATAGCGTTAACAAATCCGATCAGGAATCGGATTTTGATATCTATATATGTACGGAGCATGGTGTATCTCGTACACCACACAACCAGTAGAAAACGAAAGGGCAAGAATCGTTTTTATGAAAACCGAATTCTTCAGCCGCGCCGTTTGAAGAGCTAGCACTCCGGGCGGAAGCGTTCGTGTGGATACCGACAGAGGGTGATCGTATTTTCGCACCTTTTCATCTGCAGATTTCGAATCTACGGAGGTACTTTTTGATTTCTTTTGTCGAATTAAACGAACAACATGGATCCTTGGTAGGAAATCAGAGATCAAGTTTTGTTTTCCGCTGCGCGTTTTTGCAGTGATCTCGGTTGATTTCCTAACAGTGGTATCAGAGCCACTTGTTGATTTCGTTTAAATCGGTTATATCATGCTTATGTGATTATATGTTTACTGTTTTTCGTATGGCATGATATGTACAAAAACCCCAACTCGGATTTCATATGATGAGAGAAGAATGGTGTTTTTCAAATCGTTTTCATGAGATGATTTGTATACGGCGGTTTTCGTTTGTCATGTGATGATCAAAACCGATTATGTTTATATTAGATATAAACATACGCTATGTGTAAAACCCTATTCGAATCTCATCTGGTGAGAGCGGATTGATGTTTTCAATTCGTTTTCATGAGACATTATGATTCGAGATTGTTATATGTGATATAAAGTTTTCGTTTTTCATGTGATGATAAAAAACGATTATGTTTATATCGATATGAACAACCGATAATGATTCTGTAAGAGTTATGCATATTCAAAACAGACAGATTATCAATTCGATTGATGATTCGGTTTTCGGATTTCGAATGGCAGATTGATTCTGTTTCGGATTTCGAACAACAGATTATCAATTCGATTGATGATTCTGTTTTGGGTTTTGAATGATAACTCTCGATTCGATCGGTGCTTCTATAAGGGCTTACACGTAGTCAAAACAGTAAGATCGTTAATATGATTGACGCGTCTGTGTTAGGGATCCGAAAAAAAAAATTTTAATCTGATTGATGTTTTCTGTTTGGCTTCGAGGGGCGCTGCCCCTCGGAACCCCGCCCGCTAACCGGCAAGCGGGACCGCCGTATGCGTACGCCCTATAGTTCGTTACCGTGACATTAAGAATGTCAATATATATTTATTTATTATAATATGTTTATGTAGAGATATTATAATTGTTGATGTCTTTGCATGGTGCATAGCATGGCCTCAGGACCTATGTGATTGACTTAGTCATATTTTTGTTTTGGGTTATTATGGCCTGCGTGCCGCTGTAGTTTTGTTGTATTTTACTATACAAGTAGTTAGGTTTTTCTTTATTACTGTAATAAATGAAGAATCAAGCTACAAAAGTGGTGATGGCGACACATACCAAGGACGAGTGGATTCCATGGAGATGGAGGCACGAGCTCAAGACAAGAAGATATGTATCATTGCAAATGTTGTAATAGGAAGTCTTTCACATAGGGTTTCCTTTATGATCTTCATTTGGTCTCATGAAGATCATATTTAGTTTGGCCATGCTATGTCACGTTTACATATTTCATTTTGTATGAGATGCGTGGATGATAGATTATATATGCATATAGGATGCTACGATATAATGATATGCAATGCAAGACATAAACTAAGTTGAACCCTCATCAATAATTTAAGTCTTTATGCCATCCATGTCTTAAACACCTATTAAAACTGGGATTGTATTAAAGTAGGTATTGCCAAAGCAATGTGCTTTAAACATTCCTAGCTACGTAGGATGAGTAATAGTGCTACTCATATGTTTAAAATTGGTTAGACTTAATTGGGCTATCAAAACGGTTTTGGGCCCAAGGCATTAGATGGAATCTAACATACAATGATATATGATGTCATTATTCCATAAATTCTAAGAGTTACATGAGATGTAATTGGTAAAGAAGTTACCTACCTAAATAACTTAATTTTAAGCGTCATGCCAAAGCTGAGTTTAGAATTAAGTCAAATATGGATCTTAGCTCACTAAAATATTTCTTTTTGAGGGTTATGTTTTAGTGAGAGTTTTATAAATTTTAACCTCATTAATAAAGTGTTACTTTGCATGTTTTGTAGATCATAAATGGCTGCTAATAACAATTCCACCTTATCGCTGCGATCAATCCTTGAGAAGGAAAAATTAAAAGAATGTGGGACTAATTTTGTTGATTGGTTTCGAAACTTGAGAATCGTTCTCAAGCAAGAAAAGAAGTCCTACGTGCTCGATGACCCTGTCCCTGAACCCCCTCCTGCTGATGCTTCTGTTGCTGTTAAGAACAAATATAAGAAGCATGTGGAAGATTCCAATGACATAGGATGTCTAATGTTGGCAACTATGTGTTCAGGACTTCAGAAAGACCTGGAACACTTAGAAGCTTATGAGATGAGTGTGCATCTCAAACAAGCTTTCCAACAACAGGCTAGGCAGGATAGGTTCGACACCGCTGTCGCACTTTTTGACTGTAAGATGTCTGAAGGTGAATCTGTTAGCGCTCATGTTTTAAAGATGAAAGGCTATATAGATCACCTTGCAAGACTTGGATATCCCTTGAGTTTGGAACTCGCCACGGATTTGATCCTACACTCTTTGCCTAGCAGTTTTTCTCAGTTCGTCATGAACTACAATATGAATAATATGGAAAAGTCCATTCCTGAGCTACATGGTATGCTCAAAACTGCTGAGGGGAATATCAAGAAGCCTACCCATTGAGTGTCAATACCAAGCTAATGAAAAGGAAAGCTAAAGGCAAGGGTAAGGCTAAAAGTGCAAAGGGTGCAAAAGGGGCAAAGGGTCAAGCTAAACCGAAACCTGGTCCCAAGGCAAAGGTTCCTAAGGAAGGAACTTGTTTCCATTGCAACAAGCCTGGGCATTGGAAAAGAAATTGTGATGTTTATTTGGAGGAGTTGAAGAAGCTGAAGGGTAGTACGACTACATCTTCAGGTATTTATGTTATAGAAATT
>AP025051.1:25474069-25485972 GCA_036186865.1 Eustoma russellianum
AACTATGTGGTAGAAAACGAGCTGATGACTTTTTCTGAGGAACTCCTAAAACTTTCTTATAGAAAGAGGCAACAAAAAATGAGATAGACTCGATTCTTCTGAATCACACTTAGGAGTTGGTTGACCTTCCACCAGGGAGCAAACCACTCGGTTGTTAGTAGATTTTCAAGAAGAAATTTAAAGAAGATGGGTCTATCAAAAAGTAAAAGGCCCGGTTGGTAGCTAAAGGCTATCGACAAAAGGAAGGCTTTGACTTTTTTGACACCTACTCACCAGTGACTAGAATCACTTCAATAAGGATTCTAGTTGCTATTGTTGCAGTCTATAATTTACAAATCCATCAAATGGATGTGAATACTGCTTTTCTAAATGGTGAGTTGGAGGAAGAGATTTATAAGGAACAACTGAAGGGTTTGTGGTTCCTGGACAAGAAAATATAGTTTGTAGATTTGTTAAGTCTTTATATGGATTTAAGCAAGCGCCTAAATAGTGGCCTTAAAATTTGATCAAGTGATGCTCGCTAATGGTTTCAAGACCAACGAGTGTGACAAATGTGTCTACATTAAGAACACACAGAATACCTATGTGATAGTATGTCTCTATGTAAACAGCATGCTAATCATGAGCAGTACTCGTGATATTGTCTTAAATACGAAGAAGATGTTGACGAGAAACTTCGATATGAAGGATATGGGAGTTGCCAACGTTATTCTAGGAATTAAAATTTCTAGGGTAGCCGAAGGACTCGGGTTGTCAAAAACTCACTATACTAAATCTATTCTAAAACGCTTCAAAATGATTTATGTGAAACCAGTGAAGACTCCACTTGACTTAAGTATACACTTAAGGAAGAACCAAGGTGAGCCAGAAGCTCATTTGGAGTACTCGCAAGTAATTGGAAATCTGATGTACATAACAACTGTACAAGGCCAGACATAGCATGTTCAGTAAACAAACTGAGCAAGTTTACCATTAATCCAAGTGATGATCATTGGAAAGCTTTGAATAGGGTGATGAGATGCTTGAAGTATACAATGAATCTTGGATTACATTACTCAAGATATCCAGCAGTATTGGACGGCTATTGTGATGCCAACTGGATATATGATAGTAAAGATTCTAAGTCCACCAGTGGATATTTATTCACGATTGGTGGAGGTGTTGTGTTGTGGAAATCCACAAGCAAACATGCATAGCTCGTTCCACTATAGAAACTGAGTTTATAGCGCTAGATAAAGTCGGGAAGAGGCTGAATAGCTTCAGAATTTCTTGGACGATGTGCCACGCTGGCCTAAGCCAATCGCTCCTATCAGCATACACCGTGATAGTCAGCCAGCTATAGGACAAGCTCAAAGCAGCATCTATAATGGTAAGTCTCGACACATGGGTCAGAGACACAATATCATTAGAAGTTAATCTCTAATGACGTGATTTCCGTTGATTACATAAAATAAAAGGAGAATCTGGCGGATCCGTTTACAAAAGGCTTGCCTAGAGATCAGATGTCAAATTTGACAAATGGAATGTGACTAAAGCCTAAAATGCATGGAACTTTGTAACGGAAACCCAACATTTTTGCCTGGATATCCTAAAATCTTGGTTCAATAGGACAACTAAGTTATCAAGTTTCAGTGAGCACTTACTCATTCTGTTAAATAAAAGTGTTGTCTATAGAAAAAGTTAGGATAAGATGAGGCTTTTAATTGTTCCTATATCTTGATATATCAAGTGGGGGATGGCAGAATACGCTTGATAGGAAACACCTATGTAAGCGTGAAGTGTGGTGGCTTCTATGAGAATTTTGCAAGACAAGAGTTCTCTAACACATTTTCTGAAACCATGTGGTTCATGGCCAAAACAAACACAATCATGATAACTAAAAAGGTGTTAAATGAAATGTTGTGTGAGTACTGTTATCTAGCTTCTCAATAAAGGCCGGTTAGTTCAAGACATCAAGTCATTAGTTAGCCAAGTGGATCCGATAGTATATCACTAAGAAAGCTTCAAATCCTGAAGCTACCTCTTCTGATGCAATTTTTTCTTGTTTGACTTCTTGGTAGAGTTTGCATTTGCATTAATTCCCATTCATGTGGGGGATTGTTGGAGAAAATTGGAAGAAATGGGCCAACTTACAAACTATGGTTAGCAACATACTTTGAGCTGAGTTTTGATTAGTTTTCATTAATGATGAGTGGAAACGAATAAGTTCTTAATTATCTATGTAACGAGTAGATAATTTTGGGCCTTTGAGTCAATCAATTACGATACTGGGTGAATGAAAAATTAATGTTCAAAGTAAGGAGGAAAATTAGCTCTGATCGGCCTATGCCTGGGCATGGGCTCAGGCTACGGACAGTGAGCTGGTTGCCTGATGGGCTCAGGCTTCAGGCTTGGCTGTAGGCTACAGACTGCAGGCGGCGGGTCGAATCCTATCAGCTGAGAAGGAAGTTTGCTTAAATTCAAACTTCTCCAGGTTGTTGAGATCAGCTAAGGTTTAAGTTTGAAAAGTTGTTGAGCTTTAACGGGCTGAGTTGACCTGAAACTGTTATGATCGGAAGGCACAGATTGAATAATTATCGGATCCAGCGGCAGTGCACAGACCTGATGTGGTTATCTGATTCAAGGGTTTAGGCCGAATAGGTATCTGACCCTACGACTGTGATTGAACTGACTCTAACAAACTGACCTCAGATTTCTCCTAAAATATGTAGTCGAGCTGAACTTTGTGGTCATTCATCATCAGAAGCATTTAGATATCAGTCTTCCTTCTTTCTCTGCAATCTTCCTTTCTGCAAATCATCACTTCTTCACTACATACTGCATTTCTGCATTTTCCTAGTCATCCGAAAATCCAAGACATGTTACAAGTTCGTTGAGTTCATACGCTGCAGTGCCACTCGTCTAAACTGATTCCATTGTATCCAGGGAGACGATTCCTTCCTCTAGTTGGGTAGAATATACCGGAGCAATACGTCTTAAGGACAGAGTCTTGGACTCACCTAAAATTTTCTGCTCAGCTGAGCTCGGCTGATCGAGAGTGCGGCACTGTTATTGTGCAGTGTTGCCGAGCTGAGCTCTGCTGTTTTGCTAAGAGCATTCGTTGTTCTGCAGCAATGTTGTACTGAGCTCTGCTGTTGTGCTGATCTCGGCTGAAGTGGCTGATAGAACTGTTGTTCTGTAGTGCTGAGGTGCTGAGGTACTGAGGTCGGCAGGTCTACCATCTGTCCAGAATGAAAATCCAATTGCGCTGCCTGGATTGATCTGACCTGACTGATCGATCCGACCTGAGCTGAGCTCGGCAGGTCGACTGTTGCTTCACTTCACAAGCACACACTGTACAGAATTTACTTTAATTGTATCCAACACTATCTTTACGAACAAGCATCGTCAACCGATAAGACCATAAAGCTGCTAGATGGGCTCTTACATGATCTACTCTTTGAACCTGAAGAGGAAGATATTGTGCAGTAAATTTTGCAGTGGTTGAACCAAAGAGCGTAGAGAGATTTGGAATCCTTACTATTGGATTCTAGAAACGACCATTTTGGTTTTGGTTACTTGCTCGTTTAAGCTATATTCAGGCAAAAACGTTTCAGATTTTTTTAAAAATTTTAAAAAAAGGGGCAGTAAAAATTCTAATTTGGGCAGTATGCTATTGGATGTTAGCTGTAGAAATCCGAATTCACTCGGCAAACTGAATTTGTTTCTAATTCAGCATAGATAAATAGTTCCTTTCAGGTAAACGATCTATGGAAGGGTGAAATATCTTTATTATTTCATTTTCTGTACCCCCAAAGGTCACTCAAAGATTGTTGGTTCTTTGTAATATAAATAAATTGTGCCTAAATAATGTGATGGTAACAAAATGCTACAATTAGCGTGGATAAGCTACACTGGTGTTTATTAGTATGTTGGATGAGATAGATGTTGGTCCTTGTAGAGCTTTATATTTGCTGCCTGCAAACGCTTGCAGTTGCATTAACAAAGGCGTGCAGTTATGGGTAATTACGTGTGTAAGTTTTTATGATGTGTAATTAGGCAAAACAAATATGTGAAGGAGCTTCAAGCCCTCTAGTTATTTAGATACATGTACTAAGAGCTACATATTCACGACATTTTTACATACTTCCTCTCAGCCCGATTTCTTTCTCTACACTTGAGAGAGAGGTATTCTTACGACGTGATCGGCTAAAGATCCTGATCTTTTTCGTTGGGTTGTTCTTTCCCTCCATCTTTTTATCTCTTGTAAATTCCTCTAACTTTGTTATTTTTGTTGGGTTTTATTCAATTGATTGTGAAATAAGTAATCCTGAACATCCGCGGTTAGTTTTGAATCAAATTTAAAGGCGCAATTTGTAATTTTTTTGTTCTTGTTGTCTCTTGGTCTTGGTTTTGGTTTTTCAATTGGAGTGCAATCGTTTATGATTCTTTACTTTCTTGATGAGTGGAATCTTGATGGATTTTCATTTCTTGAATATAATTTCTCCTGGATAGCCTGGGCTTTTTCCTTTGAGGAAATATTTGAAGCTTATTCTGTGATTGGTAAGAGTTGCTACGTAGGGTTTTCGACTGCCCGTTTCTGTTTTACTTAGTTTCTGAGGAATCTTGAATTTCATTCATGACACAAGTCGGATCTTCTTGAATTTGTTGGGATTTCGAACTTGAAAAGGGGAACTCTGCGATAGATTTCACGTCTTCATTGTACATGATATATCCAAAAAGAAATACAGAGAAGACAATATTCTCTCTTTCCTTCTCACGTTCAAAGTTCAATATTGTCGCACTCTAGCTATTTTATCAGTGGTTTGCATTTCAAGTTGATTACTCAATTTTCATTTTCATGTAAATTTGAGATCAGTGATTAGCATTTAGTATTGATTTTGAGATTTTGCCTAAAATTTACACATATTGGATACGGATTTTGATTCTTAATTTTATATTTCTTTGCTTTTTTCTTCTTATTCTGTGACTATTTGCCTTATTCAGTTAAAATTGGAAGTTTAGTGCTTGTACTATTGATCGTTCTTGATTTTGCTCCTTATCGTCTTTTCTCGGTGATTTACATTTTGCCATTTGTGATTCTATATTACATTTGGTTTCGAAACTTTTGCCTTCAATAACATGATCACTGGGAATTTGGTTTTAGTTGCAATCATTGATAGAAAGAGTCATGATTTTTCTACGAGACCATGTCTAGGGAATAGAGGTGTAGGTAATGGGAAGGAAGAGGAGGACAGTTTGCATATATCCTCTTGGAATGTAGGAACCTTAAGTAGTAAATTGTTAGAAGTAGTAGATGTACTTAAGAGGCGTAGGATAGATGTAGCATACCTCCAAGAGACTAGGTGGAAGGAGAATAAAGGCAAAGAGTCTAATGGGTATAAGTTGCTATATTCGGGGTATGATGGGACCAAGAGTGGGGTAGGGTTTTTGGTAAAGTTAGAATTACACATAAACGTGATCGATGTGATAAGATATAATGATAGAAGTATGTTGCTGAAGTTGGTGCTAAACAAGGAGGTAGTGGCAGTGGTCTGCACCTACGCACCCCAAGTGGGAATAGGAGAACAGGATAAGAAAGAGTTTTGGGATTGCTTACATGTAGTGTTGAGAACAATACCTAGGGAGGAACGAATTTGTATAGGAGGTGATTTTAATGGACACATTGTAAAGGATATCGATGGTTTTCAGTCGGCACATGGCAGGTTTGGTTATGGAGATAGAAATGAGTAGGGTATGGATCTACTAGACCTTGCGTTCGCCCACGACCTAGGTATTATAAACCCTTTCTTTAAGAAAAAAGAATCACATGTGATTACTTTTAGCAGCGGCAGACGTAACACGCATATAGACTATTTTTTGATGAGGCATGAAGATTGATGGTTGTGGAAAGACTGCAAGGTTATACTAGGGGAGACAGCAGCGACGCAACTCCGTTTACTAGTAGTAGTTGTAGCCTTAAAAGATGGACAAGGGGGTTAGAAAATTATCATCCAAGATTCGATGGAGAAGTTTGAAGAACAAAAAAATTAACATGTTTAGAGAAAAGGTCATCTCGGTGACATTAGATCGATTGTGTGAGGACACGAATCAGATGTAGGAGGCTATGGTGACTACTAGTACTCACATGGCGAGGAAAACTCTTGGGGTAACAACAGAAAAGACAACCATACATAAAGAGTTCTGGTAATGGAGCAAGGATGAGCAATGAAAAATAAAGAATAAGCAAAGGGGTTTTAGAGAGTTGTTAAGCTGCACAGACGGGGAGGAGAAAGTGAGATTGATGGAAAACTACAAAATCACCAGGAAGGAGACAAAGAAGGCAACAACAGATGCAAAGAACGCGGCTTATAAAATGATGTACGAGAGACTAGAAACAAAAGACAAGGAGCATGATATGTTCAAGATTGCCAAAGCTATGGATCAAAAGATGCAGGACCTAGGAGTTGTGAAGTTTATAAAGGGAGAAGATGTACATATTTTATTCAAAGAACAAGACATCAAGTGGAAATAGCAAACATACTTCCACAACCTTTTCAACAGCGGGAGGGCCGACCACAAAGAAAGAGAAAGCATCACTATAGAAAAACGACAACATAATAACTGTGACTATCGGAGCATCACACAAGGAGAGGTGATGAGAGCACTTAGAAAGATGGGAAGAGCTAAGTTAGTTGGCCTGGATAACATACCTATTGAAGCGTGGAAGTGTTTGGGAGGAGAAGAGGTTCAATGGTTAACTACTATGTTCAACCTTATTTTAAAAACAGGAAAAATGGCAGATGATTGAAGAAGGAGTGCCATCGTCCCTGTATATAAGAACAAAGGAGACACACGGTGTTGTAGGAATTGTACGGGGATTAAGTTGCTAAGCTATACAATGAAGTTATGGCAGAAAGTAATCGAAACTAGAATTAGGGGAGAAACTCAATTATGGTGGACCAATTTGGTTTTATGCCAGGACGGTCAACTACGGAAGCAATACAGATTCTAAGGAGATGATGGAGAAGTATGGGGAGAAGAAGCGCAATCTACATATGGTTTTCATCGATCTTGAAAAAGCATATGACGGTGTGCCACTTAGACTAATTTGGGATAGTCTGGATGCAAGAAGGGTTCATATGAATTATATAGACATAATTAGAGATATGTATGATAGGACGAAAATAAATGTTTGTATACCTGTGGAGAATACGGGCTTCTTCCTGGTGGAGGTAGGTCTCCATCAAGGCCCATTTCTTTTCGTAGTTGTCCTAGACGAGTTGTCAAAGCTGATCCAGGAGATAGTCCCGTGGTGTATGCTTTTTGCTGACGATACTATATTAGTTGCAGAGAGTAATCATACCCTGAGGATGACACTAGAGCAGTGGCGAGGTGCTTTTGAGAGAAAAGACCTAAGGATTAGTCGTTCTAAGATTGAGTATCTGTACTGTGACTTCAGCGGCACAGCGATGGTGAGAATAGTCAGCTCACCATCGAGGATCAAATGGTGCCATAGGTAAGTAAGTTCAAGTACCTAAGATCGTTTGTATAGCAAGATAGGGAATAATAGTGACATAGCAGACAGGGGTAGGTGGAGGACGGCCTCAGGGATGCTGTGTGACAAGAATTTTCCAACAATATTAAAGAGAAGATTTTATAGGGTAGCCATTCGGCCGGCAATGTTATATGGAAGACACTGCTGGGCCATCAAGAGGACACAGTTGCAGAAGATGAAAGTGGCAAAGATGAGGATGCTAAGGTGGATGTGCGTGCATACAAGGCTAGACAAGATAAGTAATAAGGTATTTAGGGAAAGGTTAGGGACGGCTAGTATAACAATAAGATAAGGGAGAGGAGACTGAGATGGCTTGTGCATGTCAAGAGAAGAAAGACAATGACGTCTATCAGAGTAGTTGAAAGCCTCACTGTATAGGGGAAGAGGAGTAAAAGCAGGCTCAAACTGACTTGAGATGAGCGGATTGGCATGACCTACTAGATTTGCACCTTTCTGAAGACATGGTCAAGGATAGGAGTTCATGGAGGCAGAGGATTAAGGTTAAGGAGGTTTAGGCAAAATATAGGGACACCTTAGAGTATACTTAGGGGCTTGGAAACTCTCTACACTTTATGTTGACTCGGCACTTTTTTGTTTGTCTTTATCTTTTATTATTTTTTCATATACACGGTCATCTATGTAAGTGCATATAGAGCCGGAGGTCTCACTGGAAGCCAACTCTCTATCTCTTGGGATGGAGGTATTGTTTGTCAGCCTCTCACATTTCCCAGACCCTAGCGATAGTTTTTGCTGTTGTTGAGATATACTGGTATGGTTGTTGTTGTTGTAAGATCTACACTGGTATATGATGGGCTATGGCGACTACTAGTAGTAGTTATACCGTAAAAGATGGGCGAGGGGGTTAGAAAATTCCCACCCAGGATTCGATGGAGAAGTTTGAAGAACGAAAAAATTAACATGTTTAGAGACAATGCCATCTCAGCAACATTAGATCGATTGTGTGAGGACATGAACCAGATGTGGGAAGCTATGGCGACTACCAATACTCACACAACGAGGGAAACTCTTGAGGTAACAACACAAAAGACAACCGTACATAAAGAGTTCTGGTGATGGAGCGAGGATGTGCAATGAAAAATAAGGAATAAGCAAAGGAGTTTTGGAGAGTTGTTAAGCTGCATAGACGGAGAGGATAAAGTGAGATTGATGGAAAACTACAAAATCACCAGGAAGGAGGCAAAGAAGGAAATAAAAGATGCAAAGAACACAGCTTATAAAACGATGAGGTGGGGAGCATGATATGTTCAAGATTGCCAAAGCTATGGATCGAAAGATGCAGGACCTAGGAGTCATGAAGTTTATAAAGGGAGAAGATGTGTATGTGTTAGTCAAAGAACAAGATATCAAGTAAAAATAGGAAACATATTTCCACGATCTTTTCAACGGCAGGAGGATCGAGCACAAAGAAAGATAAAGCATCACTACCCAAAAACGACAACATAATAACTGCGACAGTCAGAGCTGTAGGAATATGAGGGTTTGAGTGATTTCAAAATAAAGAAATTTGAATATATATATATATATATATATATATATATATATATAAACGTTGATATATATATATATATATATATAACAAGTGTACATGTATGCATGATAACTTGCCTTATTTAGCTTATATATTATGTTGCCGAACTAACGAGCCATGAAGCTTTAAAGCTTACATCATATGGCGAACATTTGTTGAGTTTATACTATTTTCAGGTGCCAAAATTAATGAACTAAAGTAGTTCATTAAGTGAAGTACTTAGTTTAATAAACTAAGTAGTTCATTAAAGGAAGATGCATTTGGAAAAGACATGAAGGCAACATGGCTATGGAAGGAAAGTTCTCTCCTCCTCCCCACATCAATTTCACACGCCATATATACATAATATATATATATTTTCAGATTTTTTTTAAAAGGCACATACACATTTACTCCAACGTACTATCGACACGTTATATATCTTACGAACGTACGTTTGCGTCACACCACTATACTTAACTCATATTTATGAGTATATTCAGATCTTATATCATATGATATAAGATATGGTGATGACAAATTAAATACGACACGATAAAAGGTTCTAAACCGAAATTTGTCGTATCGGGCGATACCGAAACTTCGCCAACGTGTCACGTACTTGCCATAAATAAATGGCCAGCCCATATACATCAAAATTTATTAAAAATTTCGTGCCATACACTGTATATTGAGACAAAAATACTTTCCATGTTGGCACACACAAATCATCCCACATTTAGGCCAAAATGTGAAGATTCCAATTTTATTTTTGTCACATGTTTATGGTACCACTTTAAATCAGCCAAATGCTGAAAATTAAAGTATATATTATATATATTATGTATAACATAATATATATAGCATGTGCAAAAGTTGGAATTTAAATTAGAGAAAAATCGGGTAATCGATAAATATCGAAAATTCGGTTTTCTACGCACTTGACATGGAACGTTTTTCTTGAACATGATGTGGCACGTATCTAGACACTTTTTACATATAATATACATCTTAAAGTGTTCTAGAAAATTAAATTAAGGGCTGATTGGAATGTTACATGTGTGTAATATTAAATGTGCACTATTTTACAAAGTTAGCAAAAATAAATTTCAGCACATGCATATACACACTTAAACGTCACCCCAGCTGAGATGGAGCACATGTGGAGCCTTGTTGGCATGTTGATTGGTCAAGAATCAATCATACAATGTTGATGAATCAAAGAGAGAAGCTACAAAAGGTAAGTTTTCAACATACAACTCTCTTATGTCACATGCTGAAAATTTCAGCATGTCACACACCTTGTGGCCGTTTTCTTCATTGTTAAGGAAGATAAATTGTCAATTTTTTTATTAAGGAATAAATCAAAGGAGTTATGGAAATGATTTGAATTGTATTAAGTGTGATATTCTTCATATCACACATGCTGAAATTTTTCAGCATGTGTGAAGGTGTTGTGGCCGAATGTAACCTCCTTTTGGTGTCCAAATTCATTCTCAATCTTGTAGCAAGACTTACCTTAAATAATGGATGAATTTTTATGGAAGAAATTCAAAGAAAAATGGAAGAAATCCAGATTTATTTCATGTGGTTAATGCTGAAAATTTCAGCATTGAAACACCTTGATGTGGCCGATTTTTTTGAGAAGGAAGGAAGGATTTTTGTGTCTCACACTTTATGACAAATTGTGACTATTATGGCATGATTTAATAATTGATTATTTGGGATATATTTAGTGTTTTTTTCAGAATATCCATGTCATCAAAATGATGACAACATTGAGCTAATCAAAAGGTGCCAAGTAAGCAATGACTAAATGATGGTCCAATGGAGTGATGCCAAGCAAGCAAAACATTGTCACCATGATGTCTCACACTCTCTCAAGCAATTAAAAGGAAATTTTCAAGAGGGGGAAGAGGCTATAGGGGGACGGCTGGACCTATAAGGGAAGAAGAGAAGAACAAACAAAAATAACACCAAGAATTACATTCAAAAGTGATCAAAGTGCAAAAGTTTTCTTCTCCTACACTTTCTTTCTTTCTTCTCTTGTAAAAAGCCTATTGTACTTTACTTCTTTCATTCTTGAATAGGCTTCATAGAAACCACCATTCATACATATCTTTGTAAAAGATTGATCAAGGTGTGATCAATCTTCATTCTAGCGAGGTGGTGGTGTTCGTGCAAATTGTACTCACAATACAAGGTTTGTAAAGGGTTGGAGTTAAGGTGTAACTCTATCAACCCTGCGGTAAGGTGTACTGCGTGTGTGAAATTAGTGTGAACCAAAGAAGGTGTTCCTTGAAGACTGGAGTAGGTTGTTTATAACCGAACCAGCATAAAATTCTTGGTGCAATTTACTTTCTGCATTTACGTTTCAGTTTCTGCATTGTTTACTCATATTGTTCACGTTCGCAAAAATAGTAAAAGTTTTCTAAAAATTATAAAAATTTCTAGAAACATACATAAACGTTCTAGGGTTAATTTGGCACAAGTTTCAACCCTTTTGGACAAGTATAGGTCAGTCAAACATCTAAAGTTCTGAGACTAGTGCAGTCTGATTTTCAGACTTGCAAAGGTTGAGACTTTGGTGGTATTTGACCTACTTCCCAAAAGAATTTTCAAAAACTGTTTCAACCTATTTCAAAATAGTGTGTGAGGAGTTATTGGTCAAATTTTCAGATCATTTGGGCATTCACACAAATAGGAATTAATTTTTCAAAACCATCTACCGTTTCTGGCAGATTTGCACAATCTGAGTGCCAACGGTTTTTGAAGGGGTTAAAGGTTGAATTTTGATTTGAAATTTTAGGGGACCCTCACAACATCTGAGGCTAAGTT
>AP025051.1:25485982-25505776 GCA_036186865.1 Eustoma russellianum
CCCCCCTTCTAGTGGTTCCTTGCAGATCCTACAAGTGGTATCAGAGCGCAGGAATACTCACGACAAGGAATCCAACGATTCAGTGAGATGGCATCCACAAATCTCAAAACCGAACAAGAAGGTATGTCGAGCCAAAGGCCTCCACTCTTTGACGGTGAGTCTTTTATTCAATGGAAACTTAGGATGAAACTTTTTCTTATGGCTATAGACATAGACCTTTGGTCAATAATTGAAGATGGTCCATATGTCCCATCTAAATTGTCCATTGTAGATGGAGTCACACTAAAAGTAATTAAAACGAGACAAGACTATACTAGTGAAGACAAAAAGAAACTGAGTATGAATGCTAAGGCCATGCAATTACTCTTAAATGGTTTAAGTAAGAGTGAGTCTAGTTACGTGTCCAATTGTTCGAGTGCACAAGAAATGTGGAGAATCTTAGAAATGAAACACGAAGGCACGAGTCAAGTAAAAGAGTCTAAAATTAATATGCTCATGTCTACTCTTGAGTCTTTCAAGTTGTTGCCTAATGAGTCAATTGTTGATATGGATCTTCGTTTGACTAACATCTATAACTCTCTTGAGTCTCTTGGTAAGGCTTTTACAACGCAGGAAAAGTACAGAAAGTCCTACGGAGCCTCCCTTCAGAATGGGACCCTAAAGTGACTGCCATAGAAGAAAGCAAGGAGACTAAGTCAATAAAAATGGAAGAACTCATTGGTTCACTAAAAGTGTATGAAAACAAACTCATTATTCGGAAATCGGAATCAACCAAACAAGGTAAGACAATTGCTTTCAAATCAAATGAATACGTCTCCCCTCCCTCCGATCACGTAGAAGATGGTGATTCCGAATCGGATAATGATGACTTAATTCTATTGGCTAAAGGACTAAGAAGATTCATGAGAAAATCATTTAGAAATAAAAACAAGGGCACTACATCTAAGAGAAATAAAAACAAGTCAAATGATAAGGACATTAAATGTTATGAATGCGGCAAACTCGGACACTTATCATATGACTGCCCAAACAAAGAAAAGCAAACTAATAAGTACCCTGACAAGGAGCGGAACAAAAATAGACCCGTCTCAGATCCTAAACAAAGGAAACGTGCACTAAAGGCCTCCACATGGAGTGACTCATCAGATTCTGAATCTGAGACCGAAGAGGAGACCGCTCAAGTTTGCTTCGCTTCAAAGGCGTCTAATGAGGTATCATCTGACTCTGAACCTTCTTATGATGATTTATTTAGTCAATATCTTGAGTTACATAAATTTACTAAGACTCTCGCAAAAGAAAAGAAACGTTTAATTGAAGACAAGAAACTGTTAGAATCTTCTAACGAGAATCTTGTCGCTCAATTAAGCGATTCAAAGAAAGAGTCTTCATGTGCCATCACTGCATTAAAAACCGAGATCTCATCATTAACTTCTCAAAATAATGAAATGAAATCCGAGATTTCAAATTTGAAATCAAGGAATACAGATTTAGAGAAAATGATGAAACAATTCGATACAGGGTCAAACATGCTGCATCGCATCATATTATCGCAAAAGCATGACAGTGACAAAACTGGATTGGGGTACGTTGATACTAACGAAGTATCAACCAAACCAACCAAGTTTGTTGTGTCTAAAAAGGTAGACACCCCTAAGCATCAAGTGGCGTCTAAGATGACGCAAAAAGCACCCCCTTCCACACGCCCCACTCCCTCATATCATGTGAAATATAATGTTGTACCATATAGATATGAGAAGAAGAGATCAATGCATACACGGAATACATATCATCCACGCACCACGCACACACACACAAGGACATATCACAAACGTCCTTCATACAATGAGTATAGGGGAGTCCTTGGGCAAAGACCCAAAGTACATGCACCACATGTATACTATATCGCACCTTCATCTACTCTCTTGCCATTTGATAGACCGAGAAGGATCACCCAAGTATGGGTACCGAAAGGTACCTTTACTAAAAGGTGATTAACTAACTCGAAAGGACCCAAAATTAAAAGGGTACCTAAATCACCTTTTTACATTGCAGGGAGACCACTCATCAAAAGACACATCAATAAAGTGGTTCCTTGACAGTGGTTGCTCGAGGCACATGACAGGTGACCCGAGCCTCTTCTCCAAATTAAAGAAGGTCACAAAAGGCGGATCCGTGACCTTTGGAGACAACAATGAAGGCAAGATCATTGGTAAAGGTACGATTGGAAACCCGGATACACTTCAAATCTCAAACGTGTTTTTGGTAAGCAACTTATCTTACAATCTCTTAGTATTTCGCAATTTTGTTGACAATGGTTTCAATGTGTGTTTTACTCACCCTTACTGTAATATAATAAATAAAAATGGAGAAACTGTTTTAAAAGGAAAACGTGAAGGAAATATATTCACACTATCTATGGATGAGTAGTAGATGCCAAAGTTAAATGCTTTATGTCAAATGAACCCAATGTGAATTTGTGGCATAGACGTTTAGGACACATAGGTATTTCTACATTAGAAAAATTGCAACGAAAGAACCTAGTACGGGGATTGCCTACGCTTGATTTAAACAACTTTCAGTTGTGTGAATCTTGCATAAAGGCAAACAAACACGTGAATCACTTAAGCCTAAAAATGACATAAGCACGACTAGAATGCTAGAACTATTGCATATCGATTTGTTTGGTCCTAGTCGCACTACAAGCCTGGTGGGCGTCACTATGCATGCGTAATTGTTGATGACCTTCTCGCTATACTTGGACTTTATTTCTTGCACATAAGGATGATAGCGCCGTAGAAATCGCTAAATTAATTAAACAACTTGAAAATCAATACGGCGTAAATGTGAAAAGAATAAGAAGCGATAGAGGCGGTGAGTTTAAAAATAAAGAGATGATTTCATTTTGTGAAGAAAAAGGAATTAAACATGAGTTTTCGCCACCTAGAACTCCACAATTAAATGGAGTAGTAGAAAGAAAGAATCGCACACTACAAGAAATCGCTAGAACCATGCTTTGCCGAAAATAAATTGCCTAGATTTCTGTGGGCGGAAGCCGTAAATTTGTGCATGCTATATTGTAAATCGCCTATCTATAAGAAAGAAAATAAACAAGACGCCTTACGAAATTTTGAATGATCGTATGCCTAAGATAGATTATTTTCGTGTGTTTGGATGCAAATGTTTTGTATTGAATACAAAAGATAACTTAGATAAAATTTGAATCCAAATCAATTGGAGGGCATTTTTATTGGGTATTCCATAAATTCAAAGCAATATAGATGTTATGAATCCTATCACTAGACAAATCATAGATCTATTCATGTATAATTCAATGAATTTGGAGAGATTGATAAAGAAAAGGAATATGATGATGATTTTGAATTGAAACCCGTTTTGGATGAAGAAAAGTGATTCTTTTGATATGCATGAGATGAATGAAACACTAGAAAGGCATGATCATATAGAAATGCATGATAACTTAGAAAATAATCAACCAAGATGGCATAGAGATCACCCACAATGATCTCATCATAGGTGACATTCACTCACGGCGGTGCGACCACGTAGAAGAATCACTCGGATGAAATAAATGAATTTCATGCTATGATTTCTGAAATTGAGCCTAAGAATGTGCATGATGCTTTAAAGTGATTCATCTTGGATTGATGCTATGCATGACGAACTTAATCAATTCGTTAGAAATGATTATGGGACTTAGTGCCACGACCACAAGATAAGACAATAATAGGCACAAAGTGGGTATTTAGGAACAAAATGAATGAGGAAGGAAAGGTCGTTAGAAATAAAGCAAGACTCGTAGCTCAAGGATATAATCGAAGAAGGAATAGACTACGATGAAACATTTGCACCCGTAGCACGTTTAGAAGCTATACGACTCTTACTTGCTATTGCTTGCATGAAAGATTTTAAATTATCAAATGGACGTCAAAAGTGCTTTTCTAAACGGATTTATACAAGAAGAAGTATACGTGAAGCAACCACCCGGTTTTGAAGATTTGAAACATCCAGATCACGTGTACAAACTAAAGAAGGCACTATATGGCTAAAGCAAGCGCCTAGAGCATGGTATGATCGTTTTGCTACTTTTCTTTTAGAAAATAATTTTAAACGTGGTACTATAGATAGTACACTATTTTTGAAACAAGAAAAATCAGATTTACTTATTATTCAAATTTACGTAGATGACATTATTTTCGGTTCTACCTCACATAGACTTGTTAAGATTTTGAAAATTGTATGAAAGCTGAATTTGAAATGTCTATGGTTGGTGAACTTAATTATTTTCTTGGCTTGCAGATTAAGCAAACGAGTAAAGGAATTCATATAAGCCAAGCTAAGTACGTAAATGACATGATCAAGAAGTTCAATTTTGAAAATTTGAAACCATCCCCCACGCCTATGAGTGTACTACTAAATTAGACAAAGATGAACATGGTAAAGACGTTGATAATGGATTATATCGATCTATGATAGGTTCTTTACTATATTTAACTGCTAGTAGGCCTGACATCATGTTTAGCGTATGCATGTGTGCTCGTTTTCAAAGTCAACCTAAGGTGTCACACTTAAATGCGGTAAAAAGAATATTCCGCTATATTAAGCACACGCCCACCTTAGGTATTTGGTACGATAAGGATCTACATTCGACTTACATGCTTACACTGATGCAGATTATGGTGGCTGCAAAATAGATAGAAAAAGCACGAGCGGAACTTGCCAATTTATAGGAAATTCCCTTATTTCGTGGTTTTCCAAAAAGCAAGCAAGTGTTGCTTTGTCCACTACTGAGGCTGAGTATATGGCTCTTAGCCTTTGTGCACACAGTTGTTGTGGATAAAACAACAACTTTCGGACTTTGGAATTACCGTAGATAAAATTCCTATATATTGTGATAGTATGAGTGCAATAAATTTGTCTAAGAACCCCGTATTACACTCTAAGGCTAAGCATATAGAAGTTCGCTATCATTTTCTTCGTGATCACGTTAACAATGGTAATATTGTCATAGATCACGTACGCACAGAATCACAAGTAGCGGATATATTTACAAAGGCCTTAAATCAAGCCACATTTGAATCTCTCCGTTCTAAATTAGGCATGCTTCCTGTTGATGTGATTTAATGCGATATCATTTGATTTACTTTCCTTTTTGACAGGAATCTTTTGATTAACTTTCCAAAATAAAGGGGGAGAGAGAAGCATGATTTAAGGGGGAGAGATTTAAGGGGGAGAGATCACTGATTGATCCTAATTGCATGAATCAAGGGGGAGCCGGATTTGAAATTCGAAATTCAAATTTCAAATCTGTGCATAATTCAAGGGGGAGAGATAACACTTAAATCATGTACACTAGTTATTTTGAAAATCATCAAAAGGGGGAGATTGTAGAATATGAGGGTTTGAGTGATTTCAAAATAAAGAAATTTGAATATATATATATATATATATATATATACGTTGGATATATATATATATATAACAAGTGTACATGTATGCATGATAACTTGCCTTATTTAGCTTATATATTATGTTGCCGAACTAACGAGCCATGAAGCTTTAAAGCTTACATCATATGGCGAACATTTGTTGAGTTTATACTATTTTCAGGTGCCACAATTAATGAACTAAAGTAGTTCATTAAGTGAAGTACTTAGTTTAATAAACTAAGTAGTTCATTAAAGGAAGATGCATTTGGAAAAGACATGAAGGCAACATGGCTATGGAAGGAAAGTTCTCTCCTCCTCCCCACATCAATTTCACACGCCATATATACATAATATATATATATTTTCAGATTTTTTTAAAAGGCACATACACATTTATTCCAACGTACTATCGACACGTTATATATCTTACGAACGTACGTTTGTCACACCACTATACTTAACTCATATTTATGAGTATATTCAGATCTTATAATATGATATAAGATATGGTGATGACAAATTAAATACGACACGATAAAAGGTTCTAAACCGAAATTTGTCGTATCGGGCGATACCGAAACTTCGCCAACGTGTCACGTACTTGCCATAAATAAATGGCCAGCCCATATACATCAAAATTTATTAAAAATTTCGTGCCATACACTGTATATTGAGACAAAAATACTTTCCATGTTGGCACACACAAATCATCCCACATTTAGGCCAAAATGTGAAGATTCCAATTTTATTTTTGTCACATGTTTATGGTACCACTTTAAATCAGCCAAGTGCTGAAAATTAAAGTATATATTATATATATTATGTATAACATAATATATAGCATGTGCAAAAGTTGGAATTTAAATTAGAGAAAAATCGGGTAATCGATAAATATCGAAAATTCGGTTTTCTACGCACTTGACATGGAACGTTTTTCTTGAACATGATGTGGCACGTATCTAGACACTTTTTACATATAATATACATCTTAAAGTGTTCTAGAAAATTAAATTAAGGGCTGATTGGAATATTACATGTGTGTAATATTAAATGTGCACTATTTTACAAAGTTAGCAAAAATAAATTTCAGCACATGCATATACACACTTAAACGTCACCCCAGCTGAGATGGAGCACATGTGGAGCCTTGTTGGCATGTTGATTGGTCAAGAATCAATCATACAATGTTGATGAATCAAAGAGAGAAGCTACAAAAGGTAAGTTTTCAACATACACTCTCTTATGTCACATGCTGAAAATTTCAGCATGTCACACACCTTGTGGCCGTTTTCTTCATTGTTAAGGAAGATAAATTGTCAATTTTTTTATTAAGGAATAAATCAAAGGAGTTATGGAAATGATTTGAATTGTATTAAGTGTGATATTCTTCATATCACACATGCTGAAATTTTTCAGCATGTGTGAAGGTGTTGTGGCCGAATGTAACCTCCTTTGGTGTCCAAATTCATTCTCAATCTTGTAGCAAGACTTACCTTAAATAATGGATGAATTTTTATGGAAGAAATTCAAAGAAAAATGGAAGAAATCCAGATTTATTTCATGTAATGCTGAAAATTTCAGCATTGAAACACCTTGATGTGGCCGATTTTTTGAGAAGGAAGGAAGGATTTTTGTGTCTCACACTTTATGACAAATTGTGACTATTATGGCATGATTTAATAATTGATTATTTGGCATATATTTAGTGTTTTTTTCAGAATATCCATGTCATCAAAATGATGACAACATTGAGCCAATCAAAAGGTGCCAAGTAAGCAATGACTAAATGATGGTCCAATGGAGTGATGCCAAGCAAGCAAAATTGTCACCATGATGTCTCACACTCTCTCAAGCAATTAAAAGGAAATTTTCAAGAGGGGAAGAGGCTATAGGGGACGGCTGGACCTATAAGGGAAGAAGAGAAGAACAAACAAAAAAACACCAAGAATTACATTCAAAAGTGATCAAAGTGCAAAAGCTTTCTTCTCCTACACTTTCTTTCTTTCTTCTCTTGTAAAAAGCCTATTGTACTTTACTTCTTTCATTCTTGAATAGGCTTCATAGAAACCATTCATACATATCTTTGTAAAATTGATCAAGGTGTGATCAATCTTCATTCTAGCGAGGTGGTGGTGTTCGTGCAAATTGTACTCACAATACAAGGTTTGTAAAGGGTTGGAGTTAAGGTGTAACTCTATCAACCCTGCGGTAAGGTGTACTGCGTGTGTGAAATTAGTGTGAACCAAGGAAGGTGTTCCTTGAAGACTGGAGTAGGTTGTTTATAACCGAACCAGTATAAAATTCTTGGTGCAATTTACTTTCTGCATTTACGTTTCAGTTTCTGCATTTTACTCATATTGTTCACGTTCGCAAAAATAGTAAACGTTTTCTAAAAATTATAAAAATTTCCAGAAACATACATAAACGTTCTAGGGTTAATTTGGCACAAGTTTCAACCCTTTTGGACAAGTATAGGTCAGTCAAACATCAAAGTTCTGAGACTAGTGCAGTCTGATTTTCAGACTTGCAAAGGTTGAGACTTTGGTGGTATTTGACCTACTTCCCAAAAGAATTTTCAAAAACTGTTTCAACCCATTTCAATATAGTGTGTGAGGAGTTATTGGTCAAATTTTCAGATCATTTGGGCATTCACACAAATAGGAATTAATTTTTCAAAACCATCTACCGTTTCTGGCAGATTTGCACAATCTGAGTGCCAACGGTTTTTGAAGGGGTTAAAGGTTGAATTTTGATTTGAAATTTTTAGGGGACCCTCAAACATCTGAGGCTAAGTTCTCTCAAAATTTCATAATTTTTGGAGACCTCTAACCTGGTTTTAAAAATTTTAAAACAGGTCCTGAAAACAGAATCTGTTTTCAGAACTTGAATTGTTCAAGGTTAAAGAAATTTTAAAAAGCACACTTTCCGCACCATCTATTCAACCCCCCCCCCCCTTCTAGTGGTGCCTTGCAGATCCTACAAGAGCATCACACAAGGAGAGGTGATGAGAACACTTAGGAAAACGAGAAGAGCTAAGACAGTTGGTTTGTATAACATACTCATTGAAGCGTAGAAGCATTTGGGATGAGAAGGGGTTCAATAGCTAACTACTATGTTCAACCTTATTTTAGAAACAGAAAAAATGGCAGATGATTGAAGGAGTGTCATGGTCCCTCTATATAAGAACAAAGGAGAAGCACAGTGTTGTGAGAATTATAGGGGGATTAAGTTGCTAAGCTATACTATGAACTTATGGTAGAGAGTAATCGAAACTAGAATTAGGGGAGAAATTCATGTTACGGTGAACCAATTTTCTTTCATGCCAAGACGGTCAACTACAAAAGCAATACGGATTCTAAGGAGATTGATGGAGAAGTATAGGGAAAACGCGATCTACATATGGTTTTCATCGACTTGAAAAAGCATATGATAGTGTGTCACGTAGACTAATTCGGGATAGTCTGGATGTAAGAGGGGTTCCTATAAATTATATAGACATAATTAGAGATATGTATGCTAGGACAAAAATAACTGTTTGTATACTTGTGGGGAATAGAGTCGGGGGTCTCACTGGAAACAGACTCTCTATCTATTGTGATAGAGGTATTGTCTGCGTACCACTTACCATCCCTAGACCCTAACGATATCTTTTGCTGTCATTGGGATATACTGGATACGATGATGATGATGATGATGATGATGATGATATGATACTTGTGGGGAATATGGACTTCTTCCTGGTGCAGGAAGGTCTCCATCAAGGCCCATTTCTTTTCGTAGTTGTCCTAGACGTGTTATCAAAGATGATCCAGGAGACAGTCCTGTGGTGTATGATTTTTGCTAACGATATTATATAGAGTCGCAGAGAGTAGTCATACCCTGAGTATGACACTAGAGGAGTGGCGAGTTGCTTTTGAGAGAAAAAACCTAAGGATTAGTCGTTCTAAGACTGAGTATCGGTATTACGACTTCAGCGGCACAGCAATCGTGAGAATAGTCAGCTCACCATTGAGGATCAAATGGTGTCACGTGTAAGTAAGTTTAAGTACCTAGGATCGTTTGTATAGCAAGATGGGGAATAGATAGTGACATAGCACACCGAGTTAAGGCAGACCCGGGTAGGTGGAGGGCAGCCTTAGGGATGCTGTGTGACAAGAATTTTCCAACAAAATTTAACAGAAGATTTTATAGGGTGGCAAACTGGCAATGTTATATGGAAGAGACTGATGGGCTATCATGAGGACATAGTCGCAGAAGATGGAAGTGGCAAAGATGAGGATGCTAATGTGGATGTGTGTGCATACAAGTCTAGACAAGATAAGAAATGAGATATTCAGGGAAAGGTTATGCATGGCTAGTATAACAGATAAGATAAGGAAGGAGAGTGAGATGGCTTGGGCATGTCAAGAGGAGACAGACAACGATGTATGTCAGAGCAGTTGAAAGCCTCACTATAGAGGGGAAGAGGAGTAAAAGCAGGCTCAAACTGACTTGAGATGAGTGGATTGGCATGATATACTAGATTTGCACCTCTCTGTGGACATAGTCCAGTATATGAGTTCATGGAGGCAGAGGATTAAGGTTAAGGAGGTTTAGGCAAAATATAGAGGCACTTTAGAGTATACTCAGGGGCTTAGATATTCTCTACATTTTATGTTGACTTGGCACTTTTTTTTTTCTTTATCTTTTATTATTTGCGCATATACACGGTTATCTATGCAGGTACATATAGAGCCAGAGGTCTCATTGGAAGCAAACTCTATATCCCTTGGGATGGAGGTATTGTTTGCTAGTGTAGCGCCTTGCTCCCGAGCCTTAGAATCGGAAACAGTACACCCGCCGTATCTCGCTAAGGATAATACTATGTGTCGAATCAACTTTTTGCATGTCAGAAACAACGTAGAAATTTTTTCTACAGAAACGTTAAGTAAAACTCAAATTAACGAGTTAAAACAAACATTATTACCAAAATGAATAAGTACTGGGTTGACAAGAGCCAACAGTATTTACACTTAGCAAAGGATCTAAAACAAAACGAATACTAAAAAATCTGTGAGAACCCCCAAAGCAATAAATCCCCTCGTGTCCTAGATGCATCTATCAACCGACCCACTCAGCTATGTTCGCCATGTCCTCAACAAAGATATGATCGTAGTCCTCATCTGCTCACCTGGAAAAGTAGGGGTGAGTGACAAAAATCACCAGTAGATGCTCGTCTCAAACCAATGCAAAACATGCATAACGAAATGATATAACCACGTAGCACATAATTAGGATATAACATGAACATAAAATAAGATAAATGAAGAAATAAAACACTCCACATAAAATGCGCAACTATGTGATGCATGTCTTCACCCACGTGTCACATGCAACAAGAATCATGTCACACAAAATGGTTCTATACCTATATGCGATGCATGATCCCAGGATTGACTAGATGCCTGTAGTCCGTACACTACAATCCATCCTGGTCGATGTCCGTGGTCCGTATACCACGATCTACCATAACCAAGTGCTCATGGCCCATATACCACATATCACTCCACTCGAGCGTATGAGACCCGTACATCTCAACTCACTCCAATGCAATGGACATGATATGAATGCAATAACAAAGTCGTCTGGGTCCCTTACGCCCATCCTCACCACCTCCGGCACTCAACATTTGGTTTTGTAAATTATCCAAATAGTGAAAAGTTATTATTTATCACCACCCGTATTTTTCCTTAGCTTGTATCAATTTTCTAGAATTTCCTACTATTTTTTCTTAATTTTTCCATATTTAATTCTATTTATTTTTAATTATTTAAATTTACCAAAATTCAGAAATTAAGTGATAATAATTTAATTTTAACCTTTTATATTTTTTGGAATTTATTTAGAATTTTCTAGTGTGTAATTATATTTTTTGGGAATTTAAAATCATTTATTTACCCTTTTCTAATTTTCAGAAATTATTAAATAAATAGCAATTTTTTAGTACTGGCCGGGTCTACTGTTTTTCTTATGGCCTCGCCCGCAACAGGTCTGGCCCGCCACTGCAGCATTTTCTTCTCTTTTTTTATTAAATTATTAGGCTTGGCCTAGCTTCGGTCCCCCCGGACCGTTGGCCGACCGGCCCCTTTCTCTGCCTCATTATATAAATAATATATAAACGAGCCTGACCTGCAGCCCGTCAGTCATCCGGCCCGCTAATGGTCCGGCCCTGATCCGTGCTCTGGCAGGCCAGCCCATTTCGTCGCCTTCTTTTTTTCAAGCGCAGCCGGCGCGTGTGATCCACGCCCCACATGAGGTCCACTCATGGCCATTTCCAGCAGTGCATGTGGCTCATGAGCCACCATTCTGGCCGAGTTTTCAACTCCTGAACCATTTTTTTTCCTATTTCCAGGCTATATGACCCTGTTCTAAGGCCAAAACAAAATTTTTTAAGGCTTCACATAAGAAAAGTTCTTATCTTTTTCATTCTATTTCATCCGTTTACAATTCGTTGGTAACGAAATCCATCAAACCCTTTTTTATACACATAAAAAATGTTGTAACCACATCAAAGTTGCATTTTTGACATTAATAACAAAACACAATAAATTCAACAATCAAAATACAACACAACATATACCACTAAAGCATGCAAATTTCGTACCAAGATGAGAGGAGAATAAGCAACCTACCTCAATTGAAGCTATAAACGAGTAGAGTGGATGGATTTGGACTCGCTCTTGGGTTCTTCATCTTCTCTCTTCCATTTCTTTCTCTCTTTTTTTCTTTCTTCTCCCTCTCTTCTCCTCCCTCTCGTCTACTCATTTTTTTTCTTTTTTAGGGATCTCAGGCAATTTTGGCTTGGGGGAAAAGAGGGAATTGGGATTTTAATGATTATGGAGTGGGATTTGGGGGATTGGGGAGAGATTTTAGGGTTTATTTATTATTATTTGTTTAAATTTAAATCTAACAATCTAAATAAATCAACTCCCCCACCCTTATCCCCTAATTCACGGCACACACCCTCACCATTATCCTCTTTTATTCTATTTTATTTTATTTTAATTTATTATTTTATTTATTTTTTTATTTTTTATTTCCAGACATAACATCCTACCCACCTTACAAGAAGTTTCGTCTTTGAAACTGGCATACCTTAATCGAAGAGGTAGGGGTACCGCTCTCGCATCTGCTCCTCCAACTCTCACGTCGCTTCGCGGTCCGTATGGTTGGTCCATGGAACTTCGACATGAGGAATGAACGGGTGTCTCAATACCTGGTCCTTACGGTCCACTATCCTGATAGGCGTCTCTTCATATGTCATATCCGGTCGAATCCTCATCGCTGGCACATCTAGAACGTGACTCGGATCCAGAACATATCTCTTCAGCTGAGAAACATGAAATAAGTTATGTACCTGAGTCAAGGCAGGGGGTAATGCCAGTCGGTAAGCCAAGGTACTGACCTTCTCGAGTACCTCATATGGACCAATGTAGCGAGGCCTCAGCTTATCCCTCAAACTAAATCGTATAACCCCCTTCATGAGTGACACCCTCAAGTAAACCTTCTCGCCCATAGCGAACTCTAGAGGACATCTCTTTGAGTCTGCCCAACTCTTGCTTCTATCTTGAGCAACCTTGAGTCTATCGCGTATTAGTTTCTCTTTCTCTCTAGTCTGCTCAACAACTTAGGACCGATAATAACACGCTCACCAGCCTCATCTCAATGAATAAGGGACCTGCATTTACGTCCATAAAGCGCCTCAAAGGGTGAAGTGCCTATGGCTGTGGTGACTATTGTTATAGGAAAACTCAATTAGCTTGATCATATCATCCCAGTTCCCCTTGAAGTCCAATGCACATGTTCTCAACATGTCTTCTAAAGTCTGAATGGTCATCTGAGACTGCCCGTCAGTCTGCCGATGGAAGGAGTGCTCAATCATAGCTTCGTCCCCAACCTTCTCTGCAAGCTGACCAAAACCTGGAGGTGATTCTCGGATCACGGTCTGGAATGATACTGACTAGGGCCCCATGAATACTGACAATATCATCAATGTACAGCGTCACCAATCTCTCCAAGGTCACATCACTCGCCACAGGTAGAAAGTGAGCAGACTTCGTCAATCGTTTAACGATCACCCAAATCATGTCGTTGCCGTTTCTTGTTTTATGGAACCTACAATAAATCCATCGTCACATGCTCCCACTTCCACTTCGGTATCTCCAACAGCAACATCAAACCTCCTCTCCTCTGATGCTCTGCCTTAACCTATTGACAAATGAGACACCTCTCAATGAACTCAGCGATGTGTCTCTTCATACCACTCCACCAATAATGCTTCTTTAGATCATTATACATCTTTGTAGCACGTGGATGAATCAAAAATCTCGAGTTGTGTGCCTCCTTCAACAACTCCTTCCTTAGATTTTCATCTTCAGGCATCCACAACCTTCCTTGGTTCCAAATACTGCCATCATTATGAATCTGAAAGCCCTCAATCAGACTGGTCAACATCCTCTTTCGGATATCTCTAAGCGTCACATTCTTCTTCTGCGCCTCCTTAATCCGTTCAATCAGAGATGGTGTAATAATCAAGGCCTCCAGAACATTGGTAGTGGAATCAACAATGTCAAGATCAAACTCTGCCATCTCTTTCTCCAATGGCGTCTGTCTGGCGTGATTAGACTTTCTATTCAAGGCGTCTGCAACTCGGTTTGCCTTTCTTGGATGGTAACTGATGGTCAGGTCATAGTCTTTCAGTAGCTCAAGCCATCTCCTCTAACGCATATTCAACTCTTTCTGTGTGAATAGATACTTCAAGCTCTTATGATTGGTGAAGACTTCGCACTTCACCGTATAAATAATGACGTCAAATCGTTAACGCAAACACCACTGCTACTAACTCCAGATCATGAGTCGGATAATTTTGCTCATGTTGCTTCAACTGTCTTGAAGCGTATGCTATAACCCTATCTCCCTGCATTGACACGCACCCTACAACAAAAATGTTAGGCTAGAGCCTATATGTATACAATGGTAAATTGAAATTCATAAACATATACCTAGCCCATTCTTCGAGGCGTCGCTGTAGATGACAAACCCTTCAGTGCCGAGGGTTGTGTCAAAACTGGTGCAGTCGTCAACCTCCGCTTTAACTCCGCAAAGCTTTTCTCACACTCGGAGGTCCATGCAAACTTGGTCTTTTTCTGATTCAATCGACTCAGTGGTGCTGCAACCCTCGAAAATCCCTCCATAAATTTACGATAATAACCAGCGAGGCCAAGAAAATTGCGTACCTCAGTGACATTAGTAGGTCGGGGCCATTTTGTAATCGCATCTATCTTCTTCGGGTCAACAGAAATGCCCTCCTCAGAAATCACGTAGTCCAAGAAAGTCACACTCTTTATCAGAAGTCGCACTTGCTGAACTTTGCGTACAATTCTTCTTCATGAGATTCTCTAATACCTCCCGCAAGTGTTCAACATACGTCTTATCATTCGGTGAATACACCAAGATGTCATCGATGAACACTACTACGAATCGATCCAACTACTCCCTGAATACTATGTTCATCAAATCTATAAAGGCCGCATATGCATGCGTCAGTTCAAAGGGCATTACAAGAAACTCGTAGTGCCCATATCGAGTGCGAAACGCCGTCTTTTCTATATCCTCCGCCTTAATCCTCAACTAATGGTATTCTAATTGGAGGTCAATCTTCGAGAACACTCTGGCACCCTGCACGCAATTTTGTTTTACAAAAGTGATATACGCAATAAACCGAATTCACAACAATTAAAGGGGAACATTACCTTCAACTGATCAAATAGATTGTCGATCCTCGGTAGTGAGTATTTATTCTTTATCGTCATCTTATTAAGCTCACGATAGTCGATGCGTAGCCTCATAGTATTGTCCTTCTTCTTCACAAATGATACTGGTACTCCCTAGGGCAAAACACTAGGCCAGATGAAATTCCTGTCCAGCAACTCCTACAACTACTCTTTAAGCTCCTTCGACTCTGCTGGTGCCATTCTGTATGGCGCCTTCGAGATCGGTTTGGCTCCAGGTATAAGATCGATCTCGAACTCTACTTCCCTGCTCGGTGGTAAATCTGGTAGTTCATTACGGAAGACATCCTTAAATTCTCATACCACGGGATGTCCTCAATCGATAGAGTCTCAGCACTGGCATTTAAAGCATAAACACGAAAACCCTCAGCTCCTTCTTCAGTGCTCGAGAAGCCTGTGCTGCGGTCATACATATCTTTCTGGATGACTTCCTCAACTTGACATCCCCTTGAAAGATGGTTTCTTGCTTATCCTGCGTCTGCATGCGGACCTGCCTCTGATGGCAGTCGATAGTATCATGATATCTCGCCAAGAAATCCATGCCCAGTATAACGTCGAAATCTTGCATCTGGATCGGAATTAGGGTCGCGAAGAACTCCAGCTCATTAATCTTCAACTAGCATTCCTTATGCTGATAATGAGATACTAACACCTGATCGTCGGCGGCTTGAACACGATAAGGGATCTCAAGCCGTTATGGTATAATACTCAGGTTCTTGACGAATCTCTTAGGAACGAACGAGTGGCTGGCACCACTATCGAATAAGACGTAGGCTGGGACTTTGTTAATTAATACCTCACCTAGTACATTCAAAGTTATACATGCAGTACAATCACCAAAACGAAACGAAGTACTTAATTAAAATTGTGAAATTTGAAATTGCTTAAATTAAAAGTACCTGTAACTACGTTCCTGACCTCCTCTACCTCAGCGTCCGCATGACATGCACACGAACATTGGTCCTCTCTTTTCCTTTGTGCTGCGTCTGACTATGTGGCGGAGGTGCTTCTGCCAGTGTAGGGCAATCTCTGGCGTTATGTCCTTGCTTGTCACAGTTGTAGCAAACCTTCTGAGCCCTCTAACAATAACCTGTGTGTGAACGCCCACACTGTGCACATACCAGAGGTGTAGGTCCAACCGCCCTGAGCAGCTGTGCCGCCATCACTGTGGGACCCTCAATCACCAATGACCGAGTCGCCGATCCCTGTCCCTACTGTGGTGGTCCGAAAGATCAGCCGGTTGGGTGGCGGCGTGGAATCTCCCATAACGAAACTGCTCTCGCGGTCTCTTAGCCCTACCGACCGCTGCAACCCTCTCGAGATCACCCTTGACCTCACGACACACCTCCAACAGCTCCTCAAAAGTGGTAGGCCGGGCACAGATGATCAATGACTGAATGCGAGAGTTTAAGTCGGTCTTGAACTTTAGCATCTTTGCCTTCTCGTTATCCATGATGGCGGGCATGCATCTCCCAAGTGCATGTGACCTCTCAAAATACCGGTCCATAGTCATGGACCCCTGTGTCAGAAGCTGAAACTCTATCATCCTCCTCTGAGTGGCACTCTCAGGAACGTAGTGCCTCTGGTACTCCTCCATAAATTGGGTCCATGTCGATGGTGCAGTCAGTCTGTATCCCGCACCCTGCCACCATTTCTACATACATCACCCTCTAAGAATGATAAACCACACCTACCTTCAAGCCATCAGGGACATATAGCAACCTCAACTGCTCAGACACATTCTTGAGCCAAATATCTACCTCCTCTGGTCGGGTGGTACCCCTGAACATCGGTATCGAGGAGTTCTGCATCTCCGGGTAGAAAAATTAGAGCCCCGGGGGCGGTGCTGGTGGCTGCTGCTGCTGCTCCAGCTGGTGCTGCAGGTGAGCCATATGTACCTGATGCTGGGCCACCAATGTTGTCAGCATGGCCAAGGTATCTGCAAGGACCTAGGAAAATGGTCCCCTGACCCTGCTGGTCAACTCCATCGTGTCCTCTGATTCCAGCTGGTTGCTCACGTCATGGAGGCATTTTCTGGAATTCAAATTCATGAAAAGGAATTTAGATTAGATAAGAGCAAGTTAAAAGGTTGAACGTAGGGTAAAACGGTATTTAGACAAAAAAAACTCACCATTGGCACACACCTCCCATAACACGAACATAACTTAAGTCTAAATCATTACTTAAGTCTACTTTTTTATTAAGGTAAAATCGTCATTTTACAAAAGATCATAACTTACGTCTAGTGATCTAGTTAATCTTGTGCTTCCGAGACAGATCTAAAGCCTGGTCTCTAATACCACATGTAGAGCCCCGCTCTCGAGCCCTAGCATTGAGAACAGTACATCCGTCGTACATCGCTAAGAAAAATACAAGGCGTCGAATCAACTTCTTGCATGTCAGAAACGACGTAGAAATTTTTTTTGCAGAAACGTTAAGTAAACTCAAATTAACGAGTTAAAATAAACATTATTATCAAAATGAATAAGTACTGGGTCGACGAGACCCAACAATATTTATAGTTAGCAAAGGATCTAAAATAAAAGGTATACTAAAAACATCTATGACAACCCCCAAACCAATAAATGGAAACATCCGCTATAACCCTCGTGCCCCTAGATGCAACTATCAACTGGCCCACTCAGTTATGTTCGCCCCGTCCTTAACAAAGATATGATCGTAGTCCTCGTCCGATTCACCTAGGAAAGTAGGGGTGAGTGACAAAAATGACCCAGTAGATGCTCGTCTTAAACCAATACAAAACGTGCATAACGAAATGATATAACCACATAGCGCATAATTAGGATATAACATGAACATAAATAAGATAAGTGCAGAAATAAAACACTACACATAAAATACGCAACTACGTGATGCATGTCTTTACCCGCGTGTCACACGCAACAAGAATCATGTCACGCAAAATGGATAGACCTATATGCAATACATGATCTCAAGATTGACTGGATGTCTGTAGCTCGTACACTACAATCCACCCTGACTGATGCCCGTCGCTCGTACACCACAATCCACCATAATCGAGTGCTCATGGCTTGTACCCCACAATGCACTCCACTCGAGCGTCTGAGACCCATACATCTCAACCCACTCTAATGCAATGCACATGCTATGAATGCAATAACAAAGTCGTCTAGGTCCCTTACGTCCGTCCTCACCACCTCTCGCACTCAATATTTGGTTCCGTAAATTATCTGAATAGTGAAAAGTTATTATTTATCACCATCCATATTTTCCTTTAGCTTGTATCAATTTTCTGGAATTTTCCACTATTTTTTCCTAATTTGTCCCTATTTAACTCTATTTAATTCTATTTATTTTAATTACTTAAATTTACCAAAATTCAATAAGTGATAATAATTTAATTTTAACCTTTTATTTTTCTAGAATTTATTTATAACTTTTTAGTATTTAATTATATTTACTGGAATTTAAAATCATTTATTTACCCTTTTCTAATTTTCAGAAATTATTAAATTAAATAAAAAATTATTACTGGCCGGGTCAGACCCGACCTACTCTTTTTCTTCTGGCCCAGCCTGCAACAGGTCTGACCTGCCACCGCAGCATTTTCTTTTTTATTTGATTAAGTTATTGGGCCTAGCCTGACTTCAGTCCGGCCCAGCCCGTTGGCCGGACGACCCCTTTCTCTGCCTCTTTTTAATAGATATATAAATATAAACAGGTCAGACCTACAGCACGTCAGTCAGCCGGCCCGCTAGGGTCTGGCTCTGATCCGTGTGCTGGCAGGCCAGTCCATTTCGTCGCCTTCTTTTTTTAAGCGTAGCCAGCGCGTTTGAGCCACCCCCCGCGTGATGCTCACTCACGGCCAGTTCCAGCGACGCGTGTGGCTCACGCGCCACTATTCCGGTCGTGTTTTCAACTCCTGAACCATTTTTTTCCTATTTCCAGGCTATATGACCATATTCTAAGGCCAAAACGAAAATTTTTCAAGGCTTCACATAAGAAAAGTTCTAATCTTTTTCATTCTATTTCATCCGTTTACAACCCGTTGGTAACGAAATCCATCAAACCCTTTTTATACACATAAAACAACGCTGTAACCACATCAAAGTTGCATGATTTTGACATTAATAACAAAACACAACAAATTCAACAATCAAAATACAACACAACAACATATACCACCAAAGCATGCAAATTTCGTACCGAGATGAGGGGGAGAGGCAACCTACCTCAATTGAAGCTATAAACGAGTAGAATGGATGGATTTGGACTCGGTCTTGGGTTCTTCTTCTTCTCTCTTTCTTTCCTTCTCTTTTTTTTCATTCTCTCTCTCTTCTCCTCCCTCTTTTCTATATGTTTTATTCTTTCTATTTGGGTCTCAGCCGATTTTGGCTTAGGGGAAAGAGGGAATTGAGATTTTAATGATGATGGGGAGGGATTTGGGGGATTGGGGAGATTTTAGGGTTGTTTATTATTTTTTTTTAAAATTTAAATCTGACAATCTAAATAAATCAACTCTTCCACCGTTATCC
>AP025051.1:25505876-25517889 GCA_036186865.1 Eustoma russellianum
AATCTGACCAGTTTTGAGAAAACTTAAATTCTGTATTTTTCAAGAGTTGGTTAAGGTCAGGGCCTTTTTGAAAATTCATCTACACATCCTAAGGAATGTTTTGATATAAATATCAACCTTTTTGGTTGAGTATTCAAAGAGAAACACGTTTTGCAATATCAGCAACATTCTGTCCAATTCTGTCTAGATTGACCATCTGAATCTTTTTATTTATTTGAAGGGTCAAACGATCTTATTTTTGTCTGATTTTTGGATAGAGTCTTGTTAACTCATTGAAGTTACATTCTGGAAAGTTTCATAATTTTTGGAGTTGTGTACAATTATTTGTGAATTTTTGAAAAACGGGTTCTGAATCTGAGGTGGTTTCAGATTCTGTTTTCAAAGGGGATTTTAACAAAGGGTTGTAGTGTAATTTCTGCTAACCACTATTCACCCCCCTCTAGTGGTGTTTATTGCAGGTGCACGGTCCAACAACGTGTGCAGCAAATGGAGACAATAATTTCCATGAACCAGTTGTGGGTGTGACAATCGTGTGATAAGCAAGGCACAATCGGATTCTAATATAATCGATCGATACAGTGGCAGAAAGAACAATAAACCAAAAACGACAGCCTGTATCTCAGCATTAATGGGTGTACTTGGAGTCAAGCGAAAGGAAATAGCACCAAGACATGCTCCAGCATGGTCTCGTAATATAGCACCACCTGCACCATAGTGCCTGCCAACTGCAGCATCTGTATTTAACTTGAAACGACCAGATGGAGGCAACCCCCATCGGATCAGTAGCGGGCGTGAGCGCTGAAGTGGTGGGATCCATGGAAAAGGTTGACACGCACCAGTCAACAATTTAGAGCCAGCTAGGGATTTACACCACATTTTGATGTCATACTGTATGATGAAGTTTAAAGATAATGCTGAGAAAGTAGTTTGATCACCATATACCATCGAAGCATATGTGCGCCACACATTATAAGTGACAATTGCCGGGATAACAATGCGGAACACACCAAGTAAAGATGTGGACGTAGAACGATACCACCAAGATAGAAAGTATTGGCGGAGCGTCAGAGATGTTGGAAGCGGACAATGTAACTCACTGGCAAAATATGTCCATATATTCTCAAACAGCGTAAGAATATATGATCCGCCGTAGCTGAGTCCTGCTTACAAAAAGGGCATTGAGTAGGACATGTGGAGTAGAACTTCCGAATGTTGTCCTCCAAAGGCAGCGCCGATTGAAATATACGCCATAGAAATATCTGAGTAGTTGGCGAATGATGTTTAGCCCAAATAAATTTCACAGAAAGTAGTGTGGAACCGGGATGTCGACATATATCATATGAACTGCTGAGAGAAAACTCTCCTGTTTGTGTCAGAGTCCATGTAAGATGGTCCGCCGCTCCAGTAGTGTGCACAACACAGGTAGGGTGTATCCTGCAAATAAGTTTCCACACTGGCGAGTCAGGTAGCCTAGGAAGATAATCCCCTCGTTTTCCATATTTGGCATACATGTATTTACTCCAAAGTGTTGTCTGATGTTGATATGACCACCAAATACGACAATGATACGCTCTCTGTAACACACTTAGGTTCCGTAGGCCTAATCCACCCTCCTCTTGGGGCGTGGTAATAGATGCCCATGATACCCAATGATGCCTACGACCACAATAAAACGTGGCCATCTTTTGACATATGATTTTAATGACCGATTTAGGCAGACCCCCTGTAGCAAGAATATGTAATGGCAGAGAAAAAACCACTGAACGTAACAACACAAGTCGTCCGGCTGAAGACAATAATTTTGAATGCCAACCTTGGAACCGATCATCTAGTGTGTTGAAGTAGTGAAACACAATATCTCGCTCGGTTGATACCTTTATGCAAATAAGATCCAAGATAGCGGAACGGGAGATTCGTGCCTCACATGCCCGAGATAGTCTCAAAAACCCTGCGCTGGTGCGCAGTAATTGCAGCCGAGGAGATAAAGCTGCTTTTCTGAAAATTTACTTTTTGACCAGATGCATTTTCATGCTGTGTTAAGAAAGATTAAAACCTGCTGAGATTGCGTTGAGTTCCACGTAAAAATATCAAGAGATCATCTGCATAAGCTAAGTGAGTGACAGTGAAAGGAATCCTCCCAAGGCGGAAAGGTTGTAACATCCCCGATGATACTAATGATTTTAACCCTCTACTAAAACCTTTAGATGAAATAATAAAGAGCAGCGGAGATAAAGGATCGCCTTGTTTAACACCTCTGTATGCACGAAAAGAAGATGAAGGCTTACCATTAACAAGCACTGACAATGTTGTAGCACGTAAATGATTCAATATTAGCCGAATGAAGAACTCCGAGAATCTGAAAGCCCTAAATAAACGCTCTAAATATTCCCAGCTGACTCTGTCAAAAGCCATCATCATATCTAGCTTCAAACATAGTTGAGGTCCACCCTTATCCAGCATGTGTATCATCTCTCTAGCCATAAGAACTTGAGTTGAAATATCCGAGCCCGGAAGAAAGCCAGTTTGTTCCGGCGAGATTATCTTGGGGAGCAAAGTATTAAGTCTAGACGCAATGATTCGCAGTGCAGGCCTTGCTTAGAAAATTGGTGAGACAGATTGGGCGAAAGTCACCAAATGTGTCAGGTGATGATTTTTTCGGGATCAAGGTGATAAGTGCACTAGCCATGACAGTTGGCTGAGGGATACCCAGAAAAAAATTCCTGCACAGCCTTAACCACATCAGAACCGATAATCGACCAACATGAACGATAAAAGTTACCATTGAAACTGTCTGGGCCCGCTGCGCTATGTGGGTCTAAGTGCCATACTGATGTCTTGACTTCCTCTGCAGTGGGTATCTGAGTAAGCATCAAATTGTCCTCTGCTGTAATAAGAGATGGGATGTTATTGAGCACTGCAGCATGATTATGCGTCGGTTCTCTAGCAAATAGGGCCGTATAAAAGGCCACCGCTTCATCCTTGATAGACGCAGCCTCCGTACACAGTCTACCGTCAGATGTTCGTATTTGTTGTATGCGCAATTGAGTTCGCCTGCCTTTTACGACGGAGTGAAAATACCGTGTATTTGCGTCCCCATCTTTTAACCATCGAACTCGTGCCTTTTGTTTCCAATAATGTAACTCATATAAGGATGCTTGGAGGTATTCCGCTTTAGCCTTATGATAAGCCTCTCGGTGCGTCTCTGTGGGGTTCACTTCCCAAGCACTCTCAGCAGTAACCAAACATAATTCAGCAGTTTTAACAGCAGAGAATATGTTGCCAAAAATGTCTTTATTCCAACGCTGAATATCTTTTCTCAATCGGGTCAACTTTGTATAAAAGCCGTACATACCTCCAGTTGTTGGATAAGAGGTCCATGCATTTCGAACATAAGCATGAAAATCAGGATGAAGTAACCAGGAATCTATAAATCGGAATGATCTACGTCCCTCTAGATTACCCAAGCGACACATAAATAATAACGGTGTATGATCAGAAGATACCCGAGGGAGGTGTGAAAGGCGGGTGTCATCAAAAACATCTTGAAAAGAGGAGTTAAAAAACAACCAGTCCAGCCGACGACGTAGTCGGCCAAGGCCTCTACCATCAGACCAGGTGTATCTCGTCCCATGGTATTGTGGAGACATCAGAGAACATATTTCAATACAATCATTGAAATCCTGCATGGATGAGATCGAAGGATGCGATCGGCCTGCATGATCATCCAAAGAACGAAATGTATTAAAATCACCTCCAATAAGCCATGGCAAAGTATTTGACTCCGAGAAAGTAGATATGGATTCCCATAATGAACGACGTAGAGACACTGTATGACTGCCATAAACCACCGAAAAGACAAACTGCTGTTGAAGATGGCGATAAAGTAAAGTGAACTACTTGATTGTGATCCTGTATACCCATCAAATGATAATCTGTATCACGCCAAAATAACCAAATATGTTCAGATAATGAAGCAAAATGATTTGAAAACCCTAAATCCATAGCAAAACGAACTAGCTGAGATGGGGAATGTTTCGGTTCAATCACTGCAACTAAGTTTAAATGATGTTCACGTATCAAGTTATGCAACCGAGGCAAGGAGGCACGCATGCCTCGTATATTCCATATTAAAATATTCATTGAGACAGAGGAGGAGCACTTCCCTGAATTGCATGAGACGCACTTCTAGTCAAGATCGTGGAGGGCGGCAAAGGAGGAAGATCTTTTTTTGCACGACGCTTTCGACGAGGAACAACCGTGATAAAACCTGTATTTTCAGTTGATTCCTGTAGACGTGATAATAAAGTATCGTCATCTGGCGATGGAGGGATCAACTCCATACGTCTAAGCACATCGTCGGGGACTGTGGAGACATCCGTCTGAAGATCTTGTTCTGGCAGCTCATTGTCCGAACAGTGTCCAATGTCACAATTTTCGGAGCCATCTTGTGGGACTTCCGCCGTAACATCTGCGTTAGGATGAACATCAAAATTCTGCGATGGGGCTGCGCTAATTGGAGCAACAGCTAATTGGACAGGCAAGAGTTCATCTGATGCATGTGAAGAGATATGCTCCGGATCTTGAGGAATAGGTGCAGCTGTTGCGGGAGGGTTGTTTTCTTTGTGTTTGACAGGTGTCCAACATTGTGCCCGGTGACGTGGTGGCGGGGGCAGAGGCGGGGGCTGAGGCGGGACTGAAGCTTTCTCTGGTGGATGACAATCCGAAGCAGGATGGCCCAGGCGCCTGCATGAAGTGCAAAATTGTGGCAAATCTTCATATACCACAGACTGTAAGATCATACGCTTTTTTGCCTGCAAATATATTTTCTGTGGCAAGTCTTGCGAGACATCCACTTCAACACATACACGTGCGACCGATGGCCGTAACCCATCCGTCGTCGCAACATCCAGCTTGATCGGGGTTCCAATGGTGCGAGCTATTTCAAACAAAGAATCCCGATGATGGAGATGAATTAGCAAAGTAGGAAATGCAATCCAAACCGGGACGATGAGGACATCAGCAGCAGGGTCAAAATCAACAGTCCATTTTGTTATGCGCATGTGACAACCAGATATACGCCAAGAACGGCGATAAAAACATCGTAAATAATCTGCCTCATTGCGAAAATTCAGGAGGATATGCGATTGATCTATAAGAGTTATGCGCAAATCATGATGGAAACCAATCCTTTCAAATACCTCTCGGATCACCTTTAATGGAGGACGTCCGTTCCAGAAAGTGCCAACCAGTGAATGTCGAAACGGAGCAAGAAGAGCATCAATTTCCGAGTCGAGAAATGAAATCATGGGAATGCCCTTATAACGTGATACGGTCTTTGGTGATATGTTAATGCGCTGAGAACCGGCACCTACTACCACCTCGGCGAAAGATTTCGGAGACGACATTGAAAGTGCTCAAACAGATGATAGCTTTATCGGATGAAAAGAAACGGGAGGATTAGAATTGAGATGAGGGTAGAATGCTGAAACTATCGACGGTGATGAAAGAGCAGAACGGCGGCGGCAGAGCCGCAGCGGCGGCGTGCGTATTCTGAGATCGCCGGAGTCCGAGGGTTTTTTATATGTATATATATATATATATATAGATATGAAAGCGACTTTTTATTAAATAATCACCTCACTTATGGCGGAGGAATACCATAGTACATCATAACAATTGTCATCATATGAAAAACGGTAGTGTAAAGAAGAAATGATTTTCAATGTCTAATCATAAATGATATGCCACATTAAAACCTTGCCAAGTAAAACCACCCTTGTGGATAAAACCTTGGCGAAGGAAAAAGCGTACATATTTATACAATTGGAGAATTGGGGAAATACAATGCGAAAAATGATATATCGATGAAGAGAAAAGCTATTGCCACAAAAATAGTGCTCTGTTTGCCCAGAAGTTAAATCCCGTTGAGGAGCTAGCGGAAATTCTGGTGTAGCAAGGATGTGCTTGTAATTGTTGGCCGTTGTCCTTAGTGAAACGAGAAGACATCGTCCGAAGCTCGAAAAAGCAGCATGATGAGTAAAAAGAATACAAGTATTAAGATTTGATGGAATTGCGTAAGGGTCAAGACACATACCCTCGTCGCCTTAGGCTCGGTGAGTCCAAGGCAACCAAATGGATGAGTTTGCCAACCCTTGTAGGAGACTCGGTGCACCAAAGACGAACCAGTGTAGAAGCATCATCCACATCCACAGCATAATTCCTCGACAACGTACAAGAGCACATGCATTAGAGTGAAGGATGGGGAACAACATAATAAAAATTCGAAGGGAATAACCGCATACCAAAGTTGTCCGTAGTTTAAAAACTGCGGGCAACATATTTTGGAGCTCATCAACCCTGTATGGATAGTATAACGCAGAAAAGAAAAAGAAGAACGCGAAAAGAAACCATACCCAAGTTGCCTGTATCAAATGAATACAGACAACATTCATCAATGACATGCAGTGTCGTAAAAGATTATGATCGTAGCGCATGGGTTGTGTAGTCCGTATGATAGAAACTATGTGCTGCAGGAGGAAGCTGCATTTCCAAAGAGAATAGTGATGTGCCAGGATGCATACGTGCATATTGCGCAAGATGATGAGCAACCATGTTGATTTCCTGAGGTATGAAATGAATACAACTCCCAGTGAGGCTAAGAAACATAAGCAGCCGAGAGTATTCAAGTATCATTGAAGACTGGGCATCGAATGATTGAGTAACACTCCAACAATCCGTCTCTATGAGTATGTTGCGATATAGCATACCAAAATACATAATGCTGTACAATGTCGCTTGAATTTCTGCTCGCAGCGGCGGAAGACAAGGAAGTGTGAATGAAAGTGGAGCCACTAAATGTCCACCCGAATTTCGAGGTACAACTCCTACTGAGGCTGAGTTCTTGCCAGCAGCAGCGTCCACATTAAGCTTTAATTTCCCAGATGGTGGTAATTCCCATTTAAGTTTACGGACTAATTTAGGACGAAGCTGCTGTGAGAAACCCGCAGAAAGGAGAGATGGAATGGTGTCTGCCAAGGATGTACCAAATAATGTTGAAGACCAATCATAACAAGATTGACATGCCAAAGTATATATACTCTCAGGAGATAAGTCAGCATCACCAAAACTCTATTGGTATAGACCTTTCAGATTGCCGAACAAAGCATAATGGGACCAACAATTCGAAAGTGTCCCTTTAAAGTCTGAGATGTGGATGTCAGCCACCATTGAAGCAAATATGTTCGAAGTTGAATATTTTTATGTATTAGACCCTCTAATAACCATGAGAATCGTAACCAAGCATCCTTGACATAAGAGCAATTAAGAAAAATATGATTGATAGTAGCTGAATGTATTTTGCAAAATAGGCAGATTGTGGGACAAACAGAAGTGAAATAGGCCAAGTTATCCTCTAAAGGCAATGCACGGTGGAAAAGACGCCACATAAATAGACTAGCAAACTTCGGCAAACTAGACCACCAAATAAACTTATGAGAATATAGGGTTGGACGAGAGGGGCGAATATCATCATATACATGTCGAATGGAGAACATACCCGATGAGTTTGAGAGCCATAACAGCGCTGATATACCAGTGGATAAAGCCTTGCATAATGAGTGTATAGAACAAATCCTCTTCCAACCAGGAGAGTCGTAAATTTGAGGAAGATAGTCTGATTGCATTCCATATTGTCAGTGCATATATACAGACCAAAGAGATGTGTTTGCATGAAAGTTCCATCAAAGCTTGCAATCGTATGCTTGCTGAACATGAGTCAAACTTCTGATTCCAAAACCTCCTTGTTCAGGGAAGCATAAGGTCGATAAAGAAACCCAATGATACCGTTTTCTGTTGATAGAATGGATTACGCTTTTAGGCAAGCGCACAGCTACCAAGATATGTAGGGGCATGGCCTAAAGGACCGACTTAAGCAAAACCAATCGACTCCCTGAGGTAAGGAGGTGACGGGCCCATCCAGTTAATTTAGCATCAAAATATTGGAGTGAAGTGCAATAAGTAGTCCGATTAATCCCACGATATAAATAAGAGCCCAAATATTTGATGGGCAAAGATGATGGACACATAAGCAAGACTCTCCCTATATGGCGTAGATTTTGATTGTTGACATATGCACTAGCAACAAATTGGCTTTTGTTGTAGTTTACTAATTGACCCGATTCCTGCTGATAAGAGTGTAGAAATGACTGGAAGATATTGAAATTATGAACTGAGCCATTGAGGAATAAAAGCAGATCATCTGCATAGGCCAAATGAGAAACTACTGGTACGTGCCATAACGCAAAGCCACGGAGGGATCCATTACTGAACAATTGATTTAGGCCACGGCTAAATCCTTCGGAGCTTAGAATAAACAATAATGGGGAGAGAGGATTGCCTTGTTTTACTCCACGTGTAGGTGAGAAGAAACCATAAGATGATCCATCGATTGTCACCGAAAACTTCGAATACTGCATATTATTCATTACAATTCGAATAAATCGTGAATGAAAGCAAAATTTCTGAAGGATAGCCTGAAGATAATGCCAATTGACTCTATCAAAAGCTTTTGCCATGTCCAGCTTAATCATGACATTGCCACCACGAGTTTTCTTGTCAATCAAATGCACCATTTCATTTTCCATTAACACATGTTCGCTTATATCATTACCTTTGAGAAATCCAATCTGCTCCACAGATATCATTTGCGGAAGAATGACAAACAAACGAGAAGCAAGTATTCGCATTGTGACTTTACTTATAAAATTTGATAGGCATATGGGTCTGAAGTCTGCATAAGTAGTAGGATGATCTTTTTTGGTATTAAAGTGATTAAAGACGAGATCATAACCTTTGGAGGAGGTATACCCAAAAAGAATTCTTGGACAGCACAGACGACATCAACCTGCAAAATTTCACAGCATGTTCTAAAGAAATGGCCATTAAACCCATTGGGTCCAGCTGCACTATGTGGTCTTAAATTCCATACCGCACGTTTAATCTCGTCCTTGTCAGGGATGGCCATAAGCATGTCATTGTCCGATGTTGTAACCAAGGCAGGATTAGGAGCAAGAAAAGAATCAACATCAACCACAGGCTCATCTGTGAATAATTTCTGAAAGAAATCTACATCAGCAGTTCCTAATTCATCATTGGCTTCTAGTATAGCTCTTGTTGAGTCGCAAATGCTACGAATATGTTGTCGACGATACCTTTCTTTGACCAAAGCATGAAGTAAGCCGTGTTGTCCTCACCGTCGGCCATCCACCGTACCCGTGATTTCAGAGACCAAAAGGAGGTTTGTGCTTTGTGGGCTTGTAAAAGGTGTGCTTGTGCTAGAGAGAAGGATGCACGATTCTCTGGTGTAGGATCACTGTCATATGCCCTTTCTGTACGTGCATAATTGATCTCGGCCTTTGCCGCATTACTAAAAATATTTCCATAAATATCATGATTCCAATGCCGAAGGTCATGCTTAAGTAGTCGAAGCTTGATATATAAACCACGTATTCCTCGTAGTCAGGTAATTCTTCCATTGGCCTTTAACAAATGAATAAAAATCTTCATGCAAAGCCCAAGCATTGAGATATCGAAATGGCGTCCATGGCATGATGGATGAGAGAGTGCGCTTTAATAATAAAGATACATGATCCGATGTATGTCGAGATAAATGATGAACAACAATGTCTGCAAATAGATTTGTAAAGGAAACACTACATAACAGTCGGTCTAAACGACGCAATACTCTTGCTTGACCGCTGCCACGTGCCCAAGTAAAACGAGAACCCACAAATGGAATATCCTGCAACTGACACTGATGGACACATGATCTAAAATCCTCTAAAGAACGAAGAGATGGATTAGTGCGTCCTCGATATTCTTCCAATGAAAGAAAGGTGTTGAAGTCACCTCCAACAATCCATGGGTCTGACAAAGTGCGATAATTATGATCTAAGGAAGCCCAAAGAAGCTGTCGTTGTGAAACTGTATGACGCCCATATACCACCAACCAAGCAAAACATTGATGCAACTGTCTCCACATAAACAAAAATAGAGAGCTTTGAGACCCATGATCTATGCTCACCAACTCAAAAACAAACGAACGCCAAAAAACCCATATGTTTCCTTCGCATGTTTCAGCTGCATCACTGAACCCTAGTTTCAATCGATAGTAGACAAGTTTTGAGACACGTTGATTAGGCTCTATAAGAACTAATAAATCAATTCACCATTGACGTAACAATGTGACCAATCCATCTAGAGAGGTACGTATACCTCCAACATTCCACGTTAAAGAATTCATTGAGAATTATTAGATTGGGTGAGACCAATACGCATCGCACTTCGTGTAACTACACTGGAGGGAGGTCTTGGCGGCAGTTCTTTCTGCTTTCTGCGTTTGTGCCTAGGAGCCACAGGTATAAAACCCGTAGTATCTTGAATCTGGTTACTAAAACAGGCCTGCAGAATATCATCATCATCACGCAAAACAGCTCGAGTAGATAATTGCTGCCTAATTTGATCAGAAGCCTCTCGCTTTTCCTGCCTAAACTTTATTCGTGATTGATCATCATAAGATATATTTAAGGCCTCGGCGTGACCCACATCTGAGTCTGAACATTGACAGGCGTCAGGATCATCGAGATTTTCGTGTTGCATCAATTCATCCTCCTGGTCTAAGCGCAGCAGCGTGAGGTCCTGCATTACAGGGACTTCTAAAATACGATCTTCAGGCGCCACAGGTTGGCAGCTAACAATATTGTCGTCAATGGCATCAATTGCATGGGAAATTGATGGACGTTTAAGAAGGATGATTGGATTGGCTTCAAGTGGGTTCTGCTTTTGGGATTTTTTGGGGGTCCATCTCGTCTCTGGTTCCTGAGATTTATGTGGCGGCGGCTGATGATCATCACAATTTTCGCTGAGTGCCCTAGCCTGCGACAATCAACGCAAAAATCCGGTAGATCTTCATATACAATATGTTGCTGCATGATATTTTGCTTTCCTTGTAAATATAATCTCTTTGGCAGATCTTTAGATACATCAATTTCCACACAAACGCGCGCTACAGACGGCCGAAGTCCATCAGTTGTAGCCGCATCCAACTTGACAGGATGGCCGACTACTCGAGAAATTTCAAAAAGTGCAGTCTTTTGTTGAAAGTGAAGAGGTAATCCCAAAAACGCAATCCATATCGGCACTATTAGGACATCTGTTGTAGGATCAAAGTCTATCGTCCATTTTGTTATCCGCATTGTACATCCCGCTATCGTCCATGAACGACGGTAAAAGCATCAAAGATATTCAAGCTCATGATGAAAAGTTAGAAAGAGATGTGATTGATCCAAAAGTGTGATCTTTACATCCGAACGAAAACCTATATGATCAAAAACATCTCGGATAGTCTTCAGCGGGGACCGACCGAACCCAAAGGTTCCCACAAGTGATAGTCGGTAAGGCTCAACCAAGGTGTCTATTTCTTCATTTGTAAATGAGATAATGAGGTGTCCTTTGTGCTTGGATATTGTTTTTGATGAGACCGGGATTGAATGAGAAGGAGCCGTGACGACAGCGGTGAATGACATACTGCCGCTGCCAGCGAGAGCGCCTGGAGAAGAAGACGCCATCCTTTTTTTTGTGGTGGAGGAATACCATAGTACATCATAGGAAACTGTCATCATATGAAAAACGATAATGTAGAGCAGTAAGAATGACCGAACTCCTATCGTATATGATATGTCGCATTAAAGCCTTGCCAGGTAAAACCACCCTTGTGGATAAAACCTTGGCGAAGGAAAAAACATACATATTTATACAATTGAAGAATTGAGAAAGTCAAATCGGAAAGTATTACATAATTGATAAGGAAAATCCTCAAAGCTGACATGAGCCTCTATGTGATATAATTGCAGAGTCATTTGATTAGGCAATCTAATTCCTAGTCGATCAACTTTGCCACTGTGATGGATGTTTGCTATTTGTCGCAAGGATCTCCGATGTCATATCGAACTCGAAA
>AP025051.1:25522033-25545080 GCA_036186865.1 Eustoma russellianum
TTGCGATCCTGAGCTACCTTTCTTTCCCGGATGACTTTCACTTTTTCTAGCGTTTTCTCCAATAGCTCAGGTCCGGTGATAGTCCTCACACCTACTTCGTCCTAATACACCAGGGACCTACATTTTCTTCCATACAAAGCTTCAAAAGGAGCTATGTCTATTGCGCTGTGGTAACTATTGTTATAAGAAAACTCCATCAGCTTTACCATTCCATCCCAACTCCCTTTAAAATCCAACACGCAAGCCCTTAGCATATCTTCCAAGGTCTGAATTGTCCGCTCGGATTGACCATCGGTTTGAGGATGATACGCCGTACTCAACCTTAATTCTGTACCCATGGCTTTCTGAAATACTGTCCAAAACTTAGATGTAAACCGTGAATCTCGGTCGGACACTATACTTACCGGAACTCCATGCAAGCTAACAATACTGTCCATATATAAGCTCACTAACTTGTCTAGAGGTGCTTCACTTGAAACGGGTAGGAAATGTGCATACTTTGTTAAACGATCCACGATGACCCAAATCATGTTACATCCACTTCTTGTCTTTGGTAAACCAGCTACGAAATCCATTGTGACATGTTCCCATTTCCATTCTGGAATTTCTAATGGCATCAACAATCCACCAGGCCGTTGGTGTTCCTCCTTGACCTGTTGACAAACCAAACACCTCTCTATAAACTCCGCAATATGTCTTTTCATCCCAGACCACCAATAGTATTGCTTGAGATCCCTATACATCTTGGTGCTACCAGGGTGTATCGATAGCCTTGAACTGTGAGCTTCTCCTAATATTTCGCTTCTAAGTTCATCAACATCAGGTACACACAATCTCTCTCTAAACCATAGGCTACCATCCTCTTTGATCCGAAACCCCTCAATGTGATCATGTTTCATTCTTTCCGTTATCTCATTTAGGGCCTTATCTTTCTTCTAAGCCTCTTTTATCCGGTCAATCAAACTTGGTGTGATGGTCAATGTTGTCAGTACGTTCACCTTGGAGTCAATCAAATCTAAACCGAATTCCCCTATCTCTCGTTCCAATGGTGATTGTCGCGCATGGCTGGATTTTCTGCTTAAAGCGTCTGCTACTTTAGCCTTTCCCGGGTGATAATGAATAGTCAGGTCATAGTCTTTTAGCAATTCCAACCATCTCCGCTGCCTCATATTTAATTCCTTCTGTGAGAACTAGTACTTTAAACTTTAATGGTCCGTGAATACCGCGCACTTTTCTCCGTATACATAATGCCGCCAGATCTTCAAGGCAAACACCACTGTGGCAAGCTCAAGATCATGTGTTGGATAATTTTGCTCATAAGGCTTAAGCTGTCTTGAGGCATATGCGATGACTCGTTCGTTTTGCATTAACACGCAACCTACAAACAAGATGTTAGTCTAAACTTAATTGGTGTACAGGATCATAACCTTATACTACAGTTTACGTACCTAATCCATTCTTCGACGCATCACTATATATCACAAACCCATCAATTCTGGAGGGTTGAGCCAATACTGGAGCTGTCGTTAATCTCTTCTTAAGCTCCGTGAAGCTTTGTTCGCACTCCGCCGTCCACTCGAACTTGGACTTCTTTTGAGCAAGGCGACTAAGAGGTACAGCTATTCTTGAGAATCCCTCAACAAACATTTTGTAATAACCCGCTAGACCTAAGAAACTTCGTACTTCAATAACATTGGTAGGTCTAGGCCATTCAGTGATAGCTTCTACCTTCTTCGGATCCACAGCAATCCCTTCCTCCGATATCACGTGACCCTGAAAAGCCACACTTCTTAACAAAAACTCACACTTGCTAAACTTAGCATATAGTTGTTTCTGCCTCAAAATACCTAGAACAGTTCTCAAATGCTCATTGTGAGTTTGCTCGTTAGGAGAATACACCAGAATATCATCTATGAATACCACTACAAACTTGTCCAACTGTTCCCGAAAGACGGTAGTCATAAGATCCATAAAAGCTGCAGGGGCATTTGTTAATCCAAACGGCATCACCAAAAACTCATAGTGTCCATATCGTGTACGGAAGGCTGTCTTTGTGATGTCCTCAGCCGTCACCCTCAATTGGTGATACCCTGATCAGAGATCAATTTTAGAGAAGATTTTAGCACCCTTGAGCTGGTCAAATAAATCCTCAATTCGTGGGAGGGGATACTTATTCTTGATGGTAACTTTATTCAACTCTCTATAATAAATACAAAGCGTCATGCTACCATCTTTCTTCTTTACAAACAAAACAGGTGCTCCCCAGGGCGATACACTAGGGCGGATAAACTTCTTGTCTAATAACTCCTGCAGTTGTTCCTTCAACTCTCTCAATTCTGCCGGAGTCATTCTATAAGGAGCTTTAGAAATAGGTTATGTTCCAGCAATCAAGTTGATCTCGAACTCAACTTCTCTCGGGGGTGGTACTCCCGGTAAATCTTCCGGAAACATATCAAGAAATTCATTGACCACTGGAATTTGCTCAATGGACGGTACCTCCCGAGTAACATCCATTTCATACACTAGGAATCCCTCAGCACCTTTCCTTAAGGCTTTGCACGCTTGTGCAACCGACACGTACACCTTCTTGGGAACTTTATTTCGTTCCGGTTCCCCTTGAAACGTTACCTCTTCCATCTTAGCGTTCTTGATTGTCACTCGATTCAATCGACAATCAATATTGGCGTGATGCTTGGCCATCCAGTCCATTCCTAATATAACATCAAAGTCGTACATCTGAATAGGGATCAGTGTGGCGGAGAACGTTTGGCCTTCAAACTCTAACTCACAATCTCGATACTGCTGATACGAAACCATAACCTGATCTCCGGCCGCTTGAACACGATACGGAGTTTCTAACCATTCAGGCAAACTACCAAGGTGCTTAGTGAATCTCTTCGCTACAAAGGAGTGGCTTGTGCCGCTATCGAAAAGTACATTGGCAGACGTCTTATTTACTAAAACCGCACCTAAGGCCATATAAAGTTTTACACAAAAAGTTACACACGTAAACACTTAATTCATTAATGATTTAACTTAATTCAAATGGTACCTGCTACTACATCGGTAGCCTCATGTACCTCAGTGTCCGCATAAGATGTACACGAGCATTTGCTCGTGGCTTTGCTCTCGGCTGCTGAGCCGCTTCTCCCGAATTATTTTTCTTCATCCCCGGACAGTCTCTAATCATGTGACCCACTTGACCGCATCGAAAACATGCTCCAGCCAGTCTCCTACACTCTCCGACGTGATTCTTGTTGCAGTGGGGACAAACTCCTATAGCCTGCTGAATTACTGGGTTCTGGGGTGGGGGTCTCTGAAAATTTCCAACCGGACCTCTTTTCGGAATCTTGACCCAACGTCCGGGTCTTCCACCAACTCTCACATCATCTCTTGGCCTTTTGCCTCTATCAGACCCTCCTGCACTAGCTGCTCTTGCCGCTACTCGGCGAAAATCACTCTCAACACAGAAACACGCATCTAGCATATCCTCATAAGTTTTGATCCCCGCATTCACTATCACCGACTGTATCTTCGAGTCCAAACCTCTCTCGAACTTCGTCATCTTAAGACGATTATTGGACATAATCACAGGGGAAAACTTACCCAAGGCATGAAAACAATCCGCATACTCCGACACCGTCATCCTTCCTTGCTCCAATCTGTCAAACGCTCTTATCTTGTCCAATATCGTAGTCTCCGGTACGTAGTACTTCAGGAAAACGTCACAAAACTGTGCCCAAGAGATTGGTGGGGTCATTCTCAACACCATTCCGTCCCACCATTCGCCAGCCTTGCCACTTAGAAGGGGTGTGGCCACCTCAACCTTTATCTCATTCGGTACTTGCACTAGCCGAAAACATTTCTCCACCTCAGCCAACCAGTGCTGAGCCTCCTCAGGATCAGTACATCCTCCAAACTCCGACACCCTCATCTTTCTCATCTCTCCATAAAAGAACCTGATGTTATGCTGGGGCGGTGGAGGAGGTGGAGGCTGATGCTGTTGAGCAAACCCTTGTGCGATCACCGTTAGCGCGTCAGTGAGCACCTGGGGTAAAACAACCTATGGTGGCTGGTTCTCCTGTCCATTACCAGAGTTTCCTGTGTTATCTCTTCTTGGGGGCATTTTTCTCTGAAAGGTTAACGTTCTATTAGCATTCAGTAGATACAAGATGTTACTAAAAACTTGAATGAATAAGGACGTGTAGGGTATGTAATACAACTATTAATTCGAAATTATATGCTAAACGCACTCGCACACACCCAACCCAGATCATACTTAGACTCTAGAAAATCATCACTTATACCTAAGGATCAAACTTAAGGGAAAATCACATCTTAATTTTCTATAAGATCATGAACCTAAGTTTCCGAGATAGATCTGAAGCCTAGTCTCTGATACCACCTGTAGCGCCCCGGCCCGATACCGTCATCGGAACTAGTGCACCCGTCGTAGTCTACTATGAGAACTACGAAGCATCAAAGAAGATCAAGCGTACATCATTCATGACGTAAGATAAATCAGCGGAAACGTCATCAAATTTAAAACATCATCATCATTAATACAACCAGAAAGTACAGCGGAAATAAAAGGGTGTTCAGACAACTGTCTAACTTATCCTCCAGTGCAGCATGATAAACATCAAGTTTTCCAACATAAAGAAAGTAAGCAAACATCTATCTACTTCCATGTCCATCATCCCACTGAGCCCACTCGCCATCGTCTTCGATAAATATCATTTCATATTCCTGCTCACATGAAAAGGAATAGAGTATATGTTCTTAGAGAAATTATCGCCAGCAAGTAACCCGTCTATACACCTTACGGGATCACACACGACGAGTCACCAGTGTATAGATCATTGCCCAAAATAAGGTGTTCAGGTTAGCAAGTAGTATCTTTATAAGAATGCCTCAAAACAGATAAGACACATAAATGATACACGGATACGAGAATAAACATGTACTAAAACAACATATCATCATAAGCAAGTCATAAGCTAGTCACATCTCTTGCACATCAATCTTATGCTTCGTGCATCATGATGCATGTACTTCTTTAAAATCACACACAACACCCATGCATATGTCTTCTTTCATAAACATGTCATGTGCGTCATTTCACAAAACATTTTATAACTCTTCTTATCATATTCTTCGCGTAGCAGAACTTTATACCCTGTGGGTGATCAGTCCACAGCAAACAAAACTTGATACCCCGTGCTGAAAGGTCCACAGCCCCATAATATATAACTTTATACCCCGTGCTGAAAGGTCCACGGCCCCATTACATACATCATATATCCGTGCTGATAGGTCCAGGGCCCCATAAAATACTATATTTTCTGTGCTGATAGGTCCACGGCCCCATAACATATTTTATACCCTGCTGTTGATTCACAGGTCACGCTTTTATACCCTGCTTTCGCAGGCGTGACTTTTATACCCTGCAATCAACCAGCAGCCTTTTTGTCTTTCGAAAACTTTAAACTTCTCTTGTACACACATGTTCTTTCACAAAGCAATTCTGAAATCAAATACAAGTGCCCATGTCATGATGTAGGATGCACATGTAACTTCGTATCAAGCATGTAACACACACACATACATCTTACATATCAAGTATACAGTCTTGCACCTCGAACACTCTGTGTTCGTATCTTTCCAAGTCCGTTCGCCTCACTAATTCACTTGAGATTCAATCTTATTCTTACTTAATCAAACTTACCATCTGCACCTCAATTTCACCTCAAATACCCTTGCATTTTATGTTCATAAGAAGTGTATAAAGTTACTACACATACATAGGGCGTCTAAAGGGTCAAAAAGACTTCCAGTATACTTCGAACGCTACATGGAGTGCCTAATGTGGACATGGAGCGCCTATACTAGGCGTTCGAAGTGTTCGGGGATGTGCCGTATACATCGAACGCCTACATGAAGTGCCTAATGTGACATAGAGTGCCTAATGTAGGTGTTCGAAGTGTACGGGGATGCTCTGGGACACATTGAATGCCTATATTAGGCGCCTAATGTGACTTGAAGCGCCTAATGTAGGTGTTCGAAGTGTTCTGACGGTTCTAAACTGCAGTTTTTCTGCAGTAACTTCCTTCCATCTCCTTCCTCCTTCAACCTTTTCATGTTAAACCTCTCAAGATGCATCTTACCATCTAGATTCATCATACTTAACACACATCTAACATGAATTGATGCTTAGTTATGTCTAAAAATATCCACTCTTAACCTTCTATCATTCACAACCTTCAAAAGATACCATCAACATTCCCAATACAACAAGTCTATAACAATGCCATCATTCATCCTTCAATTCCCTGCACTTACTCTCAAACATCTAGGTGTAGACAACCAACACAAGAATAGAACAAGACAATAAACACATCAAGGATACACTTTCATGGGCATGCTTGACAAACAACAAGCACCACATAACTATTTTTCAGAAATATGGCCCAAAGAACAAGACTTTACGCAACTAGCAACAACAATTACATATAGTAAAGCATTTAACATAGACAAGTCAAGATTACTAATGTGTGATCCAAGTTTTCTCTTTGTAGGAACATAGGGCCTAAAGTATCAAAATTAGCGTAAAGCGTATAGAAAGATTACTTGCCTTTGTTTCTAGTTAAGCTTACGGATTTACTGCAGAATTTCGGTAGGGATTGCACCTAGATTGGTCGCTCTTTCTTCTTTTTCTTCTTCTTCTTCTCTTCTTCTTCTCTTCTCACTCTTTCTCCTGTGGTTTTCTCCTCTCCTTTTTGGTGCTCTAACCGTCCCCCCATAGGCTGAGATGGGGAGTTATACTAAGTGTTGTGTAACTCCCCTATCCTTTAGTAGGGACCTTTTAGGTAATTTTCTTTAATTACCTTTGATTCTACTTTTAACCCCTTCTTCTTATTTTTTTTATATTTTAAGTAACTAACTATCACATTCTACATCATTAATTAAATTGCATTCAAGGTTGACCTAAAGTATTGAAAGTCATGCTTAAAAGTCACGAGGTATGACATTCCACCCCCCTTACAAAAAGTTTCGTCCTCAAAACTTACGTATCTTAATCAAAGAGTTGAGGATACTTCTCCCGTATTTGATCTTCGAGTTCCCAAGTGGCCTCACGCTCTGTGTGGTTGCTCCACTGGACCATTACATAAGGAATCACTCGCTTTCTCAACACTTGATCCTTTCGGTCCACAATTTTTACGGGTATCTCTTCGTATGTAACATCGTCCTTAAGTTCCAAAGGTTGAGCTTCAAGTACATGACTTGGATCTATCACGTACTTCCTTAGTTGTGATACGTGAAAGACATTGTGAACTTGCGCCAACACCGGAGGTAATGCTAACCTATAAGCCAAGGCTCCCACCTTCTCAAGTATTTCGTAAGGACCAATAAAACGAGGGCTTAGCTTGCCTTTTACTCCAAACCTCATGACACCCTTTGTAGGTGATACCCTCAAATAAACTTTTTCACCCACATCAAATTCCAATGGTCGTCGTTTAGAATCTGCCCAACTCTTTTTGCGATCCTGAGCTACCTTTCTTTCCCGGATGACTTTCACTTTTTCTAGCGTTTTCTCCAATAGCTCAGGTCCGGTGATAGTCCTCACACCTACTTCGTCCCAATAAACTGGGGACCTACATTTTCTTCCATACAAAGCTTCAAAAGGAGCCATGTTAATTGCGCTGTGGTAACTATTGTTATAAGAATACTCCATCAGCTTTACCATTCCATCCCAACTCCCTTTAAAATCCAACACGCAAGCCCTTAGCATATCTTCCAAGGTCTGAATTGTCCGCTCGGATTGACCATCGGTTTGAGGATGATACGCCGTACTCAACCTTAATTCTGTACCCATGGCTTTCTGAAATACTGTCCAAAACTTAGATGTAAACCGTGAATCTTGGTCGGATACTATACTTACTGGGACTCCATGCAAGCTAACAATACTGTCCATATATAAGCTCACTAACTTGTCTAGAGGTGCTTCACTTGAAACGGGTAGGAAATGGGCAGACTTTGTTAAACGATCCACGATGACCCAAATCATGTTATATCCACTTCTTGTCTTTGGTAAACTAGCTACGAAATCCATTGTGACATGTTCCCATTTCCATTCCGGAATTTCTAATGGCATCAACAATCCACCAGGCCATTGGTGTTCCTCCTTGACCTGTTGACAAACCAAACACCTCTCTATAAACTCCGCAATATGTCTTTTCATCCCAGACCACCAATAGTATTGCTTGAGATCCCTATACATCTTGGTGCTACCAGGGTGTATCGATAGCCTTGAACTGTGAGCTTCTCCTAATATTTCTCTTCTAAGTTCATCAACATCAGGTACACACAATCTCTCTCTAAACCATAGGCTACCATCCTCTTTGATCCGAAACCCCTCAATGTGATCATGTTTCATTCTTTCCGTTATCTCATTTAGGGCCTTATCTTTCTTCTAAGCCTCTTTTATCCGGTCAATCAAACTTGGTGTGATGGTCAATGTTGTCAGTACGTTCACCTTGGAGTCAATCAAATCTAAACCGAATTCCCCTATCTCTCGTTCCAATGGTGATTGTCGCGCATGGCTGGATTTTCTGCTTAAAGCGTCTGCTACTTTAGCCTTTCCCGGGTGATAATGAATAGTCAGGTCATAGTCTTTTAGCAATTCCAACCATCTCCGCTGCCTCATATTTAATTCCTTCTGTGAGAACAAGTACTTTAAACTTTAATGGTCCGTGAATACCGCGCACTTTTCTCCGTATAAATAATGCCGCCAGATCTTCAAGGCAAACACCACTGTGGCAAGCTCAAGATCGTGTGTTGGATAATTTTGCTCATAAGGCTTAAGTTGTCTTGAGGCATATGCGATGACTCGTTCGTTTTGCATTAACACGCAACCTACAAACAAGATGTTAGTCTAAACTTAATTGGTGTACAGGATCATAACCTTATACTACAGTTTACGTACCTAATCCATTCTTCGACGCATCACTATAAATCACAAACCCATCAATTCTGGAGGGTTGATCCAATACTGGAGCTGTCGTTAATCTCTTCTTAAGCTCCATGAAGCTTTGTTCGCACTCCGCCGTCCACTCGAACTTGGACTTCTTTTGAGTAAGGCGACTAAGAGGTACGGCTATTCTTGAGAATCCCTCAACAAACTTTTTGTAATAACCCGCTAGACCTAAGAAACTTCGTACTTCAGTAACATTGGTAGGTCTAGGCCATCCAGTGATAGCTTCTACCGTCTTCGGATCCACAGCAATCCCCTCCTCCGATATCACGTGAGCCAGAAAAGCCACACTTCTTAACAAAAGCTCACACTTGCTAAGCTTAGCATATAGTTGTTTCAGCCTCAAAATACCTAGAACAGTTCTCAAATGCTCAGTGTGAGTTTGCTCGTTAGGAGAATACACCAGAATATCATCTATGAATGCCACCACAAACTTGTCCAACTGTTCCCGAAAGACGGTATTCATAAGATCCATAAAAGCTGCAGGGGCATTTGTTAATCCAAACGGCATCACCAAAAACTCATAGTGTCCATATCGTGTGCGGAAGGCTGTCTTTGTGATGTCCTTAGCCGTCACCCTCAATTGGTGATACCCTGATCGGAGATCAATTTTAGAGAAGATTTTAGCACCATTGAGCTGGTCAAATAAATCCTCAATTCGTGGGAGGGGATACTTATTCTTGATGGTAACTTTATTCAACTCTCTATAATAAATACAAAGCGTCATGCTACCATCTTTCTTCTTTACAAACAAAACAGGTGCTCCCCAGGGCGATACACTAGGGCGGATAAACTTCTTGTCTAATAACTCCTGCAGTTGTTCCTTCAACTCTCTCAATTCTGCCGGAGTCATTCTATAAGGAGCTTTAGAAATAGGTTCTGTTCCAGCAATCAAGTTGATCTCGAACTCAACTTCTCTCGGGGGTGGTACTCCCGGTAAATCTTCCGGAAACACATCAAGAAATTCATTGACCACTGGAATTTGCTCAATGGACGGTACCTCCCGAGTAACATCCATTTCATACACTAGGAATCCCTCAGCACCTTTCCTTAAGGCTTTGCACGCTTGTGCAACCGACACGTACACCTTCTTGGGAACTTTATTTCGTTCCGGTTCCCCTTGAAACGTTACCTCTTCCATCTTAGCGTTCCTGATTGTCACTCGATTCAATCGACAATCAATATTGGCGTGATGCTTGGCCATCCAGTCCATTCCTAATATAACATCAAAGTCGTACATCTGAATAGGGATCAGTGTGGCGGAGAACGTTTGGCCTTCAAACTCTAACTCACAATCTCGATACTGCTGATACGAAACCATAACCTGATCTCCGGCCGCTTGAACACGATACGGAGTTTCTAACCATTCAGGCAAACTACCAAGGTGCTTAGTGAATCTCTTCGCTACAAAGGAGTGGCTTGTGCCGCTATCGAAAAGTACATTGGCAGGCGTCTTATTTACTAAAACCGCACCTAAGGCCATATAAAGTTTTACACAAAAAGTTACACACGTAAACACTTAATTCATTAATGATTTAACTTAATTCAAATGGTACCTGCTACTACATCGGTAGCCTCCTGTACCTCAGTGTCCGTCATAAGATGTACACGAGCATTTGCTCGTGGCTTTGCTCTCGGCTGCTGAGCCGCTTCTCCCGAATTATTTTTCTTCATCCCCGGACAGTCTCTAATCATGTGACCCACTTGACCGCATCGAAAACATGCTCCAGCCACTCTCCTACACTCTCCGACGTGTTTCTTGTTGCAGTGGGGACAAACTCCTATAGCCTGCTGAACTACTGGGTTCTGGGGTGGGGGTCTCTAAAAATTTCCAACCGGACCTCTTTTCGGAATCTTGACCCAACGTCCGGGTCTTCCACCAACTCTCACATCATCTCTTGGCCTTTTTCCTCTATCAGACCCTCCTGCACTAGCTGCTCTTGCCGCTACTCGGCGAAAATCACTCTCAACACGGAAACACGCATCTAGCATATCCTCATAAGTTTTTATCCCCGCATTCACTATCGCCGACTGTATCTTCGAGTCCAAACCTCTCTCGAACTTCGTCATCTTAAGACGATTATTGGACATAATCGCAGGGGCAAACTTACCCAAGGCATGAAAACAATCCGCATACTCTGACACCGTCATCCTTCCTTGCTCCAATCTGTCAAACGCTCTTATTTTGTCCAATATCGTAGTCTCCGGTACGTAGTACTTCAGGAAAAACGTCACAAAACTGTGCCCAAGAGATTGGTGGGGTCATTCTCAACACCATTCTGTCCCACCATTCGCCAGCCTTGCCACTTAGAAGGGGTGTGGCCACCTCAACCTTTATCTCATTCGGTACTTGCACTAGCCGAAAACATTTCTCCACCTCAGCCAACCAGTGCTGAGCCTCCTTAGGATCAGTACATCCTCCAAACTCCGACACCCTCATCTTTCTCATCTCTCCATAAAAGAACCTGATGTTATGCTGGGGCGGTGGAGGAGGTGGAGGCTGATGTTGTTGAGCAAACCCTTGTGCGATCACCGTTAGCGCGTCAGTGAGCACCTGGGGTAAAACAACCTATGGTGGCTGGTTCTCCTGTCCATTACCAGAGTTTCCTGTGTTATCTCTTCTTGGGGGCATTTTTCTCTGAAAGGTTAACGTTCTATTAGCATTCAGTAGATACAAGATGTTACTAAAAACTTGAATGAATAAGGACGGGTAGGGTATGTAATACAACTATTAATTCGAAATTATATGCTAAACGCACTCGCACACACCCAACCCAGAACATACTTAGACTCTAGAAAATCATCACTTATACCTAAGGATCAAACTTAAGGGAAAATCACATCTTAATTTTCTATAAGATCATGAACCTAAGTTTCCGAGATAGATCTGAAGCCTAGTCTCTGATACCACCTGTAGCACCCCGGCCCGATACCGTCATCGGAACTAGTGCACCCGTCGTAGTCTACTATGAGAACTACGAAGCGTCAAAGCAGATCAAGCGTACATCATTCATGACGTAAGATAAATCAGCGGAAACGTCATCAAATTTAAAACTTCATCATCATTAATACAACCAGAAAGTACAGCGGAAATAAAAGGGTGTTCAGACAACTGTCTAACTTATCCTCCAGTGCAGCATGATAAACATCAAGTTTTCCAATATAAAGAAAGTAAGCAAACATCTATCTACTTCCATGTCCATCATCCCACTGAGCCCACTCGCCATCGTCTTCGATAAATATCATTTCATATTCCGGCTCACCTGAAAAGGAATAGAGTATCTGTTCTTAGTGAAATTATCGCTAGCAAGTAACCCGTCTATACACCTTACGGGATCACACACGACGAGTCACCAGTGTATAGATCATTGCCCAAAATAAGGTGTTCGGGTTAGCAAGTAGTATCTTTATAAGAATGCCTCAAAACAGATAAGACACATAAATGATACACGGATACGAGAATAAACATGTACTAAAACAACATATCATCATAAGCAAGTCATAAGCTAGTCACATCTCTTGCACATCAATCTTATGCTTCGTGTATCATGATGCATATACTTCTTTAAAATCACACACAACACCCATGTATATGTCTTTTTTCATAAACATGTCATGCGTGACATTTCACAAACCATTTAATAACTCTTCTTATCATATTCTTCGCGTAGCAGAACTTTATACCCTGTGGGTGATCAGTCCACAGCAAACAAAACTTGATACCCCAAGCTGAAAGGTCCACGGCCCCATAATATATAACTTTATACTCCGTGCTGAAAGGTCCACGGCCCCATTACATACATCATATATCCGTGCTGATAGGTCCACGGCCCCATAAAATACTTTATTTTCCATGCTGATAGGTCCACGGCCCCATAACATATTTTATACCTTGCTGTTGATTCACAGGTCACGCTTTTATACCCTGCTTTCGCAGGCGTGACTTTTATACCCTGCAATCAACCAGCAGCCATTTTGTCTTTCGAAAACTATAAAATTCTCTTGTACACACATGTTCTTTCGTAAAGCAATTCTCAAATCAAATACAAGTGCCCATGTCATGATGCAGGATGCACATGTACCTTCGTATCAAGCATGTAACACACACACATACATCTTACATATCAAGTATACGGTCTTGCACCTCAAACACTCCATGTTCGTATCTTTCCAAGTCCGTTCGCCTCACTAATTCACTTGGGATTCAATCTTATTCTTACTTAATCAAACTTACCATCTCCACCTCAATTTCACCTCAAATACCCTTGCATTTTATGTTCATAAGAAGTGTATAAAGTTACTACACATACATAGGGCGCCTAAAGGGTCAAAAAGACTTCCAGTATACTTTGAACGCTACATGGAGCGCCTAATGTGGACATGAAGCGCCTATACTAGGCGTTCGAAGTGTTCGGGGATGTGCCGTATACATCGAACGCCTACATGAAGCGCACATTGTGACATAGAGTGCCTAATGTAGGTGTTCGAAGTGTACGGGGATGCTCTGGGACACATTGAATGCCTATATTAGGCGCCTAATGTGACTTGAAGCGCCTAATGTAGGTGTTCGAAGTGTTCTGACGGTTCTAAACTGCAGTTTTTCTGCAGTAACTTCCTCCCATCTCCTTCCTCCTTCAACCTTTTCATGTTAAACCATCTAGATTCATCATACTTAACACACATCTAACATGAATTGATGCTTAGTTATGTCTAAAAATATCCACTCTTAACCTTCTATCATTCACAACCTTCAAAAGATACCATCAACATTCCCAACACAACAAGTCTATAACAATGCCATCATTCATCCTTCAATTCCCTGCACTTACTCTCAAACATCTAGGTGTAGACAACCAACACAAGAATAGAACAAGACAATAAACACATCAAGGATACACTTTCATGGGCATGCTTGACAAACAACAAGCACCACATAACTATTTTCAGAAATATGGCCCAAAGAACAAGACTTTACGCAACTAACAACAACAATTACATATAGTAAAGCATTTCACATAGACAAGTCAAGATTACTAATGTGTGATCCAAGTTTTCTCTTTGTAGGAACATAGGGCCTAAAGTATCAAAATTAGCGTAAAGCGTATAGAAAGATTACTTGCCTTTGTTTCTAGTTAAGCTTACGGATTTACTGCAGAATTTTGGTAGGGATTGCACCTAGATTGGTCGCTCTTTCTTCTTTTTCTTCTTCTTCTTCTCTTCTTCTCTTCTCTCTCTTTCTCCTGCAGTTTTATCCTCTCCTTTTTGGTGCTCTAACCGTCCCCCCTTAGGCTGAGATGGGGAGTTATACTAAGTGTTGTGTAACTCCCCTATCCTTCAGTAGGGGCCTTTTAGGTAATTTTCTTTAATTACCTTTAATTCTACTTTTAACCCCTTCTTCTTATTTTTCTATATTTTAAGTAACTAAGTATCACATTCTACATCATTAATTAAATTGCATTCAAAGTTGACCTAAAGTATTGAAAGTCGTGCTTAAAAGTCACGGGGTATGACACTGAAGAACTCGGCTTTTCTAAAAAACGAGCTTTGTTTTTGTTTGTCTTATTATTGTGTGTATTCACTATACAAAATGCACCAGCATATATAGATATATGTAGACATCAAATCTGAGTCCAAATCAGATTAGTTAATGCCAATCAAAATCCATATCAGATATGGATTCTATTAGGATATTCAAAATCCATATCAGATATGGATTCTCTCGTTATTATCTGATAATACATATACATATATATAATAATCATAAAAATGAAAATAATATTAATAATTATTAATATCTAATATTAATATTATTAATATTATTAATATCATCCCATACGCATTCTTGTGTATGACCCGATAGGCGCATATTAATTGGCAGTCAGTTAAATCTCTATTAAACTAACAAGTCATAATTGGTCTCTAGCAAGACATTACGACTGCCCAATTAATACGAGTAATGTCCAACTATCCTAATAATAGTACATGTGTTAATCCCTTTGTCACACGATATCTAGTTTGAACATAAGTCATGGTCAGCGTCATACTTATATTGTTCAAACATATGATTACTCGATCTCTAAGTAAACTGATAAAACAAATGATATTAATCACACTATCAATTCATTTGAGCACGGCCATGCATTTTGTAGTCTCACTAATCGAGGGGCCCAAAGATATCTCTCTCAAAAGAGAGGGACAAATTCTATCTTGACTGTTCAATATCATCTACATAATTTCTATCATACTCAATCATGACCTTTATTATTATCCAATTACGGATAATTGTTAGATCACGTCAAAATATAATAGTCTTTATGTTGGAAACTATGACAATCTCAAGTCTAAGGATTAAAACATGACTATCATGAGATTTACTTATGACGCTAATCCATGTAATAATCTCATAGGGTCTATCCAATACTATGTTCTCTAACAAGTATCTATGAGTTTGGTTTGTATCACCATACACATAATCATCTTATGGTTATCAAATCAATACTCATACTGGTTATAAATTATTTTATCTTTATAACAACAATGAACTAGGGACAAATATCATAATTGTGTAACATACTAACCAGCAATATTAATAATAAAACCTCTTTATTAATAATAAATGTATAACATAAAACATCCAAATCATTGCCTAGGGCACATACACTAACAGCATATTCTTTCCATATTGTCCAAACCACCACCGATGGGACTACAGCGCGTAATTGACCTTGCACATTCAAGACCAAAGATAGATGCCACCAGCGAGCAAGATATCCCTTAATGGTGCAATTATTAGGCATCGGTCCCAAAAACAGAATGGCAATTTCCCTTCAAAAAGCATGTATCCTGGGGCATAGCAAAAAGATATGATCCTGCATATCTGAATCTTGCTGACAGAACACACATTGTGATGGAAGAACCAACATCCAACATCGCAAACGATCAACCAAATACAGTGAATTCGTCCATAACCGCAACAAAAAAACGCATTCCTGGATGTGTGTTAGACCACCATACATATCCTGAATAAGTAAACAAAGCAACTGGCTGTGAAATCTCGTGATATACCGATTTGATCGAGAACTGCCCATTAGAGTCTGGCGTCTAGTTTAAAGTCTTATGCACTGCATCAACCTTAGTTTGCATAAATTCATGACCCGACAAATGCGCTTCCAACTTGCAGAATCATAAATATGAGAATATATCGTTGCACGAGATCCATACTTTTCCTGTAATAAATCGCCCATAAAGAATGATCATGATGATATTTCCACCATAGTTGGCAGTCATATGCTTTCTGCAAATATGATAAATTCCGAAGGCCCAATCCACCCGAGTCAGCTGGAGTGCATACGGAATCCCACAACCATTAATGGTATCGACCATTCCAAAGAAAATTGGCCATTTTTCTATGCAACACATCAATCACACCTTTTGGTAACCGATAGCTTGCGATAATATGTATGAGTATGGTATTGAGAACATACCGTATCAAAACAAGTCTTCCCACCATAGACAGTAACTTAGAAGACCATCCGTTAATTTTAGCATCAAAATGTTGCAATAATGGCTCACAATATGAAGCCCTGTTGACACCTTTATATAAAAAAGAGCCAAGATATTTGATTGGCAAGGAAGCAAGCCTCATACCCAAAACTTGAGATGCATTGTGTCATGAAACTGCTGATCCAACCACAACTTGACTTTTATGGCAATTGACTAACTGGCCAGATGTAGTTTGATAAGCCAGCAAGAAGTCTCGGAATCTTGCTAAATTTCTCGCCGAGCCATTGAGAAAAATTAATAAATCATCAGCAAAACCTAAGTGAGAGACTACAGGCGCTCTGCCTGCATTAAAACCTCAAAATGTACCTGCTGCCATCATAGCCTTCAGGCCACAGGAAAAACCTTCAGATGCCAGTATAAACAACAGTGGGGACAAAGGATCTCTTTGCTTCATACCGCGACCCACTAAGAAAAAACCCACTGGCTTAACGTTAATGATAACCGAGCAACGAGTGGAGCGGAGATTATTCAACACAATACGTACAAATCTCAGGGGAAAACCCATTTTAACTAAAAGCTACTCCAAATATGTACAACTTACTCGGTTGAATACCTTCGCCATGTCTAACTTAACCATTACATTTCCCCCTCGTGCAGGTCAATCAATAACATGAATCATCTCTTGTGCTAAGAGTATTTGCTCCGTAATTCCTCTTCCTACCATAAAGCCTGCTTGCTCTGGCGATATTAACCTTGGCAGCAAACCAGAGAACTGCATAGAAATGAGGCGTGTGATTACCTTAGCGATGAAGTTTGCCAAGCAAATCGGACGAAAATCAGCAAACGTTCTTGGGGTTTGTGTCTTTGGAATCAACATATCATCACTGAGGCTATTTGTGGAGGAACTTGAATTCCCAAGAAAAATTCTTGTACAGCCTTAAGTACATTATTTGCTATTGTCGTCCAAAAATGTCTATAGAAAAAACCAGGATATCCATCTGGGCCAGCCGCACTGGAAGGACTAAGGTCCCATACTGCATGCTTTACTTCCTGCAACGTAGGCATCCCCTACAAAGTCTCATTATCCTCCTCCAATAATATTTAAGGAATATATTGTAAAATGGGGCAAGTATCACCCGACGGCTCTTCGGAAAATAAATGTTGGAAATAGTTAACAACCTCCACTTCCATGTCTGTGTTAGTGGCACATTCGTCTCCATTTTCTCGGTAAATTGTCCATATACTTTGGCATCGTCTTCTATCCTTGACTTTTTGATGATAAAAGGAGGTATTGACATCACTTTCTTGAAGCCACTTTACATTTGCTTTTTGCTTCCAGTACATCAGAGCCCTTGATTGTGCAAGACACAGTTTGGCAACACTACGATGGTAGATTTCCAGGTCAGGGCCAGATGCAGTAACATCATAATCACGTTCACATCTAGTAACCTCTTCTTTGGCCTTTACTACTCTATCAAAAATGTTGCTAAAAACCTCCTTATTCCATTGTCGAAGATGTGACTTTAACCTACGCAATTTATCCAAAAAACCCCACATGCCTCCAACTGTAGGAAATGATTCCCATAGACTGCAAACTAAATTATCAAAATCCAGATGTGTGGCCCATACATCAAGATAGCAGAAAATAGCAGTAGCAGTTGGCGTGTCATAACCAAAATTCAAGAGAATGGGCGAGTGATCAGATGTGGCCTAGTTAAGATATTCACGGGTCATAACAGAAAACAAATCCAGAAAAGACATTGAGCACAAATATCGATCCAAACGACGCCATGCCCAGCTCAAACCTCTTCCATCACACCAAGTGTATGTTGAACCTTGAAATGGGACATATTGTAGAGTGCACTCAATAATTATATAGTTGAAATCCTGCAATGATCTCAGTGCCGGCATAGAACGCCCCTTATGCTCATGTAATGAGTGAAATGTGTTGAAGTCTCCACCCACTAGCCACGGAATATCCATCAAACTATGGAAAGCCTTTAGATGGCCCACAGCAGACGACGGGCAATAACAGTATGCATTCTATAAACAATAGTGAACCAGAAAATATCCCCCAAGGCTAACCATTTAAATTTAAGCAAATGATTCTGGACTCCATCACGTTCATCTTCCAAAGAAAACAGTGAATCCCTCCAAAAAAACAAAATATGATTGTCACAAGCCGACACAGCTTTTGTAAATCCAAATTTTAAACGACAAAACAACAAAGAAGATACACGTGATTTTGGTTCAATGATAACTAGCAAATGTAAATTGTATCGTTGGATTAATGATTGGACTCTATGTTCCGATGTTCGAATACCCTGCACATTCCATATTAATATCTTCATTGCGATAAAACATCAAAGGAATTAGAGAGATGAGCTGCATGTAACCTGGTGATTCTTGGTGAAGGGGGTGCTGCTTAATGCGGGCAATGGAGTATTCGTGGAGGCATGACTTCTTGCGAGGCATTGATATCTGGTGGGTCTACAAGCGTCCAACTTGCATCGATGAAAGCTGCTTGAAATGCATTAGCCATGGATTCATAAATTTCCTTGTCTTGTGCATCCATCCGATTGATATTTAGAGGAACAACCAATTCAGTGTCAGAGACAGAAGAAATGTCTGTATGTTGCAGCGGATCCCCCAGCATACAGTCATAAAATCCTCGAAGACGTGCTAAGTCTTGTACGTTGGATACCAAGATCGGACAAATATCAGGGGATGGTGATTGCACCATTCGAGCTTGCAAAGAGGATTGAACATCATGTGAAGGCGGTAGGGCGTATAAAGCCGGGTGAGTAGACGGAGTTGTGACAGTCCGTAATTCAACCATTGGTGCTGATTCAGGGACATTCTTCTCGGGAGTACAACGTTGTTTCTTATCCTTAACATGCTGATCAGAACATCGGCTTTGCTGAGGATCACGTGGCCCTAGTTGATCATGAGATGGCGGTTGTCCACAGGTGGCGGCAACATGGCCAAGACGAAAGCAATCAGAGCAATACATAGGAAAATCTTCATATTCAACGGTCTGCATGAGCACTTTTGATGGGCCTTGAATAAAAACCCGTTGTAGCAGATCAAGGGACACATCAATCTCAATACATATACATGCGGCTAAGGGATGGGTTACCACGGTGCTTCCCATGTCCAACTTCATGGGTGTGCCAATCATTCGAGCGATTTGAAACAGAGCATCTTGCTTGTGAAAATGTATTGGCAAACCAGGGAAAGAAACCCACACAGCACAATGGGCACCTCAACGGCAGGATCATAATCCGGTGTCCACTTCGTTACTTGCATATGCTTGCCGGATATCGTCCAAATTTGGCGAGAAAAACAACGCAGGTAGTCCTTCTCATGATGAAAATGAAGAAGCACGTGCTTAGCATTTAGAAGGCCGATCTTGAGGGCCCCAAAATATCCAATGCGATCAATAGCGGATCGTATTGTTGCTATCAGAGGATGGCCATACCAAAATGTTTCCACCAATTTAAAGCGGTATAGAGCAGCCAAATATTGTATTTCATCTATTGAAAACTCGATCATAGGGCTGCCCTTAAATTTTTGTATTGGTTTCGGCGTTATTGACATGGGAGTAGATGTAAATAGCGATGCATAAGATTTTGTCGGCACCGAAACCAGAGACGCGAATCGTACTTCATGTTGCATTGTGGAGTGCTACCGAATGTGGGACTTTGATTTTGCAATTATATTATATGAATATAATATAATATATGGTATTTGGATATTGGCGTATTGGTATCGATTTTGGGAGAACCGTGAGCCGAGGGAGTATCGTGTATGTATATACGTGTATGTGTGCATGTATGGGCATAGACATATATACGTGTATACATACACAGTTGAGAGTGATAGTTTTGGTATTTTTGGATTATATGTTTGGAATTATGTGGTATTTGTAGGGCAATTTGGTAATTTTGACAAATTTGATATTTTGGCTCATTTTGGTAAATTGGACTAACTTTGGTACTTGGAAATAATTTTGAAAATTGCATTTGCATATTTTTGAAAATTCACCCCTACAACTTGAAATATATTGTTAAGCCGGATTGATTCCAAACAAACACAGCGTCAAGACATATTGGCTATTTTGGATATAGAGTGCCTGGATATATTGGCCGCCATTAGGGTGCCCCGGCATATTGTCTATTGTGATATAGAGCACCGGGGGCATATTGACTATTAGGGGACCAATTTGTAAGTTTTATGGTATAAGTCATTTGTAGGAAAAGTGCAAAAGTCATTGCATTATTTTGGACCGTTTTAGCCGGGTTTTGGATTTTTGACACTTTTATATTTGGATTTGGATCGAGTTATACTCGGATTTGGATTTTCAACATTGGACCGGCTAAATCGGGTTTGGAAACTTTGAGTTTTTGGAGTTTGACAGTTTGGGCCTTTGACACTAACGTTTTGGCATTGGATATTTGGAAAATTGCATCATCGATTTTGGATTTGGACTAACCCCTATTTGGACTTTGTTGTTAACCTGATTGGACTTTGTTACGTGCCTAATCAGACTTTGTTATGTATTTTATTGGACTTTGTTACGTACTTTGTTGGGACTATTTGCTCTATTTACTTTTGGATGTTAGGGGTACAATTGAAAATTTACTTGCGAAGAGAAGTATGCTATTACTTTATATTGTTATATATTTTTGTCACACTTGCTTCTCTGTGTATGATCCCATGGTAAGTATATTGGGATTACTTGCTGAGCGACTTGTCGCTCAAACTACACTTTAATATTTTTACAAATAGACATGTAATTGAGTTAGTACACCCGAGGATATCAAGAATGGAGATTTTGGGATTGAGGATATTCCGATAAGACTCATTGAGAATTTAGTAGAGACAGTTATTTTTGCTACTCAAGGTTTATGTAATTTTGGAGACTTAGTATTTATCTACGTTTGACCATTGTATCGGATTTATATTTCCATAGACATTGATATTAATGATTATGATTACTTCGAGGTTTTAAATTTTGGCTTAGCTGACGTGTATACGTTTTGATTTTGACGTCTTGTATTTTCCTTAGCGAAATATGGTGGGTGAGTCGTTTCGAATACTAGGGCTGAGACGGATCGCTACAGGTGGTATCAGAGCATGGCTCTAGATCCCCTGCGGAAACGTAGATTTAGGCCATAATATTAGAAAGTAAGTTACGATTTTGCCCCTAAATCACGATCTTAGACATAAGCGACAATTTCTGATTAAGAGCTTATCTTGAAACTAATCACTGTTTTAGTCATAAGCGTTGATCATATAGCGAGCATGATTTTGGAAATAAGTTGTGTTCTTAGACTTAAGAAATGATGATATTGAGAACGAATAAGTTAAGACCCTAGACTTAAAGGGACGATCAGTTAAGGGACACGTATACCTAGGGTATACCATATGGTTTTACTTACTTTCTTAATTTAAGTTCTATCATAACCCTTTTCACCTTTTCTTAGCCATGATTTTAGTAACCCTAAGTGAATAGTGTATAATTAAATTATCCAAATAGCAATGTTAACCAAGACGTCTTACCGCAGGCGCTGGTTGATGCATAAAATTTAGATGGACCTGGAAATTACTAGGTTGTTTCTCCGTAGCAGCAGCATGAGATCCAGTTTCATTAGGGTAACTGAAGCGGGCCATACTTCTACTTTGACAGTAGTGCCAGATTGTGACTAGGTCTAAGTTGAGATCATAGCTAATAAGGAATTATTTATAGTAGAATGATAGAAACTCGGTAATGATTTATAAGCGTTATGATCAGTAGAGTTTAGCGGAGAGAATATTGTACAAAGGAATTTATAGTCCAGGGTTAAGATGTTGAATGTAGTGTTATCAAAATAGGTCGACGATATTAGCCTTATCAGAGGTATTGATCGATAGCGACATGCAAGAATCAACTATAGTATGCGCCTTGGAATGGTAAATTGTTACAAAATTTTTGATTGAGTGTTGATTCCTAGGAACATCAATTTACTTGGCTTGAATCTGGTAAGTTGAATTGAAATGGAGTAAGCATGAACAAGTAGGGGTTGCTTTTCACGTGAGAATGAACTAGGTTAATTAGCGGTTGAAATAACAGAGTACAGAAGTACGGTGGATCAGTGTGGCACGCGGAAGCATGGTGAATTAGAATACCTTAAGTCGATCAATATTTATTGTGTCATGCTAGGATTGGCAATCTAAGTTAAAGATTTTATCATGAGTAGACAAACATTAGACTTATAAGAAACGGTACATAGGTGGATTCTTTTTTTGACCATAAGGATGGATTATAGAAATTATATAAAGAATGGACAAAAAAATTCAAATAGTTAAATGTTTTTATATAAGAACGTATACCAGGATATATTCTGTATTTTAATGTTTTTCTAAAGATTTTGCTTCCAAGTATTTCAACTAGTTCGTTTACTTATATAGTTTACTAACTTCACAAGGCTATATTTACTTTCCATATTGGTATATCAACCAAATAGA
>AP025051.1:25545090-25570044 GCA_036186865.1 Eustoma russellianum
TTACTTATATAGTTTACTAACTTCACAAGGCTATATTTACTTTCCATATTGGTATATCAACCAAATAGAATTTCGATTACCCCTCACAACTCTAAAAAAAGATATACTTTTGAATGTTGATATTTTTGAAAAGCGATATGCTTATATATTTCGTATATAACATTTCAAACTTTCGTTTTTGGTTACAGCAGTTTTGTCAAAATAAATTCTATTTGTCGACTATCGATGTTGCAAGTATTTATCCCTTAAATGTTTCTGAAGTTAACCGCTTGAAAAGAATTTACTAGATTTTGCGAAACAAAATGTAGCTTTCAAAATATATATTTCTTTTGGAAAGAAAAAGACAACGTGTTAAAATTATTTTGTAGAAAGAAATTTTTACGATTGTTGTATCTCAATTGTTTCAAAGTGATTTACTCAAAATACTTTTACAAACAAGTATATCATTATTTTTATAAGCAGTTCCAAACTATACATACTTCTTTTAGAACAAGAGAGATATCGTATTCAACTCGTTTTAATAAAACGTAATATTAGTGAGTTTCAACTACTTTAATGTGTTTTCACTGTGATACTTTTTGCGAACAAGTTATGTCATTGTTTTATAAGGGGTCACTTGAGACACCACTTTGCGGAAACAATTACATAATACTTTGGTTCTTGTGTTTACAAAAAAAATAGATTGGATATTATTTTAAATAATTAAAGCTATATTCCAAATTACAGGCTACAAAAGCTACACTTTATTTGAAGAAAAATATGTCCATACATATATTTCGTATATTAGGCTGATGATATCTCCGAAGAAGTAAAGGCGTGATCATACAGTTAGTTCATAAGTATATAAGAACTGAATTTCGAGGACTTGGTCCTGTGTCGAGGAAGTGTAATAATTAACATATTTGCTTGCTCAATGGATATTTAGTTTGGTTATTTATTTAGGAGGCAAATCATGTATGATTAGTTTAAGAATTCAGAATTATAGATTACAGTTACATAAGTTGAATGATACACGTAAGTAGTATAAGTGGAAGTGAAGGCTTAACAGCCTAAAGCGAGGTTGATATGATGATATTAGTGACATGTCCTAGGTGTATGGATCGAGTAGAAAAATAAGAGAAAATTGATTCTGAAAGAAAAAATGATGTAATTAAAGTCGAGGGATTAATAAGAATATTGAAATTGAATAATAGAAGCTCAGGGATACTCTTAACGTGGATGTATTTGACAGTCAGTATGCCATGTGATTATTGATGTCTTCCTTCTGTATTGCATAATCCCTGTGTTAAAGTCTAACAACATAACAAGAAATCGATGACTTCAAAGCAAATCCAAGTAGTGTATCAAACCTCAGTGGCTGAACCAAACATCTGAACAAGGCGAGCAAACACACTTGTTCCTTCGGCTTCAAAAGATTTCCCGTGCATATAGATTTGTAAATTGTGAAAGCTGCTATAGGTTTGCCTTCACTAAGCCCAAATCTTTCGAGACACAATCAATAAGTGCATCAACATCCTCATGTTGCCGATCAGTTGGTGGCTTCTTAAGCTTGCTATCAGGAGTCTCATAGCTTTTATCTGGTGACCCACATGCTGGATCCGTCACATTTGTGTGATTTTCTTCATCAAAACAATGGCCGTTTTCCAATGTCTTTTTAGAAAGTGTTACCAATGCATGCTGCCCAAGAACTTGGTTTCGCTTTCCATGTCAATTTTTTTTTTCTTCGAGCCTTTGCATTGGTCTTCAGCTGAACTATTTTGGACTCAGCATCAAGAGCCTACTTCAGTCTCTACTCGCTAAGTTTAGTGGCATCTAGATATTGAAATTTGAAAGGAAAAAAATTGGCCAGCAGGTTGTTCAATCAATGAATATAATATGCATCTTTTTATATTAATCATTTGTTTGTAAATATGTACCTCCTGTGCAAATGGTTAAGGGCCGAAAGCTATGCAAAATATTAGGTGTGTTATAAAACTCAAGCAAGAATATAGTAGAAAAGAGAAAAGAGAAATTAAAGAACTTTGTATCTCAAAGTGTGTATTTCATATATGATATGTGGTGATATTTAAAGGACTCATGGAGTGAAGATAAACTTGGACAAAATCCTTTGGATATGTACATGGTATACAAAAGATATAATACTTTGGATATCTACATCTAATATAATGTATATCTCTACAATGTATGTCAACATCATGTTTATCCTTGATATTCCAATATATCCATAACACTGCCCCTTGGATATCCAAACTTTATAGAATATGCCTCATTAAAACCTTGCCAAGAAAAACCCAATGGGATAAAAACCTTGGTTGACGAAAAAGAAGTACATATTCATAGTAATTAGTATGTGTGATACACTCTGCCTCGTTAAACCTTGCCAAGAAAAACCCTATGGGATAAAAAACTTGGACGAAGGAAAAAAGAGTACAGTGTGCATATAGTAATCACCACTCCCCCTGATGCTGGCAAGAGATCTTTGAGTCGATGCATTCCGATGTTGTAGACCATCTCTTTAATGTAGTGCTTTCGTGAACAAGTCAGCAAAATTCTGGCTTAATTGTATCTGCTGGATATTAATATCACCATTCATCTCGAGGTCATAAGTGTAGAAGAACTTTGGTGATATATGCTTCATTCTTCTTTGATGCAGCTATTTTCAACTTGAACAATACATCTTCTATTATCCTCAAACATGGTTACCGGCGTCTTCAATATCACTGAATCATCGACCTCAACCAAATATATTCACAACATGCTTCATGCAACGCCAAAATTTTATAACGATGAAGAGATGGTTGTTACTGTCTGTTTCACTCATCTCTGTAATATGACCAGCACTAAAACATATCCATTTTGTGGTCTTTCCTTATGCGAGTCAGATAGATAGCCAGCATCAACATAACCCACTAATTGTGGTGCTACCTTCCTTGAGTAGTATAAACACCCTATGGTGTTCCAAGAAGATAAAAATGTGTTTGACATTATTTCAATGTCTTCGTGTTGGTGTTCAACTATACTTTCTTTAATAAATTCACAGAAAATTCTATATATATGGTATCGAGATTCGCAATATACTTTAACACACCAACAATACTAAGATATGGTACTTCAGGACCTAATGATTCTTTGTTATCTTCTGGTTGTCGAAATGAGTCTTTCTTTATATCTAACGATTCGTATCACACTATGACTACTCAAGGCTCGATCTGCAGGTCGAGAGAACATTTGATCTTCTCAAAGTTTTTCATCTCAAACTCTTTCACGATACAACTAGAGTTTTAGTAAGCTCTTCAGGAGTTTCAACAAGATTTAGGTCATCGACATGTACATCCTGCTAGATTGTTTTAATCCGTACAATGATTTTTTATAATTTGATTGAGTATAGTTCATTCATCCTTTGATTACATGCTGCAGGTAATTTAAATCCTTCTGGGATTTTATATCATCATCTTATAATTCATATGAGTAAGAGGTAACTTCATTCATTAACCGCTATCAAGGTTTAAATGACTGCTAGGCTGACTGAATATTGTATTGTTATGGCATCAATTATCGAGGAATATGTTTCATTATAGTCAAGCCTAGTTCTTTGTGAAAATCCCATTCATATCCAATATGTTTGATCCCTTCAGAGGTTTGACTGCAGTTCAAATAATTTTGTGAATGCAATTTTTTCCTTCAAGGGTTTTGGACTACGGGTTCTAAATGCTTTGCGACTTTTCCCTTCAGGGGTTTGGATTGCATCCTTTCTATTTTGTGGCCAATGATTTCTGTGTCGACACTTTTCAGTTAACACTGGTTCAGGATCCTGATTCATAACTTCACATGCAATCCTTAATCAAAACATGATTAATAATGATCAATTTGTCTATCCCAATTTTCTCTTATAATTCAAATAGATCTTTCAAAATTGTGTTCACTTGCTTCTTCCGGAGGCAACTTGTTTATTGATATTTAGACTGATCAATTTTATTTCTATAGCGCTTTCAAGTTGTGAACATCTAATCTCTTGTTGAGTATTCTCTTCAAGAGTATTATTTGTACCATTCTCTTTCGAGGGCTTTTATCTTTTACACCAACTGGGCGTCCATATTTCAGACTTGTTTTTGGTATACTATTATCATGTCCTTCAAAGACATCAATGTTGAGAAATATGTTTGGATAATTTTCAAAGTCATGATTTTAAGTGATGAATACTTAAAAATGTCACACATGGTGTTATATGTGATTAAAAGTTGAACAAGTTCACATCGATCGATCTATGTAAGGCAGATAAGTTTAAGACCTTTCTGTGAGACATCGATCTCTAAACCTAAGACATATCAATCGATCGATGTACATCGAACTCTCACTTCGATCGATCGATGTAGGTCAGAGACAAAACCTGAACCTTTATGTGAGACACCGATCTATGAAGCTGAGGCACTTCGATCGATCGATGTCTAGAGTTTTTAGAAATAATTTTCTAAAATGTGATAAAATGGTTGTTTTCATTTGTACATGATTTATACATGCTCATTATGTGCTTATTATGTGTTTTTGGTGATTATTATTGTCTTGAGACTAACGTGCCTTGGAAGTTTCTACAACTTACCAAAAAGGGCAAAATTGGTATTTTAAGTTTTGTAGGAACATCATATGGTGAAAAATATTTCAAGTGCATATTATTATCTTGGTTATCATGACAAAGGTGGTATTGTGATTATTTCTGACCATCGGGTCATTTCTGGAGTTTTATCTCACTAGGGGCATTTTGGTCATTTTACCCCCGAAGACAGTTTCGGTATTTTTACTCAAGGAATCTCTTGAGTATCTTATTATATTCATTCTGGAGTTCATTTAGTATATTTTTGAAGATTATTTGGTGGTTTTCTATTTATTCTCTCATTTGATGGATTTTATCGACGGTAGCGGGATATGTGACGGTATTCGATGTCACGTTCTATTTTCTCTTGAAGACTCTTATATATATGTTATTGGAGGTTCTTAATCATCATCTTTCAGAGATTACAAGGTGTCCTTGGTGCAAGATTCATCACAATATGTAAAGGAGAAGAAAGTATGAATTTTTGGTGTTTTATGTTGACATAATCTTATCAACACTTATTCATTATTTTTTATTCACAACATTTGAGTTGGTATACATACATACAACATCCAAAACGTCCATAAACAGGTGGATAAGGTGGTGTACTCATTTTATGAGTTGGAGACAAGAAGACAAACCAAAAGCAAGCTAGTTGGCAAAAGTTGCCAACTTGAAATTTCAAATTTGAATGTAATGGAGACAAGGTTGTTGGAGATGATTATGGAGGTGCTTTATTTCAAAATTCTCAGCCATCACATGGTCTAAAAGTTGGAGAGAATATGCCATCAATTCACTCTATAAATAGAAGGCAAGGTGAAGAAGAGAAGACATACACTTGAAAGCAAAATTGAAGATTGTTGTCTTGCTATTCTCTTCTCATATTTTCGTTCATACTTTGTGTAGCTAAGGTGTTCCAATTTTCTTTGTTGTCCAGCTACACTATACACATCTTCTTGAGTTGGATTTGTATGATTGATTAGCCAAATTTATAAGGCTACATCAATAGGTGGTAGAGGTGTTGTAACCAAGAGTTGCATAGAAGTGATTATCCAAGTCTTGAACAGGGTTGGTGTATAACCCAAGGATCAAGCTTGGCTCTTGTTGTAAGGTATTCATTTGATAGTGAAATCCAAGGAAAGGTGTTCCTTGGGACTGGAGTAGGTCACATTGACCGAACCAGATAAATTCTCGGTGTTCTTCTCTTGTTTCTTTATTTCTGTTTTCTGCCCGTTTTTGACTGCAATTTTTACACAACTTCTCACAATTTGAAAAAATAGCTAAACATTTTCAAAATTCGTGATTTTTGGTGGTGTTATCAAGTTGAATCAGTGTATTCATCGCCAAAACGTGGGATTTTTTTATCATTTTACTTCTTGCTCGCATTGATTTGTTCGCGTGTTAAGGTGAGATAGTGAAGAAACGTTCCATGTAATTTCACGTCGTTGTTGAGGAACCGACATTTTCTCTCTCCCTAACTGCGGTAAAACTAGCTCACCAAATCAATGATAATGCATGTATAATTGCATGTCCCCAAGCTCCGGTGGGTAAATTGGACCTTAAAATCAAACGTCTTGCAATCAGTTGTAAACGTTTAATAAATGACACTGATAGGCCATTTTAAGTGTGCACACTTGCAGCTGAATGCTCAACACCAATCTCAAGACATACAATTATCATTGAAAGCTTGGGATATAAAATCACATATATTATCAATACTGAATGAATTTAATCGGATAATCATATAATCTGAGTAAGAAGCTTGGCAAAAGCTACTAGTCTTTTTAAAAGAAAACGCACATGAACACAAACAACATCATGTAATCTTTTTGTTCATGAAAGAGTTTCTAGAATCTTCTGGTTCTTTAAAGAGTATACATGTGAGTGTTGTACGTATCATTATTCTATCTGGGTGACTAAGTTGATTATGTCATAAATAACTTTGGTTATCGAACTTATGGTTCATCACAATATCGCATTCGACTAGATATATAGTCGCATAATACAATCTAGATGAGAAAATTGGAAGTTTTTCTTTAACAAGCTTATGGCTTGAATCATTATCTATAAAAATTTCATATTCTCCTCATTCATGGTTCAATATGAACGCCATTAAGGCGTATATCTTTTTAACTCAATAGTTTCCTTTCGACTTGGTGGGAAATGATGCCATATTAACCAATATGTGTATCACCCGTTATTAAAATGGTTGTTCTTCTGGAGCCTTCGATCAATGTCGTAGTACTCGAATTGGTACCAACATTTTGCTTTTGCCAATTAGAACTCTTTTGGAGCTCGTTGTGTGTGTCATTCCACTGTCAGCTGGACATATGCCCATATCATTCAGCTTGGATGATAGGTCAATGTAAAAATTAATTTTGGAACATCAACTCAAAAATAGTCAATGGTGTTTCTTCAGGAAACACTATTCATATATTAATCAATGTAATGCTACCACTTTAAGATTTGAGTTCAATAAATAAACTTGACATCCAAAACAGATTAGTGTAACATTCAAAATACTTCAAATAATACATAATCTAAATGGGCATTTTGGATACAATAAATAATATAATGATTTCACATTAATTCATAAGATAGACCGGGTAATTTTCAAAAGGAAAGACAGAGCCAATGCTATCGAATCAGAATTCTCAATAGAACAATCCAAAGTCGAGTTAAGGATAGTCGAGTTAAAGATAACAATGCTTTAGGTATGGCGATTATTCATGCTTCATGCATGTCCACTACTCATGCTTCAAGCATCACAACTATTTGTGCTTTAGATTTATCTGCAATTCATGCTTCAGGCATGTTGACTACTCATGCTTCAGAAATATCTGCTATTCAATCTTCTGGCATGTCGACTACTCATACTTCCGGCATGTCGACTGTATAATCGTGTAAGTCAAGTCAAACATAACACAAACATTTCATTCAAAACTTAATTGCATAATACTATGTTACACTGTAACTGATGAGGAGGATACAATGATGTAAATAATAAATACAGTACAAGTACTTAATATTTTATGCCTAGAGTCATCTATATAGCAAGCAGAATAAGATCACAAGTGCAGTACCATGCTATTGTGACAATTGAGCGACGTTAGAATAATAATGACGAACAAGATGCTTCCATGTAATTAAAAGGTAGAAACTAAATTATAAAGTTGCTGAAACTACATGCGACATGTGAACAAAAATAAAGTAATAATGATAAGATGAGTAAAAACATCTCAGGTGTAATTTTATGTACTGTAGATATTGTAGTGACAGATGTAAGTAAATAATAAAAACATAACGTAGGCGATTAGATATGCCTCTAACGCAGTGAACTAACAAATGGCAACCATTACTCTATATCGATAAAAAAAATGTCTCTAATGAATAATGTCAGTATAAAACATGACAAGTCGCACACTTTGCATGTATAGCACATATAAAATGTAAAATTGATAACATAGATACGCATACAATGATATGTGTATGCAATGCTTCAGTTATTTAGTCATGCTTTGGGCATGTCAACAATTCATGCTTCGGGCATGTTAAACGATTCATGCTTCGGACATGATAACAATTAATACTTCAGTCATGTTAACAATTAATGCTTTGGACATGATAAAACGATTCATGATTCGGGCATGATAACAATTAATGATTTAGGCATGTTAACTATTAATGCTTTGGGCATGATAAAACGATTCATGCTTCAGACATGCTAACAATTAATGCTTCAAGCATGTTAACAATTCATGCTTCGGGCATGATAAAAGTTTATCTATGTGGCTGCAAGCCATATACTATTCTTCTTCTTTCAAAATAAATCTAGACTTCACACTAGATTAGTTTTTTAAAATATTTTGAATATAAGATAGAAATAGGTAACAAGAGAAACATAACAAATGAACAAATCATAATTCTGAAAAAATTTCGGCAGAAATCAGTCTCAAAAATTACCATTTCAGCCAGACCTAGAAGTGTCCAAAATACATCTCCACCGTTCAAAACATATGTTTATGTGTTAAGAGTAATCTGTCAAAATTTGGTGATGATCCAACGGTGGATGACTTGGAAACTTTAGTTTTCTCGGACCTGCAAGGCTGGCAGCACCTGGAACCGCGTGCTTGTCAGCGTCGAACTCCTATATGGAAGAAGAAGACGACGATCGCGGACTTGGGCTGCTTCTGGGCTCTGAAGGCCCCGCCACGAAATTCTCTGTGGTCTGACAGCAGCTTTTGGTAAGTAATTTGCTGTTTCTAGTGAATGCCAATCAAGAGAATTCTAAAAAAATTGGTAGAGTTATCGTGCTGATAACATGTTATAAACTCAAGAAAGAATATAATAGAAAAGAGAAAAGAGAAATTAAAGAACTTCGTATCTCAAGGTGTGTATTTCATATATGATATGTGGTTCTATTTAAAGGACTCATGGAGTGAAGATAAACTTGGACAAATCCTTTGGATATCTACATGGTATACAGATATAATACTTTGGATATCCACATATAATATATTGTCTATCTCTACAATGTATACCAACATCATGTTTATCCTTGATTTCCAATATATCCATAACAAGGTGCACTCACAGCGGCAATTTACTGGTGGTGTAATTTATCATATGAGAATTTTTATTAGTTAAATATATATGCCGTGTATTCAATTATATGAATATTTTAATTGTGTGTCATATATATATATATATGATTGGAGACATCAACTTATATGTTCGTTATACTATTATTTTGATTTCAATGATGCGCATTGTAATATGGTATTCCTCCGCCATAAGTGAGGCATAATAAAGGACAATTTTTTCGGTTAAAAAAACATTTTATTAAGATAAGCCCTCACTTATGGTGGACGAAAACCATATTACATATGGGTTCGTCATAAGAAAAAAGTGAATGTAGTGATGTAATGATTATCAACCTCCAATCATATATGATATGCCGCATTAAAACCTTGTCAAGTAAAACCATCCTTGTGGATAAAACCTCGGAGAAGGAAAAAAAGCATACATATTTATATAATTGGAGTGTTTGATCCTGTACAATTCGCACTTAATAATTTAACTGAAATAAAATATGTATAATATGTGACATACGATCCGACAGAAATTGCCCGATCATCTCACTTCCGAGTATCCAATGTGAAGACCCAGCCACTGTATGACTGGCCCAAGGTAGAAGCTCTTCCAACATCATTAGAGGAAAGTCGTGCGTCCTTCCGTGCTTGCGGCAAATGATGGTTCCATGCATTGTAAACAGAATCCGTGCATGCTATATAAAATAATCGGTCAATACAGTATAAGCGATATGTAAAAAGAGTAGTAATATTTTCATGAACATACTAACGTTGTCTGCATTCACCAGGAATACATACAAACATGAGAAATCCACACCCCTGGTATTCATACGTCGCATCTCAAGCATTATGCTGCCATCCATTTTATCCTCAAGCGAAACAGGATAAAAATTGTTACTATCCATATCGTAAGTGAGATAGATTGTAGCGGATAAATTAAATAGTAATATCAAAGAAAACATGCCCACGTTGCCTATGTCAATGTGACATAGGCAACAAACGCAGAAACACGCCAACCCAGTGGAAGACATCAAAAGCGCAAGTATGGGGCCGAAGTGTCCAAAATAATTGCTCCACGAACTTCACATGGCAAGGATGATAAAGATGAATAGAGGGTTACTCCTGTAGATCTTAACCCATACCGAGAGAGGGAATGCGCCGTAGTGTTCGTCTCTCGTGGAGAATAAGATAGCGATGATGAATTTAAGCATAAAAACTGTATTGTACGTCACAAGTCAAAAGCATAAGGTCCTATGAAATTGTCCAAAGTCGATAAGTGATGTAGCAACATTTTACAATCAGTTTTGAGGATGAGATGGCTATTCCCCCTAGAGTAATAGATGAGGGCATATTGAAGTGCCATAAGTTCTGCTCTTAAAGGTGTCATAGCAGCCAAATAAAAAAAGATGGCAGAAATGAGATCCCCATTATGATTACGCAGCACCACAGCTGCGGCCGCACTTGAGTTGTCCACTGTTGCATCAACATTTAGTTTTAATTTACCTATTGGCGAGAGCTCCCAATGGACCACTTTTGGTCTATTTGACCGAATAGGTGGTGAGAAAGAGAGTCGCGTCAAGTGTGGTATGTGACAAGCATACTTACGGCCTTTCGCCATTGCACACCAAATAAATATATGCTCCCAGTTCTCTCATACAGTCCTTTATATGAAAAACTATCTTCCCCAAATCTAATAGTCGTATACTCTTTCCAGATTACCCAGAGTACCAAGGAAGGAACAACAACACGCAAGTGACCCAGCATTGTATCTAGCGACGAAGCGTGCCACCATCGGCTCAGAAATCCATGAACTGTAGATTGATTTGGCATTGGCCCAGAAAATATTATTGAGATCTCCTGCCAAAGAGGCTTTATTGACTAACAACCAAGAAAAATGTGATCTAAGTGATCCGAATTTATTTTGCAGAAGGCACATTTGTGTAGGAAATATATTTTGCCACATTTGTAAATTTTCAGGCAGAGGCAATGAGCGCATCCATAATCTCCAAAGAAAAAGGCGTACACCCAAAGGCAAGCTCGCCACCAAACATATCTATAATGATCAAAATGAATAGAGGTCAAGACAAGCTGCTTATATGCCGATTTAATAGAAAATTGTCATGAGGCATCAGACATCCAGTAATATCCATCCTGAGTAAGACTCACACAAGGAAGCATAGGCATTAATCCGACAAAGACACTTCCAAGTAGCTGAATCATATATATGAGAACACATTGTTGGCCTTTGGTCCATATTTCGCCCGACTGTACACTGCCCACAGAGATGAGGATGATATTTCCACCATAATAGACAATCATACGCCTGCTGCATATATGTTAGACTTCGAATGTCTAAACCGCCATTCTCCTTAGGTCGACAAACACTTTCCCAGGACCTCCAATGATGATTACCATTCCATAAGAATTGTGACATTTTCCGATTTAAAACATCCACTACACTCTTTGGCAGTCTTGAACTCGATACAATATGTAGCGGAATAGAACATAAGACATGGCGAATTAATATCACACGACCAGCCATAGAGAGTAATTTAGAGGACCAAGCATTTAAGTGTGGCATCAAAATGAGCAATTAAAGACGTACAATAAGCCACACGATTGATACCTTTATACAAAAAGGATCCAAGATATTTAATAGGTAAAGAAGTCAGTCGCATACCTAACGTGTTTGAAACTCGGGTCCCAGATACACCTGCTCCCACAACCACCTGGCTTTTTTGAAGATCTACCAATTGTCCTGAAGCCTACTGTTATGTATCCAAGAATTGGCGAAATAGCTGCAGCTTTCGAATTGAGCCATTTATGAAAATTACAAAGTCATCTACCAATCTCAAATGTGATATCTTAGGCACTCTGCCTTCTTGAAATCCATGGAGAACCCCATCCGCCATTAAAGCATTCAGGCCGCAAGAAAATCCTTTAGAAGCGAGAATAAATAAATGAGGCAATAGAGGATCACCTTGTTTAATACCGCGCATCGCAGCAAAAAATCCTGTAGGTTTCCCATTAATTAAAATGGAACATCGAGTGGCCGCCAAGTTGTTCATAATAAGTCGCACTAATCGGGAATGAAATCCAAATTTCGTCAACAGCTTCTCTAAACATGTCCAGCAAACTCTATCAAATGCCTTTTCCATGTCTAATTTGAGAATAACGTGGCCATCATGAGATGGCCTATCGATGACATGAACCATTTCTTGAGCCATGAGAATTTGCTCCGTAATATCCCTTCCCTTCATAAATCATGCCTATTTTGGGGATATTAGTTTCGGCAATAGGAGTGAAAGTCTTGTAGCTAGCAGTCGAGTACCAAATGTTGTTGGACTTGGTACTTTAGGTATAACGGTAATAAGGGCCGCGACCACTTGATCCGGTGGTCGAATACCTATAAAAGCTCATGGACTACCTTATGAACATCTGTAGATATTACCTGCCAAATTTGACGATAGAAGGATCCTAGAAAGCCATCTGGACCAGCTGCGCTTGTGGGACTCAAATCCCAAACTGCCTGCTTGACCTCCTGCAATTAAGGCATAGCGTGTAAGGTGTGGTTATCATCATCAGTAACTAATCATGGAATGGGCTGTAAAATAGAATTGAAAGTAACGGATCGCCTCAGTTTCAAAATCCTGCTGATTATCACACCCTACTCCATCCTCACGTACGATCTGCTTAATCGACTGTCTTTGACGCCTCTCTTTGACAGTTTGATGAAAGAAATGTGTGTTTGCGTCACCCTCTCACATCCACTTCACATTTGCCTTTTGTTTCCAAAAGGACAATGCTCGAGATTGCGCAAGGCGCAATTTTTCCATACTCAAATGATAAGTCATTCTTGTATAATCCGATGGAGACAAATCATATTCTCGTTCACACCTGGTGGCCTCAGTTTCGGCAAGTGCTACAGCATCAAAAATATTTCCAAAGATATCCTTATTCCACTGACGTAAATGCGCCTTCAATTGATTTAACATTTCATAAAAGCCTCTCATTCCCCCTACAACCGGATAAGATCGCCAGTTATGTTCCACAAAACTGTCAAAATCTGGATGTGATGTCCAGACATCTAAGTATGGAAAGGAAGATGGTCTATGAGATAAATCTGCTGAACAATCAAGAAAATAGGTGAGTGATCTGAGGTGGTACGATTCAGATGCTGAGATTTGACTACTTTAAATAAATCAAAAAACGCACAAGTGCAAAGATAGCGATTTAGGAGACGCCACACTCGGCCCAAGCCGCTGCCATCACTCCATGTATATGGAGATCCCTGAAAATTAATTGATTGCATAGAGCAGGTAAAAATAAAATCATTGAAATCCTGTAATGTGCAAAGTGATGGAGATGAACGTTCTTTATGCTCATCTAGAGTCAAAAAGGTGTTAAAATCTCCTCCAAGAAGCCAAGGTAAGTCTAACGATGCGTGAAATGAAACGAGATCCTCCCATAACATACTCCTAGCAATAATAGAGTGAAGGCCATAAACCACTGTACACCAAAAAGATTCACCTGTGGGTAACCAACGAAGCCACAATGAATGATTCTGCACTCCCGAGCATTGATGTTCAAGATGAAAGAACGAGTCCCTCCAGAATATCCAAATACAATCACGATTCACAGATATAGCTTGAGAAAAACCAAGCTTAAGGTGATAAGATACCAACGAAGAAGGCCGTGCCTTAGGCTCAATAACCACAAGAAACTGCAAGTGATACAGTTGAACTAATGACACTAATCGATCCAATGAGGTGCGAATACATCTAACATTCCAAATCATCATCTTCATTGATTAGATAATATATCAAAAGAGTTGGATAGAACTGCACGTGATCACGTAAATGGCGGTGAATTCAGCTTAGTTGTTCGACGTTGACGTCGCAATAGTCTTGGTGATACCTAGAATTGATCGTCATTCCCTGAAGATGACGGTGTCGCAGGTTGGTTGATGGAAGTATTATTAATCTCCCAATGATTTCCATCAATAACAATTGCTTGAACAAAATCACTAACATGGGTGAAAAATACCTCTGCAGCATCGTTAGATAAAGGATCATGGCAGCAAGCTTCATCGTCACCTTCCGAAAGCGAGCAAACATCAGGGTTATCACGCAAATCAAGTAAGATGATGTCGTCAACTCCCTTCAATCTGGTTAAATCCTGTGTATCCAAGACAACATTCGGTACCATATCCGGAGAATGCAAAACCAATGGAACAGAAATATCCTGCTCATCCTCAATTGCATGGCTGGGCTGCTGCTTAATATTATCTGAAAACGACTGAGGTTCTGTCGGAAGTTTTTTTGGTGTCCATCGTTGGGGGTGCTCTTTGTGACCATGATTTGTCACAGGTTTCACCTGCTTTTCAGCAATTGGTAAGCTTCAACTGGCTCATCCTTACCACAAGATATAGCTTTATGACCAAGGCGCAAAAAATTATTACAGTACATGGACAAATCCTCATATATAACAGCCTATGAGATACAACGATTAGAGTCCTGTATAAAAAAATGTGCAGCCAGGTCTTGAGACACATCAAGCTCGATACATAAACGCGCCACTGATGGACGTAAATTCTAAGCTCTGTTCGAGTCCAAATTCATTGGCGTACCTAACATACGACCAATATGAAATAAAGCCTCACGTTGATGGAAATGAATTGGGAGTCCTGAAAGAGAAACCCAAACCGGTACAATCGGAACGTCAACTTTTGGATCATAGTCAGGGGTCCATTTGGTGACCTTTATATATTTACCGGAAATAGTCCAACTTTGACGCACAAAAAAACGCAAATATTCTTGTTCCTGTGCAAAATTCAGCAAAACATGATTTGTATCGAGAAGGCCAATACATACCGTCCCGATGAATCCAATATGACCAATAGTGACGCAAATAGTTGCGAGGGGAGGACGTCCATACCAGAAAGTGCCTACCAAGGAAAACCTGTATAGCTCCGCAAACGTGGTAATCTCTTCATCTGTGAAAGCAATCATGGGACTACCCTTGAATTTCTATCGTCGTTCATGGCTTATTTCTGGTTCCCATATGCGAGTTACAAAGTGGACGGTCGATTTTGATCCGTCCTCGGACGTACCCATTGTGCCCGTTTGGGTAGCTTTGCCTGCATTACCAATCATCCATTCATCTCCATCAGCAGGAGGCATTGTTTGAAATTGTTCGCACGATTGGTCTGCCAATCAAAATGGATGCCGCCACCACGCAAGGCTTGCGTCCCTCGGTAGCACGGGTTTGTGTCGAGTTGGATGTCTCTCAAGATTTGCCGCAAAAGATATACCTACAGGCCAAAGGTAGATTAATATTGCAATCGATTATCTATGAGGATTTGCCGTTATTTTGTACGGATTGCCGCCGACTTGGACATAAACTCTCGGATTGTCCGCCTAAGGGTGAGTCTCACGTTCCCCCTCCACCTCCTCCGCCGCCCCCAGTTCGCCAGACCAAAACTCGTTGGACTCCGGTTAAACGAAAGTCCGACGCACCTTCCATGGGTCATGAGATGCACGCTGAAGAATTGGCTCCTATGGATAATTTAAATACAGCTGAAGACCCACTTGTCGCAAACGCCCAGCCACCTTTGGCTGAGGCTGGTCCATCACAGGCTCCAGCAACTTTGGATGCCGAGGACACTAGCTCGGATGATGAAGATCCCCCGCATGATCCCCTGCTGTCTGAGGTTACTCATCCAGAGGTATTTTGTGATGCTGCGGATTTCCCAGTTGATCACATGCAGCACGATATTGGCCATGTGTCTGACACGGATTTACCCATTGATGTGAATGTTGAGGAGGTGCCACTGGTGTCAACCGACGTTGAAAGGCGCATGCAGCTAATCCCACCCTCTCCGGAGGACGACTTACTGATATCCCGGTTGCAGGATCCATTAGCGGAGTCCGCATTTATACCAGTGGTGCGCGCCGTAAACGTCGATCTCGCAAGGATCTTCCTCCTTTGCCTCCTTCTACAATCTTAACGCGTAGTGCTTCGCACATTATTCAGGGAAGTGCCTCTACTCAACCTCAATGAATATATTAATATGGAATGTACGTGGCATGCGTGGTTCAATGCCCCGGTTACGCATGTTGACACACGATCATAAATTGCATCTTCTAGCTTTGATAGAACCTAAACATTCTCCCTCGCAGATAATGAGATATGGCTTACGTCTTGGTTTCTCTCAGTCTTTTGTTTCACAGTCTGAGCATATTTGGTTTTTCTGGCGGGATCATGAATTTCGTTTGAATAATGTGCAGGATGATAATCAGGTGGTCCATTTTACCTTAACTTCTTTACTATTGCAACATACATTTGCTATTTCTCTGGTCTATGCGAAGCATACACCCATTCAGCGTCGGTTGCTCTGGCAAGCTTTGTGTGATTTTCACACCACAGTGAATATTCCATGGCTAGTTGGGGGTGAATTCAATATTTTTCGTACTCTGGAAGATCACAGTGGCAGGTCTGCTCCATCCGTGGCCTCGTTACAAGATTTCAATGACTGTATCGAAAGCTGCTCTCTTATGGCTCCTCCATATCACGGTACCCGTTTTACATGATTGACGGGAGGGGGCTAGGTCGAGTTCGAAGGAGGTTAGACTGGGTTTTTCTAAACTCTTTGTTTCAAGATTGGTTTGATAATCTGCAGTTAACTCACTTGCCTCGAACAACGTCGGATCACACTCCACTTCTAGTGCAATGCAAATCAGCTGTTTCCCCCACGCGGAGCTCATTTCGTTTTTTGGATGCTTGGTTGCATCACTCAGATTTCTACTCATATGTTCAAACCGCATGGCAGTCTTACCCAACAACTAGAGGAATGCGTGGGTTTTACGCTAAGTTATTTGCCTTAAAAAAGGATATTCAGACGTGGAACAAAGAAGTCTTTGGTAATATCTTCAGCACTCTAAAACATGCTGAAGATCTGCTGCAAGCCGCGGAACGTCAGTGGGACTCCGCACCCACGGAAGATAACCGGCAAGCTTATTTTAAGGCTAAAGCAGAATACTTACTTGCATCAAACTATGAAATGAATTTTTGGAAGCAAAAGGCAAGGGTAAAATGGTTACGGGGGGGAGACGCTAACATAAAATATTTCCACTCTCTGGTTAAAGGTAGACGTGAGCAGCTTCGTATTCAGCAAATACGAAATTCCGACGGCATACTCCTTAACTCCCAGGATGATATTATGGATTCGGCGGTGGAGTTCTACACACGTTTATTTGCGCGCGAGGAAACATACAATCATTCAGAGACTCTATCCTACATCCCACGTGTTCTCACTGCGCAAGACAATGTTATGCTTACACAACTTCCAACCGCAGCAGAGGTGAAGGCTGCTGTATGGAGCCTAGATCCTCATAGTGCAGCAGGACCTGATGGTTTTCATGGTATGTTTTTCCGTTCATGCTGGTCGATCATACACTCGGATGTTTTAAAAGCAGTACAGGAATTTTTTCTGGGGGTTCCGCAGCCGGCGATCATGGCTGGGGCTTTGATTACGTTCATTCCTAAGATCCAATCTCCACAAACATTTAGCGATTTTCGCCCCATTTGTCTAACGAATTTTTTGAGTAAGGTCTGCACTCGGATTTTGGCCACACGCTTGGGTACACTTCTGCCGCAACTAATATCCCCGGAGCAAACAGGTTTTTTGCCCGGTCATGATATCTCTACACAGGTATTGTTAGCTCAGGAGATGATACACGTGATGGATAAAGGGGATCTCAATTATGTTTGAAATTGGATATGATGAAAGCTTTCGACAGAGTCAGTTGGGAATATTTGGAGCTTTTATTGCGGCAGTTTGGTTTCTCAGATTTTTTCATCCGTGTGGTTATTAACCACTTAAGTGCCACACGATTGTCTGTGCTAATTAATGGTCAGCCATCCTCTAAGTTTCGGCCATTTCGGGGAGTTAAGCAAGGGGATCCACTATCCCCATTGTTATTTATATTGTCATCTGAAGGTTTTAGCAGGGGTATAAAGTCCCTTTCGGCAGCCAGGCACATTCACTCTCTTTCGTCTGGGACGTGTTCCGCTAGCTATCACACACTTGGCTTATGCTGACGATTTGCTCATTTTCCTTCGAGGTACACTGCGGAACCTACAGCGATTTAAATTATTCTTATCTCAATATGAAGCTGCATCTGGCCAAAAGGTTAATTATCATAAGAGTACAATTATCACTTCATCTCATGTTACATCGCCACAACAGAGAAGATTTAAGGAAATTCTTGGTATGCGTTTATCATCTCTCCCATTACGCTATCTTGGGTCATATCTGCACAAAGGTATCAATAGGGCTCGATATTGCACATCTTTGCTCCAACACATGGACACGCGATTGCATGGGTGGCACACAAGGCTTCTCGATCATGCAGGTCGATTGGTATTGCTACAATCGGTGATAGCTGCTCTCCCATTACATATTCTAGCTGCGGGTGGTAAATCAATCATCCGTCTCATTCACAGGAAAATGGCTTCTTTCTTTTGGGGCAACCGCCACCATTGGGTGTCTTGGTCCAAGATCGCTCAACCGCTTGATGAAGGAGGGCTGGGTCTTCGTAATATTATCTCACTGCAAAAGGCATATCATTGCAGAATTTGGTGGTCATATCATAAAAACGCCACATTATGGAGCTCTTATATGCACATGAAATATGGTAGGCGAGGAGATTTTATCCCAAGACTCCCGGACTCGCCGATATGGAAATTAATCTGTCGTATGCACCCAGTAGGGGTGTCACACACGACGGGTGACGGACAATTCCTCTCATGGACTCCATCATCCACTGGTGAGTTTACGCTAAAATCGGCTTACAATATTTGCCGCACTTCTGTCTCAGCGCAATTGTCTTCCAAGTTTATTTGGTTTAAGCACCATTCACCATCAACGAAATTGCTGTTGTGGCGTATCTTCAACTCTGCACTTCCGTTTGAAGACTATCTTGGCCATTATGCAGTGATACGTCCGACGCAGTCCCTTCTGTCGGCACGCTTCTGCCTCAATTGCTCACGTCTTCATGTACTGTGAGTGTATTTCGCCAATATGGGCTTTTTTCTCTTCGGAACTACAGGTAGTGCTGCCAACCCCATCAACGCTTCGGCAATATTTGCTCTCATGGTGGTTTCGCTCCTCTGAATCCTCACTCGCTGGAGTATTAAAAATTATTGTTCCAGCTCTCATTGTTCTAAACATCTGGAAACACTATGCACAACTAATATATGGGGATTCCACATCCTTCTCGACTACTCAGTTACGACATGCGATACATTTTGACATTAATATCTGGATTCACAAGTTCAGGGGACCAAGCTTACTGCTGATGGTCCACCTATTTCTCTCTCCTGGATCCCCCGCATTCGGTCTCCTCGCCTAAAGGTTGTTCGGTGGAAATGTCCGCCCTCTAGTCGTTTTAAACTTAATGTGGATGCTGCTGTGGGAGCGCGCTATGCAGCAGGTGGTGCACTATTACGCAATCATCATGGGGAGTGTGTGCGGGCCATATCTTTCCGCCTGCCGTGCTGTACGCCATTATTGGCAGAAATCCAGGCGACATTCTTTGGTCTCTTATATTTTCTTCCTTTATACCGCACTATTATTATAGAATCTGACTGTGAATCTTTGGTATCGAGATTGAGATCCACGCAGCCCATTTTTGGCAATTACCACTTGGCCCAACTGTACTCGCTATTTCAGCATAATCAGTTATCAATCGCTCATGTGTATCGTGAAGCAAATATGCCAGCTCATTACTTAGCTCAACACGCTATGCTTCATCCAGAGACAACATCCTTTGATAGTCAGCACTTGCCATCGTTGGTCCGTGCGGCTTTATTACTCAATCTCACATCTGCACATTTGCGCATGGGTTAATCATCAAGTCTTCCGAATGGATTGGCGCATATTTTTATCCTCTGCCTGGGCTCATATGAGTACAGGCAGACATGGTACGTTTTCTGTATTCCTTCATCTACTCATCGTTGCCACCCACTTTACATATGCGCACATATTTCTTTCACTCACCTTCCTTTCACGATGTGGGGGGCCGAGGACTATTCGAACTCTGCATGTCGAAAGTATCTTATTGTCTTCCAACGGGATTGGCCCACACATGTTGTCGCTGCCTGTACTCTTGTCAGTGCAGGCAGCTTTGGTGAGCTCCTCATCTTCATATCATATTTACAAATTATGACTTTACTGTGTGATTTTGATGCTTGTTTTGGTAATGCTGCTGCATGGGCGTTTTGGAGTCTCACACATTCGATGGACGCGATTAGCTGGCATTTTCGTATGACTTGGCTCATTTTCTGCTTCCCTGCCTGTGCCTCTATGGGTACAGGCAGACCGGGTATGTTTTACTCTATTGCGGCGGGTGTCCTTTCATTACTTTTCCCAATGATGCCTCACGTATGCTGTGATTTGTATGTTGCATGGACGACTTGGTTGCTGGTTTCTTTCCACGAGAACGCTGTACGTGCTCTGCCAGGAATTCGGACATTGTTATGGGGCCCTCTCACTCCTCTTCGGCGGCGGTCTAGGCATACATATATGTTATCATGTCGGGTGCTTTATCATGACCAGGGAATGCTACTCATTCAGAGGACAAAAGATGCCATATCATTGTATTTACTTGGTCTCATATTTGATATCTGTGATAGTCGTATAAATATGTACGCTTTTTCCTTCGCCAAGGTTTTATCCACAATGGTGGTTTTTCTTGGCAAGGTTTTAATGCGGCATATCGTATATGACTGGAGATATATCATCATTACCTTTCTAATTCATAGGTTTGCATATTCGAACGCTTTGTATCACGGTTTTCCTCCACCATAAGTGAGGTTTTTCTCTAATAAAATCTTTCTTTAAATATATATATATATATATATATATATATATATATATATATATATAGGTACCGCCCGTCCTTCACACACACACACACACACACACACACACACATATATAATATAATATATATATATATATAGGTACCGTCCGTCCTTCACCTATATATATATATATACCGCTAAAAGTTATACGAGAGGTTTTTGAGAAAATTGGGTTTCATCATGATCTTCGGATTACACTGATTGATCAATCGCATATCTTGATGAATTTTCGTAATGAGGCCGACTATCTGCGGTGTTTTTATCGCCGTTCTTGGCATATATCTGGGTGTCACATGAGGGTTACGAAATGGACTGTAGATTTTGATCCTTCATCCGATGTCCCCATTGTACCGGTTTGGATTGCCCTCCCCGCGTTACCCATCCACTTCATCAGCGGGAGGCGTTGTTTGAAATCGTCCGGCCCATTGGCTTGCTGATTAAACTTGATATTGCAACCTCCGAAGGACTGCGGCCGTCTGTCGCTCGAGTGTGTGTGGAGATTGATGTGTCCCAAGAATTGCCACAAAAGATATATCTACAAGCGAAAGGGCGTTTAATCTTATAGCCAATAGTTTACGAAGATCTGCCCCTATTTTGCACTGCCGCCGTAGACTGGGACATGCAACCGCTGCATGTCCACCTAAAGGAGCGTCCAGTATACCGCCGCCCCCTCCTCCGCCTCCCCGGCTCGTCAGCCCACGACGCACTGGACTCCGGTTAAGCGCAAACCCTCAGGGCATCCCCCGGCTCAAGATCAAATGTCCACTGGAGATGATAACGTGGACCAAAATGTGCAAGCTCCATTACTTTCGGTTGATCCAACAAGGTCTCAAGATGATCTCTGTACCGCGGCCAATCCATCAGCCGATAATGTCCCATTACCGCCTGATAATGCTCCCAATGACCATACGCAGGATGAATTCTGTGATGCTGTGGATAACCATGTGCCAACTGACCTTACACCGCTGGATATTGGGCACTCGTCAGATAATGATTTGCCTGTTGACATTCCAGTAGAGGAAATCCCTACTGTACCCGCGGATGTTGCCCGCCGCATGCAGCTCATGCAAACGTCACCGGATGATGAGATATTAATTTCGTCTGGAAGGTCATGAGGAGGAAGCTGTGTTCATCCCGGTGGTTCCACGTCGTAAACGTCGAGCACGCAAGGATTTACCCCCTCTGCCACCATCAACCATTCTGACGCGTAGTGCGTCTCATATCATACAGGGAAGTACCTCCAACCTTACTCAATGAACATCTTAATATGGAACATTCGAGGCATGCGTACGTCGTTACCTCGATTACAACAGTTGATTAGAGAACATCGTTTAAATTTAGTTGCTTTAATTGAACCTAAGCATACTCCTTCACAAGTACATGGATTTGGTTTGCGTCTTGGCTTTTCACACTGTTATGCTTCACAATCGGAACATATATGGTTTTTTTGGCGTGATAATGAGTTCCGTTTGCTTGCCACGCAGGATCAAGATCAAGTGATCCATTTGACTTTATTATCGGTTCCGCTGCAGCAGACTTTTGTTCTTTCTTTAGTATATGCAAAACATACTGCTTCACAGCGTCAACATTTATGGCGCTCAATATGTGATTTTACCACGGGGTTACAGTCACCTTGGATGGTTGGAGGCGATTTCAATACGTTTCGCTCCCTTGACGATCATAACGGCCGCTCCACACCTTCTTTATCTGCTCTACAAGATTTTAATGAGTGTATTGAAGCATGTTCTCTTATGTCGCCTCCATATCAGGGTTCGCGTTTTACTTGGGCTGAAGTCCGTGGTCTTGGACGCGTTCGACGGAGGCTGGATTGGCTCTTTATCAACTCTTTGTTGAATGATATGTTTGACAATTTACAGCTTACTCGTTTGTCACGAGCTTCATCGGATCACACTCCACTTCTTATACAATGTCAGCTAAGCACTCAGTCTACCCGTCGCTCATTTCGTTTTTTAGATGCATGGCTTCAACACCAGATTTTCATACTTATGTGAAGAATGCATGGGGTTCATATCCTACGACAGGAGGCATGCGTGGTTTCTATACGAAATTATTTTCCCTCAAGAAAGACATACAACACTGGAATAAAACATATTTGGGAACATTTTTAGCACTCTGAAGAATGCAGAGGAGCAGCTTAATAGAGCAGAAAGTACTTGGGACGCCTGCCCCACAGAAGAGGCACGCAAGGCATTTTATAAGGCCAAAGCACATTATTTGCTCGCCTCCAATTATGAATTGCAATACTGGAAACAAAAGGCGCGGGTAAAATGGCTACAAGAAGGCGATGCTAATACATAATACTTCCACTCCCTCGTCAAAGGTAAGCGGTCATAGCTATGTATTCGGCAGATTCGGAATTCGAGTGGTATATTGTTGACAAATCCAGACGACATTATGACAGCCGCAGTCACATTTTACACGGACTTATTCACTCGTGCGCCAACGCAGAATCACTCAGCTATATTATCAACACATTCCACATCTAATATCTGAAGCAGATAATCTCATGCTTACACAGATACCACTAGAATCAGAGGTAAAAGCGGCTGTATGGAGTCTAGACCCACAAAGTGTTGCCGGACCAGATGGTTTTCATGGAAATTTCTACCGTTCATGCTGGCCTATAATACATTTGGACGTTCTAAAAGCGGTGCAGGAGTTTTTCATTGGTGTCCTATAGCCGACGGTCATGGCTGCTGCCTTGCTTACGTTGATCCCAAAAACACAGTCGCCACAGACTTTTGGAGATTTTCGCCCTATTTGCCTTAAAAATTTCCTGAGTAAGGTTTGTACTCGTATTATTGCCACTCGTTTGGGTCAGCTACTACCACAGTTAATCTCGCCGGAACAAATAGGATTTCTTCCCGAACATGATATTTCGACTCAAGTGTTGTTGGCCAGAGAAATGGTCCATATGATGGATAGAGGGGGATCTCAATTATGCCTGATTTAGATATGATGAAGGCTTTTGATCGGGTAAGTTGGGAATATCTCGAATTATTATTGCGCAAGTTTGGATTCTCAGATTTTTTTCATTCGGATTGTCATTAACCATTTAAGTGCTACAAAGCTGTCAGTATTAATCAATGGGCAGCCATCGACCTCTTTTCGTCCATTTAGAGGAGTCAAGCAGGGTGATCCCTTGTCACCCTTGCTGTTTATCCTATCATCTGAAGGGTTCAGCAGAGGACTAAAGGCGCTAGTTGTAGCGGGCAACATACAATCATTTCGCCTAGGGCAAATACCAATGGCCATCTCTCACTTGGCCTATACGGATGATTTACTTATTTTCCTACGAGGTACACAGCGCAATCTCAGACGTTTCCACGCATTCCTCACTATGTATGAAACAGCATCAGGGCAAAAGGTGAATTTTCATAAAAGTAGTTTCATACCTTCGTCTAGTGTCACCTTAAGTCAATGTCAGATTTTCAAACACATACTAGGCATGCGGGCAACAACTCTGCCTTTTCGATATCTGGGCTCATATCTGCATAAAGGCATCACTCGATCTAGATATTGCGCGACCCTATTATAACATGTTGATGACCGAATGCACGGCTGGCATGCCCGTCTTCTCTCCTCGGCGGGACGATTAGTACTTTTACGTTCGGTGATTGCAGCACTCCCGCTTCATATTCTGGCAGCAGGCGGTTTGCCCAAATCAGTCATCCGAATGATCAACAGAAAGATGGCAGCATTTTATTGGGGGCATAGGCATCATTGGGTGGCATGGCACAAAATCACAACGCCAGTTGGGGAAGGCGGCTTAGGCATTCGAAACCTAAGCGACTTGCAACAATCATATTAGTGTAGGATTTTGTG
>AP025051.1:25570054-25583605 GCA_036186865.1 Eustoma russellianum
ATATGCACAATAAATATGGACGAAGAGGCGATTATCATCCACGACTCCCCGACTCAGCAGTATGGAAACTCATATGTTGAATTCACCACACTTGCATCTCTCAAACAACTGGAATGATACCTTTTCTTTTATGGACATATACGCCCACAGGCGAGTTTACTCTCAAGTCGGCCTATGATCTTTGTCGGGTGTCACGTCCAACACAGCTCTCTACAAAATTTATTAGGTTTAAGCAACATTCTCCATCCACAAAAATATTGTTGTGGCGCCTCTTTCATTCAGCCATGCCATTTGAAGATTGCATAGGACAGTATTTGGTGGCACGTCCCACACAGTGTCCTTTTTGCAGAGAACACTCAGCCACAGTGGATCATATATGCATCCTGCGACAAGTGTTTTCCACAGCCACAATCTCCCAACTTTGGTCCGTGCATCGGTCACATTGGACCTCACATCGGCGAGCTTGCGTTCATGCTGACATTCTAGTCTTCCTCATGGATTGGCAACTTTCAACATATTCTACCTGTACCATAATGGTTACGGACAGGCATGGTACGAATTGCATTCTTTTAGTTCACTGCTGCTGCATCTTCATATCATTAACATACTTAATGTGTTCTTTTCTCACACTATAAATGGTCGACAACGCAACTACGCCACCCACTTGTCCCGACGCAACCAAGTTCGCACAGCTAGAGCCTTCCATAAGGATTGGCTACTTCAAAATTTTCCTGCCTACACTTTAATAAGTACAGGCAGACTCGGTACGCTTGCTTTTCCATCATTATACTGGTTTTTACATGTCCTTTTCTACCCGATGCTGACCCGGATTGTTTTCGTGGTACGTGTACATCATCACATTGGCGTCCATCTCTCTTTACTTTGGTGGCCTTTGCACGTTGCTATGAGCTCTATTCATTATGCGCATGGCTTAAATCCTCAACATCTAAACTTGCGTCGTGGACTCAAACACACTGCTGCCTACTATTGCAAGTCTTCCAAATGGATTGGCGTGTATCTGGTACCTCTGCCGGCACATTGGGTTGTGCCGGCAGACCAGGTATGCTTTACCTTCAATTCACCTCACATTTTTCATTATGCCGCGGATTTCTGCTTTACTCAGCCCTACAATTTTGTCGTGCGTGGACGAGGACATGGGTTGCACCTAGACTCCAGCCATTTGATGCGGTTGCTGTCCAGACCAGGCATCCTCATAGACGGCAGCTATTTTCAGTGCTATTTCATTTCATACATTGGTCTCCTACTTGTTTGGTTACATGGACGGGAGCATGGATCGTACTCCTTTTCTTGAGCATTGGCGCGAATACCGATTGGACAATGGGCAACCATCATGCAAGGCTGTTCACATGGCATATTGTTTTATTACGTTGGTGTAATATTTGGATTACAAGTTCTATTTCATTACTTGATAGCGTATATCAACAGTCCATCTATATAAATATGTACGCTTTTTCCTTCGCCAAGGTTTTATCCAAAAGGGTGGTTTTACTTGGCAAGGTTTTAATGCGGCATATCATATATGGAATGGATGTTGATAATCATATACTACTAATATCATTATTGTTTCATTTGTTGTAATAAGGTTTTCCTCCGCCATAAGCGAGGGTTTTCAATTTTTTTCAATCAGAAAGATATTTATTATAACAGAACCTCACTTATGGAGGAGGAATACCATATTACAAACGACAATGTATCATTATAGGTAAAAAGATAGTGTAAGGATGCTAAGATTGCCAATCTCCAATCATGCATGATATGCCGCATTAAAACCTTGCCAAGTAAAACCACCCTTGTGGATAAAACCTTGGCGAAGGAAAAAGCGTACATATTTGCATCATTGGAAGAAAAGCATTGAATATGAAATGTAGCTACTATATACATGAACGTGTGCAAAAAAAAAGGCTAAGGAGTATGCATCTCATCCGGAGCATTTGTAGTAGTATAGCGAAAGTATGGCATAGTGGCATCCATCCGTATGAGTCCACGAATATGTGATGGCAATGAGGCAAGAGATGCATAGTAAATCGGTGTAGAGACAGACATTGCTTGCTGTGAAAGAAAATGTGCAAGTTGATTGACCTCCCTTGGTGCATATATGAGCGACAGAGACAACTGACATAGCAATGAACGCAATCGGTGTATGTCCGGAGCTAGGGGTCCCGAAGTATTTACTAGTTGGACTAATTCCAAGCAATCAACTTCTATCAAAATCTCTCCAAAAGTCGGCCCATAATAAAGGATAGAGAACAATGCTGCATGTGCCTCAACACGAAGCGGGTAATCATGTCTAAGTGGTAGGGATAATGCATGTACAAATCTACCCTGCCTATCACGAAGAATAGCACCACCTCCTGCCGTACATATTCCTATCGTTGCGTCAGTAATAAGCTTGAACCTGTCAGGTGGGGGAAAACTACATCGGATTATTCTAATACGATTTGATCTCAAAGGTGGTGATAATCCCATGTGTATAAGGCGCTAGATGGAACAAGCCTTCTTGGTTCCACTTCGGGATTTTGTCCACATGTATATATCATTCCTTATGGCTCGAATAAGGGCAGCTTGAGACCACCCAATATCATCATAAACTGCTGCGGCATATGATTTCCATATATGCCACAAAAGAATCCCCACAAAATGCTGCTGCACTTCACCCATGAAATCGTTTGAAGCTGTCATCCAAACCGATAAAGCATACGGTCGCCATCCAGTGGAGGATGCTGTGGTAATGTCCATGAGAAAGTGGAAGTATTCTCTGATAACCCGATTTGCATTGCATGAGAAAAGAGATGATTTGTTGTAGCAGAGTCCTGTCCAGCGATCGTGCCATCCGGCGGCTATAGCCGCCACCAACCCACGGCACCGCAATCGCCATCATTGCTTTCGCTGCAATCAACAAAAGCTGGTCCTTTTCTTTCAATTCTCCGCTAGAACCCTGATCGATGGCTCCAACATTCGCCGCCGTTGTTGCAGGCAATGATGCCGCCAACAACATTTCCATCACGCCAAAAACGGTCACACGCTACAAAGGTATTCCTATGATTTCCTTTTTTGATTCCGAGATTGATGCTATTGCTACCCCATTCAGGTATTCATTAGTTGGAACTTTTTGGTATGGCCGGCCACCTTTGAAAATTATACGTGAGGTTTTTGAGAAAATTGGGTTTCATCATGATCTGCGCATTACGCTGATTGATCAAACACATATACTGCTAAACTTCCGAAATGAGGCAGATTATTTGAGGTGTTTTTACCGACGCTCTTGGCATATATCTGGGTGCCACATGAGAATTATGAAGTGGACATATGACTTTGATCCTTCATCCGACGCTCCTATTGTCCCGGTTTGGATTGCCCTCCCTGCGTTACCGATTCATCTTCATCGCAGGGAAGCCCTGTTTCAAATTGTGCGGCCTATTGGAATACATAAAACTTGATGTTGCAACCTCGGAAGGACTGCGACCATCCGTGGTATGTGTTGAGATCGATGTTTCGCAGGAATTGCCTCAAAAGATATATTTACAGGCGAAAGGACGATTAATACTGCAACCAGTAGTCTATGAAGACTTGCCATTATTTTGCACCTCCTGCCGTAGACTGGGCCATGCCGCCGCTGCATGCCCTCCTAAGTAAGCTGCTAACATGCCTCCTCCGCCGCCTCCCCCTCCTCCGACGCGTCAGGCCAAAACACGTTGGACACCCATCAAAAGAAATCCATCCACACAACCCCCAACAGAACAGGAATAGATAGCCACAAGCGATGATAATGTGGATCAAACTGCACCTGTTCAGCTGCAACCTATCGATCCACCTAACATTCCAGTTGATCTCTGCGAAAAGGATAATGTTACCCTACGATCTGATACTATCATACTGCAACCTAAAAATGAGTGTGAAGACCAGCTACAAGAGGATTTCTGTGATGCTGCGGATCATCAAATGCAGAGGATGTCACGTAAATGGATATTGGGCACTCGTCAGATAATGATTTTCCAGTTGATGTCCATGCTAAGGACATCCCTACTGTACCTGAAGAAGTAGCACATCGCATGCAGTTACTACAATCATCGCCTGATGATGAAATAGTAATCTCCAGACTGCATGACCAGGCTGAGGAGGCTGCATTCATCCCAGTCGTTCCACGTAGGAAACGCCGATCCCGCAAGGACTTGCCCCCTCTGCCGCCATCAACCATTCTGACGCGCAGTGCGTCTCATATCATACAGGGAAGTACCTCTAACCTTACTCAATGAATATATTAATATGGAACATTCGAGGCATGCGTACGTCATTGCCTTGATTACAACAGTTGATTAGAGAACATCGTTTAAATTTACTTGCTTTAATTGAACCTAAGCATACCCCATCACAAGTACATGGATATGGTTTGCGTCTTGTCTTTTCACACTGTTATGCTTCACAGTCGGAACATATTTGGTTTTTTTGGCGTGATAATGAATTCTGTTTGCTTGCTACACAGGATCAAGATCAAGTGGTCCATTTGACTTTATTGTCGGTTTCGCTGCAGCAGACTTTTGTTCTCTCTTTAGTCTATGCAAAACATACTGCTTCACAGCGTCAACCTCTATGGCGCTCTTTATGTGATTTTGCAGCGGGGTTACAATTACCTTGGCTTGTAGGAGGCGATTTCAACACTTTTCGATCCCTTGAAGATCATAATGGCCGCTCCACTCCTTTCTTTATCTGCTCTACAAGATTTTAATGAGTGTATTGAAGCATGTTCTCTTATGTCGCCTCAATATCAAGGTTCATGATTTACATGGGCCGAAGGCCGAGGTCTTCGCCGAGTTCGGCGTAGATTGGACTGGATCTTTGTCAACTCTTTGTTGCATGATGTGTTTGAGAATTTGCAGCTCACTCATTTACCACGAGTTACTTCTGATCACACTCCACTTCTTTTACAATGTCAGCTAAGCACTCAGTCTACCCATCGCCCGTTTTGTTTTTTAGATGCATGGCTTCATCACTCAGATTTTCATACATATGTGAAGAATGCATGGATATCTTATTCCACAACAGGGGCATGCATGGTTTCTATACGAAATTATTTTTCCTCAAGAAAGACATACAACAATGGAATAAAAATATATTTGGGAACATTTTCAGCAATCTGAAGAAGGCAGAGGAACAGCTAAATAGAGCTAAAAATAATTAGGACGCAAGCCCCACAGAAGAGGCACGCGATGCATTTTATAAGGCAAAAGCAGATTATTTGCTCGCCTCGAATTATGAATTGCAGTTCTGGAAACAAAAGGCTCGGGTAAAATGGCTACAAGAAGGTGATGCTAATACAAGATACTTCCACTCACTCATCAAAGGTAAACGCTCACAGCTACGTATTCAGCAGATTCGGAATTCGAATGGGACACTACTGACGAATCCGGACGACATTATGACTGCAGCTATCACGTTTTATACAGATTTATTTGCTCGTGAGGCAACACAGAATCATTCAGCTATCCTGTCACACATTCCACGCCTAATATCTGAAGTAGATAATCTCATGCTTACACAGCTACCATTGGAATCAGAGGTAAAAGCGGCTGTATGGAGTCTAGATCCACAGAGTGCCGCTGGGCCTAATGGTTTTCATGGAAATTTCTACCGTTCATGCTGGTCTATAATACATTTGGATGTTCTAAAAGCGGTACAGGAGTTTTTCATTGGAGTCCCACATCCGACTGTCATGGCTAGTGCTTTACTTACGTTGATACCAAAAACAGAATCGCCACAGACTTTTGGAGATTTTCGCTTTATTTGTCTTACAAATTTCCTGAGCAAAGTTTGCACTCGTATTATTGCCACTCGCTTGGGGACGTTACTTCCACAGTTAATATCTCTGGAGCAAACAGGATTCCTTCCCGGTCATGATATTTCAACTCAAGTTTTATTGGCCCGGGTAATGGTTCATATAATGGATAGAGGGGGATCTCAATTATGCCTGAAATTAGATATGATGAAGGCTTTTGATCGGGTAAGTTGGGAGTATCTCGAGCTACTATTGTGCAAATTTGGATTCTCGGATTTTTTTCATTTGGATTGTCATCAATCACTTAAGTGCCACAAAGCTGTCGGTATTAATCAATGGGCATCCATCGGCCTCTTTTCGCCCATTTAGAGGTGTCAAGCAGGGTGATCCCTTGTCCCCCTTACTGTTTATTATATTATCAGAAGGTTTCAGCAGAGGACTAAAGTCGTTAGTTGCAGCGGGCTACATTCAATCGTTTCGACTGAGGCGAATACCGATAACCATCTCTCACTTGGCCTATGCAGATGACTTACTTATTTTTCTACGAGGTACACAGCGCAATCTCAGACATTTCCACGCATTCCTCACTATGTATGAAACTGCATCAGGACAAAAGGTGAATTTTCATAAAAGTAGTTTCATCCCTTCAGCTAGTGTCACCCCAAGTCAGTGTCGGATATTCAAAGACATACTAGGCATGCGAGCAACCACTCTACCTTTTCAATATCTTGGTTCATATCTTCATAAAGGCATCAATCGATCCTTATATTGTTCGTCCCTATTAAAGCATGTTGACGACCGTCTACAAGTATGGCATGCCCGTCTACTCTCCCTGGCGGGACAGTTAGTACTTTTGCGTTCAGTGATTGCAGCAGCGCTTCGGCTTCATATTCTGGCAGCAGGCTGATTACCGAAGTCAGTCATCCGAATGATCAACAGAAAATGGCAGCATTCTATTGGGGGGATAGGCATCATTGGGTGGCATGGCACAAAATCACCACGCCTATTGAAGAAGGCGGATTAGGCCTTCGAGATCTTAGCGAGTTGCAGCAGGCATATCAGTGTCGAATTTGGTGGACATATCAAAAGTAAAATAATTTATGGAGTCAGTATATGCATATGAAATATGGTAGGAGGGGCGATTATCATCCACGACTCCCTGATTCCGCAGTATGGAAACTCATATGTCGAATTCACCACACCTGCATTTCTCAAACGACTGGTATGGGATCATTTCTTAAATGGACGCCAACGCCCATAGGCGAGTTTACTCTCAAGTCGGCCTATGCTATTTGTAGGATGTCAAGGCCAACACAACTATCTACAAAATTTATTTGGTTTAAGCAACATTCCCCATCCACGAAAATATTGATGTGGCGCCTCTTTCATTCGGCCATGCCATTTGAAGACTACATAGGACGGTACTTAGTGGCACGTCCCATGCAATGTCCTTTTTGCAGGGAGCACTCAGCCACAGTGGATCATATTTTCCTTTACTGCAGTCGCATTCGCCATTTATGGGCTTTTTTTGCTGCAGAGTTGCATGGAATACTCCCGACATCACTAACTCTGTGTCAGTATTTATTAGCTTGGTGGTATCGTTCCACATCTTCATCATTATTTGGGGTTTTAAAAATTGTCATTCCAGCAATTACAGTTTCAAACATCTGGCGGCATTATGCGCAATTAGTATATGGGGACTCTACATCCTTTTCTATCACGGGGCTAAGGAATTCCATACATTTTGACATTCACATGTGGATACAGAAGATACAGGGATCCAAACTTGCAGCGGGACCGGCTCTCTCCCTCTCGTGGATCCCCCGGCTTCGTCATCCCCGTCTATGCATTATTCGGTGGCAAACTCCACCTTCAGGAAGACTCAAATTAAATATTGATGTAGCAGTCGGCCGCCACTACGTCGCGGGTGGGGCCATTTTGCGTGATCATGAAGGTAACTGTGTGCATGCACTTTCATTTCGTCTGCCTCCAAGTGCACCGTTGATGGCAGAGATTCAGGCTACTCTTTTTGGTTTGATGTATTTTCTCCCCTTCTATCGCTCGCTCATAATAGAATCTGATTGTGCTCAAATGTTGTCACGGCTACATCAACACAACATATTTATGGAAGCTATCATCTACGACTATTATATACATTACTTCATCATCATAAACTGGAGATAGCTCATACGTATCGCGAGGCCAATATGCCAGCTCACTACCTTGCTCTACATGCGATGATGTATCCTGTGACAAGTATTTTCAACAGTCATAATCTCCCAGCTTTGGTACGTGCATCGCTCACATTGGATCTCACTTCGGCTAGCTTGTGTACATGCTGACATTATAGTCTTCCTCATAGATTGGCATATTTCTGAATATTCTGCCCGTACAATAACGGTTACGGGCAAGCACGGTACGCATTACACTCCTTTGGTTTCTGTTGCATCTTTCATATCCTCTACATAGCTAATGTTTTCTTTTCTCACTCTATTAATGGACGACACCACAATTGCGCTACCCGCTTGGCGCGATGCAACCGAGTTCACACAACTAGAGCCTTCCGTATGGATTGGCATCTCCGCAATTTCTCTGCCTGCACTTTATTAAGTACAGGCAGACTCGGTACGCTTGCTTTCCAATCATTCTACTGGTTTTTGTATGTCATTTTCTCCCCATTGACGTCCCTTGTTGTTTTCTTTGTGCGTGGACAACATCATCACATTGGCGTCCTTCTCTCGCTGCAGATATCTCTTTTGGCATATATTCTATGTGGATTGTTGGCCTTTTGGTTGCTTGGTGTATGGATGGCATCGATACATTGGTGGCCTTTGCACGCTGCTGGGATTTCCTTTCATTATGCGCATGGATCACACCCTCATAATCAAAACTCCACACTGTCTTGCATCCTTCGCTCAACTTGTCGTCATTGATACAAACACACTGCTGCCTATTGCAAGTCTTCCAAATGGATTGGTGTATATCATATATCTCTGCCGGCACATTAGGTTGTGCTGGCAAACCTGGTATGATTTTCCTCCGATTCGCCTCACATATTTCATTATGCCTCAGACTTCTGCTTCATCAAACCCTTCGTTTATTTCATGCATGGACGAGGACATGGATCGCACTTATATTCCTGACCATTGACGCGGTGGCCGCCCGGCCAAGGAACCATCATAAGACACAGCTGTTCACAGGGCTTTTTCTTTTGTTACATTTGTGTAATAGCCGATTTTCATATTCATACATTTTATACGATAACGTACCATAACATTCCATTTATATAATATGTACGCTTTTTCCTTCACCAAGGCTTTATCCACAAGGGTGGTTTTACTTGGCAAGATTTTAATGCGGCATATCTATATAATATGGTCTTGATGATCATATACTGATACTGTCGTCATCTTTTCATTTGTTGTAATAAGGTTTTCCTCCGCCAAAAGTGAGGGTTTATGCTAATAAAATATTTTTCTTCAAAATATATATATATATATATATATATATATAAATTACTCAGACGGTACCTCCCGTCCTTCACCTAAATATATATATATATATATATATATATATATTAATCTATGAACTGTAGTTATTGAGGCCGAATCTTAATTGATACATACTGTTTATATAAAGTTCACTAGAATGAATATTTTGATAAGAAAATTCAAATGATTTCTTTTATAATAATAATATGAGGAAGAGAAGTTTCGGCCTTCACTATGCAATTTTCTAAGTTTCCGTATTTGAATTTAAGTAAAGGTATATTTTTGACCAATAATATTATATATATATTATATATATATATATATTTTGCAGAAGGATATTTTTTATAACATTGTTCCTCACTTAAGGTGGAGGGAAACCATTATACAACCAAGTCCTCGTAATTTACAAAATAATGCAGAAACGTAAGGATTGCCATTCTCCAATTATATACGATATGCCGCATTAAAACCTTGCCAAGTAAAACCACCCTTGTGGATAAAACATTGGCGAAGGAAAAAGCGTACATATTTATATAATTGTATCGAACATGAGTGGCAAAATGAATTACAAACATGAATTTGAAGAAATCGTCAAGTATAGCCATGTGCGCTTGATAGATGCTGAAGACGTAGGGTGATGTTGGTGATACTGTTGGATCCAAAGCTCTCATGATCATAGTAGACATGCCATTATAACCCATGCAACAAAGATAGTATACGTTAAAGCCATAAGACCGTATGTGTGAAGTAACATTGCTGAAGAAAATGAGTGACGTACCGGCGTTGTCTGCACTCCAGTAAAGCGCAGACAACAAAGAAAACGAAATAAACATTATCTGACGAGACCAGAGTCTCCACCAATCGTGCAACCATGCGCCAATCCGTGTGCCTCGCAAGGTAGGCAGATCACAAACTATGTAAGAAATGATATATGATAATGTAAGCACAAGCAGGATTAAGCGATGTAGTACCGTTGCTGCCTGTATCCATGCTGTGATACAGGCAGATAAAGTGAAGCTAGTCATGATCTGGACGAAAAGATGGAGTGGATAAGTCCGTGATAATGCAGCCTCTGACTACCGGGGGTAACTGTGATGAAGCTGTGAAAACACATAAAGGTGGGTGCTGCATCGCGTGGGCTGCCAAATGATGAGCAGCAGAATTTGTTTCGCGTGGCGTATATTGCAGAATAGAGCGTGTAATCTGAAGGAAAATTCCCAGTCGCTGTAAGTCTGTCTGCATCTCTCCAGTGGATCTTCGTACAGATATCATTGATTGTATGCTTAAACAGTCTGTTTCAATAATCAGCCTTGAATATTGTTGCGAGAAGAATATTAAAGAGTACAGCAATGCTTGTATCTCTGCCCGCAGCGGAGATAAGCTGGGCAAAGTAAACGCAATGGCCTGAACAAAACGGCCAGAAGAATCACGGATAATGGCACCTGCTGTAGCCCTACGTTGTCCCGCTGCAGCATCTACATTTAGTTTTAGTCTGCCTGGGGGTGGAGTGCTCCATCTTACCAGAATTAAGCGACGTTGCCGTAGAACAGGAGACAAACCCAATGCAACTAATGAGGGGATAGTAGTAGCAATCTTTTTCCCCGAGATGGATGCACACCAACTATATACGTCCATACGAATACGTTCTTCCATTAGATGTGGTTGTGACTGGTCATGCCCAAACGTTACACATGCATATTCTTTCCAGATATTCCAGCATATATAATGAGGGACTATGACTTTCAAATGACCTTGCAGAGATGTAGAAGTTGATTGTAACCACCAACTCCAGAGCATGGCACGTAAAGAAGTGTGAGTGTGGCACGGTCCATCAAACCAAACCGTGTATTTCCGCCATAATGGAGCAATTATAGGGCATTGCAAGAATAAATGATCAATGGTGCTGGTGTTGGTTTTGCAAAACGGACACCGTGAGGGGTATATGATCATGAATTTGGACAAGTTGTCTGGCAATGGCAGTGCACCATTACAAAGTTTCCATATAAATATTTTGCAAGAGGGTGAAGCGCCTGGCCACCAAATATACTTAGTGCTTCGCAATGTGGATTTTACTCTTCTACATTCGTCATAAGCGCCCTTTAATGAGAACTGTCCATTTGAGTCCGGCAACCAAGTCCAGCCTGCGTGCCCACGGTGAGATCTCTCTTGACAAAAGGCATTAATTCTGCAGATTCTTTTCCAAACTGGAGAATCGTATAACATAGGTCTATAATGCCCTCTCCTTCCATATTTCTGCTGCATGTATGTGGCCCATAAAGTGGAGCCTTGATGATGTGCCCACCAGATTTTGCAATCAAATGCCTTTTGTAATGTATTCAGTGAGCGGACCCCTACACCACCCTCTGACACTGGGTAACACAATTCCTGCCATGATCTCCATCTATGCTTATTGCCCCAAAAGAAAGCCGACATTCGTCTTTCCAACTCTTTGATTATGCTGGCAGGCAATCGTGATGCGGCAAAGAGATGCAATGGGATAGAAGATAAGACCGAGTTAATTAAAACAAGCCGTCCTGCAGTACTTAGGAGCTTGGTGGACCATCCATTAATACGTTTCTCAAAATGCTGTAAGAGAGTAGAGCAATGGTTGCTGCGGCAAATGCCTTTGTGAATTGGTGCACCAAGATATCTCATTGGCAGTGCCCCCAGTCTCATGCCCAGAATATTTGCTATACCATGTCCGTTTGTTCCAGCACTTACTACCACTGAGCTCTTATGGAAATTGACCAGCTGGCCAGAGGCTTGTTGGTACTGTTGTAAAAAAGAGATAAAATGACGCAAATTTCTTGGTGCTGCATTAATGAATATGAGAAGATCGTCTGCATATCCCAAATGAGATGGCGTAAGTAGTCTGCCATCATGAAATCCTTTGATCCGTCCAGAATTAATCAATGCCTTGAGTCCTCTGCTAAATCCTTCGGATGCCAGTATAAATAAAATCGGAGACAAGGGATCTCCTTGCTTGACGCCTCTGCCTGGGGCAAAGAAGCCACATGGTTTGCCATTAACTAGGACCGAGCATTTGGTGGCAGATAAATTGTTTATGATCAGCCTCACAAAGAATGGCTTGAAACCCATCTTCATCAACAAAACGTAAATATTCCCAAGACACCCTATCAAAAGCTTTTGCCATGTCAAGTTTAATGATGGCACGTCCTCCACGTTGAGGCTTGTCAAGGACATGTATCATTTCTTTTGCTAGGAGTATCTGGTCTATGATGCTACGCCCTGGCAGAAAGCCCGATTGTTCTGGCGAAATCAAAGTCGATAAAAGAGGGGCTAGACGAGTAGCAATCAAGCGTGTGACCACCTTAGAAACAAAATTAGTGAGGCATATGGGTCTAAAATCTGCAAACGTGGTTGGTGATGGCACCTTTGGTATTAAAGTGATTAACGCAACTGCCATCGACGTAGGTACCTTATCCCAATGAAGAATTCCTGCACAGCTTTAAGAACATCCATCTTTATAATATCCCAACAATGTCTGTAAAAATGACCATTGTACCCGTCCGGGCCTGCTACACTGGTAGGGCTGAGGTCCCAAACTGCTTCTTTCACCTCTGGAAGCTGAGGTATGGCAAGAAGACTTGCATTCTCTGAATCTGTCAGTAGCGATGGAACATACTGCAGCACATTGTCATACCCCATGGTTGGCTCCGCTTGAAAGATCGCAACAAAATACCTGACAGCTTCATTTTGAATATCTACTTCTTGATCATATACCTGTCCTTGCACTGATGAGATTCGGACTAATTTCTGCCTTCGCTGCTTGTCTTTTACAATATTGTGAAAATAGGCTGAATTGGCATCCCCTTCCTTTATCCAAGTCACTCTCGCCTTCTGTTGCCAAAACTGACAGACCCTTTTTTGGGCTGATTGTAATACTGCCTTTGCCAGATGATATTGTGCTCTATGGTGATCTGTCGGATGGTTGTCATAGTCTTTTTCTGCTGCAACTACCTTGGCCTCTGCATCCGCTACCGCATCGAAGACATTTCCAAAGACGTTTTTGTTCCACTGCCGCAGATCTGCTTTTAAGCGTTGTAGTTTAGTATATAGACCCCGCATACCCCCAGTTGTTGGATACGAGGTCCAATTATGTTGCATAAACTGCATAAAATCCGGGTGAGTCAACCAAACATCCAGGAATCGAAATGAACGTGGGCCTATGGTCTGATGATCACGGCATGTGAGCAATAATGGAGCGTGATCTGAGGTAGCACGGTTTAAATGCTGAATCTGAACAGT
>AP025051.1:25584522-25608861 GCA_036186865.1 Eustoma russellianum
AATTTGTCTCTAATGAATAATGTCAGTATAAAACATGACAAGTCGCACACTTTGCATGTATAGCACATATAAAATGTAAAATTGATAACATAGATACGCATACAATGATATGTGTATGCAATGCTTCAGTTATTTAGTCATGCTTTGGGCATGTCAACAATTCATGCTTCGGGCATGTTAAACGATTCATGCTTCGGACATGATAACAATTAATACTTCAGTCATGTTAACAATTAATGCTTTGGACATGATAAAACGATTCATGATTCGGGCATGATAACAATTAATGATTTAGGCATGTTAACTATTAATGCTTTGGGCATGATAAAACGATTCATGCTTCAGACATGATAACAATTAATGCTTCAAGCATGTTAACAATTCATGCTTCGGGCATGATAAAAGTTTATCTATGTGGCTGCAAGCCATATACTATTCTTCTTCTTTCAAAATAAATCTAGACTTCACACTAGATTAGTTTTTTAAAATATTTTGAATATAAGATAGAAATAGGTAACAAGAGAAACATAACAAATGAACAAATCATAATTCTGAAAAAATTTCGGCAGAAATCAGTCTCAAAAATACCATTTCAGCCAGACCTAGAAGTGTCCAAAATACATCTCCACCGTTCAAAACATATGTTTATGTGTTAAGAGTAATCTGTCAAAATTTGGTGATGATCCAACGGTGGATGACTTGGAAACTTTAGTTTTCTCGGACCTGCAAGGCTGGCAGCACCTGGAACCGCGTGCTTGTCAGCGTCGAACTCCTATATGGAAGAAGAAGACGACGATCGCGGACTTGGGCTGCTTCTGGGCTCTGAAGGCCCCGCCACGAAATTCTCTGTGGTCTGACAGCAGCTTTTGGTAAGTAATTTGCTGTTTCTAGTGAATGCCAATCAAGAGAATTCTAAAAAAATTGGTAGAGTTATCGTGCTGATAACATGTTATAAACTCAAGAAAGAATATAATAGAAAAGAGAAAAGAGAAATTAAAGAACTTCGTATCTCAAGGTGTGTATTTCATATATGATATGTGGTTCTATTTAAAGGACTCATGGAGTGAAGATAAACTTGGACAAATCCTTTGGATATCTACATGGTATACAGAAGATATAATACTTTGGATATCCACATATAATATATTGTCTATCTCTACAATGTATACCAACATCATGTTTATCCTTGATATTCCAATATATCCATAACAAGGTGCACTCACAGCGGCAATTTACTGGTGGTGTAATTTATCATATGAGAATTTTTATTAGTTAAATATATATGCCGTGTATTCAATTATATGAATATTTTAATTGTGTGTCATATATATATATATATATGATTGGAGACATCAACTTATATGTTCGTTATACTATTATTTTGATTTCAATGATGCGCATTGTAATATGGTATTCCTCCGCCATAAGTGAGGCATAATAAAGGACAATTTTTTCGGTTAAAAAAACATTTTATTAAGATAAGCCCTCACTTATGGTGGACGAAAACCATATTACATATGGGTTCGTCATAAGAAAAAAGTGAATGTAGTGATGTAATGATTATCAACCTCCAATCATATATGATATGCCGCATTAAAACCTTGTCAAGTAAAACCATCCTTGTGGATAAAACCTCGGAGAAGGAAAAAAAGCATACATATTTATATAATTGGAGTGTTTGATCCTGTACAATTCGCACTTAATAATTTAACTGAAATAAAAATGTATAATATGTGACATACGATCCGACAGAAATTGCCCGATCATCTCACTTCCGAGTATCCAATGTGAAGACCCAGCCACTGTATGACTGGCCCAAGGTAGAAGCTCTTCCAACATCATTAGAGGAAAGTCGTGCGTCCTTCCGTGCTTGCGGCAAATGATGGTTCCATGCATTGTAAACAGAATCCGTGCATGCTATATAAAATAATCGGTCAATACAGTATAAGCGATATGTAAAAAGAGTAGTAATATTTTCATGAACATACTAACGTTGTCTGCATTCACCAGGAATACATACAAACATGAGAAATCCACACCCCTGGTATTCATACGTCGCATCTCAAGCATTATGCTGCCATCCATTTTATCCTCAAGCGAAACAGGATAAAAATTGTTACTATCCATATCGTAAGTGAGATAGATTGTAGCGGATAAATTAAATAGTAATATCAAAGAAAACATGCCCACGTTGCCTATGTCAATGTGACATAGGCAACAACGCAGAAACACCGCCAACCCAGTGGAAGACATCAAAAGCGCAAGTATGGGGCCGAAGTGTCCAAAATAATTGCTCCACGAACTTCACATGGCAAGGATGATAAAGATGAATAGAGGGTTACTCCTGTAGATCTTAACCCATACCGAGAGAGGGAATGCGCCGTAGTGTTCGTCTCTCGTGGAGAATAAGATAGCGATGATGAATTTAAGCATAAAAACTGTATTGTACGTCACAAGTCAAAAGCATAAGGTCCTATGAAATTGTCCAAAGTCGATAAGTGATGTAGCAACATTTTACAATCAGTTTTGAGGATGAGATGGCTATTCCCCCTAGAGTAATAGATGAGGGCATATTGAAGTGCCATAAGTTCTGCTCTTAAAGGTGTCATAGCAGCCAAATAAAAAAAGATGGCAGAAATGAGATCCCCATTATGATTACGCAGCACCACAGCTGCGGCCGCACTTGAGTTGTCCACTGTTGCATCAACATTTAGTTTTAATTTACCTATTGGCGAGAGCTCCCAATGGACCACTTTTGGTCTATTTGACCGAATAGGTGGTGAGAAAGAGAGTCGCGTCAAGTGTGGTATGTGACAAGCATACTTACGGCCTTTCGCCATTGCACACCAAATAATATATGCTCCCAGTTCTCTCATACAGTCCTTTATATGAAAAACTATCTTCCCCAAATCTAATAGTCGTATACTCTTTCCAGATTACCCAGAGTACCAAGGAAGGAACAACAACACGCAAGTGACCCAGCATTGTATCTAGCGACGAAGCGTGCCACCATCGGCTCAGAAATCCATGAACTGTAGATTGATTTGGCATTGGCCCAGAAAATATTATTGAGATCTCCTGCCAAAGAGGCTTTATTGACTAACAACCAAGAAAAATGTGATCTAAGTGATCCGAATTTATTTTGCAGAAGGCACATTTGTGTAGGAAATATATTTTGCCACATTTGTAAATTTTCAGGCAGAGGCAATGAGCGCATCCATAATCTCCAAAGAAAAAGGCGTACACCCAAAGGCAAGCTCGCCACCAAACATATCTATAATGATCAAAATGAATAGAGGTCAAGACAAGCTGCTTATATGCCGATTTAATAGAAAATTGTCATGAGGCATCAGACATCCAGTAATATCCATCCTGAGTAAGACTCACACAAGAGAAGCATAGGCATTAATCCGACAAAGACACTTCCAAGTAGCTGAATCATATATATGAGAACACATTGTTGGCCTTTGGTCCATATTTCGCCCGACTGTACACTGCCCACAGAGATGAGGATGATATTTCCACCATAATAGACAATCATACGCCTGCTGCATATATGTTAGACTTCGAATGTCTAAACCGCCATTCTCCTTAGGTCGACAAACACTTTCCCAGGACCTCCAATGATGATTACCATTCCATAAGAATTGTGACATTTTCCGATTTAAAACATCCACTACACTCTTTGGCAGTCTTGAACTCGATACAATATGTAGCGGAATAGAACATAAGACATGGCGAATTAATATCACACGACCAGCCATAGAGAGTAATTTAGAGGACCAAGCATTTAAGTGTGGCATCAAAATGAGCAATTAAAGACGTACAATAAGCCACACGATTGATACCTTTATACAAAAAGGATCCAAGATATTTAATAGGTAAAGAAGTCAGTCGCATACCTAACGTGTTTGAAACTCGGGTCCCAGATACACCTGCTCCCACAACCACCTGGCTTTTTTGAAGATCTACCAATTGTCCTGAAGCCTACTGTTATGTATCCCAAGATTGGCGAAATAGCTGCAGCTTTCGAATTGAGCCATTTATGAAAATTACAAAGTCATCTACCAATCTCAAATGTGATATCTTAGGCACTCTGCCTTCTTGAAATCCATGGAGAACCCCATCCGCCATTAAAGCATTCAGGCGCAAGAAAATCCTTTAGAAGCGAGAATAAATAAATGAGGCAATAGAGGATCACCTTGTTTAATACCGCGCATCGCAGCAAAAAATCCTGTAGGTTTCCCATTAATTAAAATGGAACATCGAGTGGCCGCCAAGTTGTTCATAATAAGTCGCACTAATCGGGAATGAAATCCAAATTTCGTCAACAGCTTCTCTAAACATGTCCAGCAAACTCTATCAAATGCCTTTTCCATGTCTAATTTGAGAATAACGTGGCCATCATGAGATGGCCTATCGATGACATGAACCATTTCTTGAGCCATGAGAATTGCTCCGTAATATCCCTTCCCTTCATAAATCATGCCTATTTTGGGGATATTAGTTTCGGCAATAGGAGTGAAAGTCTTGTAGCTAGCAGTCGAGTACCAAATGTTGTTGGACTTGGTACTTTAGGTATAACGGTAATAAGGGCCGCGGCCACTTGATCCGGTGGTCGAATACCTATAAAAAGCTCATGGACTACCCTTATGAACATCTGTAGATATTACTGCCAAATTTGACGATAGAAGGATCCTAGAAAGCCATCTGGACCAGCTGCGTTGTGGGACTCAAATCCCAAACTGCCTGCTTGACCTCCTGCAATTAAGGCATAGCGTGTAAGGTTGTGGTTATCATCATCAGTAACTAATCATGGAATGGGCCTGTAAAATAGAATTGAAAGTAACGGATCGCCTCAGTTTCAAATCCTGCTGATTATCACACCCTACTCCATCCTCACGTACGATCTGCTTAATCGACTGTCTTTGACGCCTCTCTTTGACAGTTTGATGAAAGAAATGTGTGTTTGCGTCACCCTCTCACATCCACTTCACATTTGCCTTTGTTTCCAAAAGGACAATGCTCGAGATTGCGCAAGGCGCAATTTTGCCATACTCAAATGATAAGTCATTCTTGTATAATCCGATGGAGACAAATCATATTTATCGTTCACACCTGGTGGCCTCAGTTTCGGCAAGTGCTACAGCATCAAAAATATTTCCAAAGATATCCTTATTCCACTGACGTAAATGCGCCTTCAATTGATTTAACATTCATAAAGCCTCTCATTCCCCCTACAACCGGATAAGATCGCCAGTTATGTTCCACAAAACTGTCAAAATCGGATGTGATGTCCAGACATCTAAGTATGGAAAGGACAGGTGGTCTATGAGATAAATCGCTGAACAATCAAGAAAAATAGGTGAGTGATCTGAGGTGATACGATTCAGATGCTGAGATTTGACTACTTTAAAATAAATCAAAAAACGCACAAGTGCAAAGATAGCGATTTAGGAGACGCCACACTCGGCCCAAGCCGCTGCCATCCACTCCATGTATATGGAGATCCCTGACAATTAATTGATTGCATAGAGCAGGTAAAAATAAATCATTGAAATCCTGTAATGTGCAAAGTGATGGAGATGAACGTTCTTTATGCTCATCTCGAGTCAAAAAGGTGTTAAAATCTCCTCTAAGAAGCCAAGGTAAGTCTAACGATGCGTGAAATGAAACGAGATCCTCCCATAACATACTCCTAGCAATAATAGAGTGAAGGCCATAAACCACTGTACACCAAAAAGATTCACCTGTGGGTAACCAACGAAGCCAGCAATGAATGATTCTGCACTCCCGAGCATTGATGTTCAAGATGAAAGAACGAGTCCCTCCAGAATATCCCAAATACAATCACGATTCACAGATATAGCTTGAGAAAAACCCATAGTAAGGTGATACGATACCAACGAAGAAGGCCGTGCCTTAGGCCTCAATAACCACAAGAATACTGCAAGTGATACAGTTGAACTAATGACACTAATCGATCCAATGAGGTGCGAATACATCTAACATTCCAAATCATCATCTTCATGATTACATAATATATCAAAAGAGTTGGATAGAACTGCACGTGATCACGTAAATGGCGGTGAATTCAGCTCTAGTTGTTCGACGTTGAGTCGCCACTAGTCTAGTGATACCTAGAATGCTCGTCATTCCCTGAAGATGACGGTGTCGCAGGTTGGTTGATGGGAAGTATTATAATCCTCCCAATGATTTCCATCAATAAACAATTGCTGAACAAAATCACTAACATGGGTGAAAAATACTCTGCAGCATCGTTAGATAAAGGATCATGGCAGCAAGCTTCATCGTCACCTTCCGAAGCGAGCAAACATCAGGGTTATCACGCAAATCAAGTAAGATGATGTCGTCAACTCCCTTCAATCTGGTATTTAAATCCTGTGTATCCAAGACAACATTCGGCTACCATATCCGGAGAATGCAAAACCAATAGAACAGAAATATCCTGCTCATCTCAATTGCATGGCTGGGCTGCTGCTTAATATTATCTGGAAAACGACTGAGGTTCTGTCGGAAGTTTTTTTGTGTCCACTCGTGGGGGCCTGCTCTTTGTGACCATGATTTGTAACAGGTTCACCTGCTTTTCAGCAATTGGTAAGCTTCATCCGGCCTATCCTTACCACAAGATATAGCTTTATGACCAAGGCGCAAAAAAATATTACAGTACATGGACAAATTCCTCATATATAACAGCCTATGAGATACAACGATTAGAGTCCATGTATAAAAAAATGTGCAGCCATGGTCTTGAGACACATCAAGCTCGATACATAAACGCGCCACGAATGGACGTAAATTCTAAGCTCTGTTCGAGTCCAAATTCATTGGCGTACCTAACATACGACCAATATGAAATAAAGCCTCACGTTGATGGAAATGAATTAGGAGTCCTGAAAGAGAAACCCAAACGGTACAATCGGAACGTCAACTTTTGGATCATAGTCAGGGGTCCATTTGGTGACCTTTATATATTTACCGGAAATAGTCCAACTTTGACGCACAAAAAACGCAAATATTCTTGTTCCTGTGCAAAATTCAGCAAAACATGATTTGTATCGAGAAGGCCAATACATACCGTCCCGATGAATCCAATATGACCAATAGTGACGCAAATAGTTGCGACGAGGGAGGACGTCCATTACCAGAAAGTGCCTACCAAGGAAAACCTGTATAGCTCCGCAAACGTGGTAATCTCTTCATCTGTGAAAGCAATCATGGGACTACCCTTGAATTTTCTATCGTCGTTCATGGCTTATTTCTGGTTCCCATATGCGAGTTACAAAGTGGACGGTCGATTTTGATCCGTCTAGACGTACCCATTGTGCCCGTTTGGGTAGCTTTGCTGCATTACCAATTCATCTCCATCAGCAGGAGGCATTGTTTGAAATTGTTCGCACGGATTGGTCTGCCAATCAAAATGGATGCCGCCCACCACGCAAGGCTTGCGTCCCTCGGTAGCACGGGTTTGTGTCGAGTTGGATGTCTCTCAAGATTTGCCCGCAAAAGATATACCTACAGGCCAAAGGTAGATAATATTGCAATCGATTATCTATGAGGATTTGCCGTTATTTTGTACGGATTGCCGCCGACTTGGACATAAACTCTCGGATTGTCCGCCCTAAGGGTGAGTCTCACGTTCCCCCTCCACCTCCTCCGCCGCCCCAGTTCGCCAGACCAAAACTCGTTGGACTCCGGTTTTAAACGAAAGTCCGACGCACCTTCCATGGGTCATGAGATGCACGCTGAAGAATTGGCTCCTATGGATAATTTAAATACAGCTGAAGACCCACTTGTCGCAAACGCCCAGCCACCTTTGGCTGAGGCTGGTCCATCACAGGCTCCAGCAACTTTGGATGCCGAGGACACTAGCTCGGATGATGAAGATCCCCGCATGATCCCCTGCTGCCTGAGGTTACTCATCCAGAGGTATTTTGTGATGCTGCGGATTTCCCAGTTGATCACATGCAGCACGATATTGGCCATGTGTCTGACACGGATTTACCCATTGATGTGAATGTTGAGGAGGTGCCACTGGTTGTCAACCGACGTTTTGAAAGGCGCATGCAGCTAATCCCACCCTCTCCGGAGGACGACTTACTGATATCCCGGTTGCAGGATCCATTAGCGGAGTCCGCATTTATACCAGTGGTGTCGTGCCCGTAAACGTCGATCTCGCAAGGATCTTCCTCCTTTGCCTCCTTCTACAATCTTAACGCGTAGTGCTTCGCACATTATTCAGGGAAGTGCCTCTACTCAACCTCAATGAATATATTACTATGGAATGTACGTGGCATGCGTGGTTCAATGCCCGGTTACGCATGTTGACACACGATCATAAATTGCATCTTCTAGCTTTGATAGAACCTAAACATTCTCCCTCGCAGATAATGAGATATGCTTACGTCTTGGTTTTCTCTCAGTCTTTTGTTTCACAGTCTGAGCATATTTGGTTTTTCTGCGGGATCATGAATTTCGTTTGAATAATGTGCCAGGATGATAATCAGGTGGTCCATTTTTACCTTAACTTCTTTACTATCGCAACATACATTTGCTATTTCTCTGGTCTATGCGAAGCATACACCCATTCAGCGTCGGTTGCTCTGGCAAGCCTTTGTGTGATTTTCACACCACAGTGAATATTCCATGGCTAGTTGGGGGTGAATTCAATATTTTTCGTACTCTAGAAGATCACAGTGGCAGGTCTGCTCCATCCGTGGCCTCGTTACAAGATTTCAATGACTGTATCGAAAGCTGCTCTCTTATGGCTCCTCCATATCACGGTACCCGTTTTACATGGATTGACGGGAGGGGGCTAGGTCGAGTTCGAAGGAGGTTAGACTGGGTTTTTCTAAACTCTTTGTTCAAGAGTTGGTTTGATAATCTGCAGTTAACTCACTTGCCTCGAACAACGTCGGATCACACTCCACTTCTAGTGCAATGCAAATCAGCTGTTTCCCCCACGCGGAGCTCATTTCGTTTTTTTGGATGCTTGGTTGCATCACTCAGATTTTCTACTCATATGTTCAAACCGCATGGCAGTCTTACCCAACAACTAGAGGAATGCGTGGGTTTTACGCTAAGTTATTTGCCTTAAAAAAGGATATTCAGACGTGGAACAAAGAAGTCTTTGGTAATATCTTCAGCACTCTAAAACATGCTGAAGATCTGCTGCAAGCCGCGGAACGTCAGTGGGACTCCGCACCCACGGAAGATAACCGGCAAGCTTATTTTAAGGCTAAAGCAGAATACTTACTTGCATCAAACTATGAAATGAATTTTTGGAAGCAAAGGCAAGGGTAAAATGGTTACGGGGGGGGAGACGCTAACATAAAATATTTCCACTCTCTGGTTAAAGGTAGACGTGAGCAGCTTCGTATTCAGCAAATACGAAATTCCGACTGGCATACTCCTTAACTCCAGGATGATATTATGGATTCGGCGGTGGAGTTCTACACACGTTATTTGCGCTGCGAGGAAACATACAATCATTCAGAGACTCTATCCTACATCCCACGTGTTCTCACTGCGCAAGACAATGTTATGCTTACACAACTTCCAACCGCCAGCAGAGGTGAAGGCTGCTTATGGAGCCTAGATCCTCATAGTGCAGCAGGACCTGATGGTTTTCATGGTATGTTTTTTTCCGTTCATTGCTGGTCGATCATACACTCGGATGTTTTAAAAGCAGTACAGGAATTTTTTCTGGGGGTTCCGCAAGCCGGCGGATCATGGCTGGGGCTTTGATTACGTTGATTCCTAAGATCCAATCTCCACAAACATTTAGCGATTTTCGCCCCATTTGTCTAACGAATTTTTTGAGTAAGGTCTGCACTCGGATTTTGGCCACACGCTTGGGTACACTTCTGCCGCAACTAATATCCCCGGAGCAAACAGGTTTTTTGCCCGGTCATGATATCTCTACACAGGTATTGTTAGCTCAGGAGATGATACACGTGATGGATAAAGGGGGATCTCAATTATGTTTGAAATTGGATATGATGAAAGCTTTCGACAGAGTCAGTTGGGAATATTTAGAGCTTTTATTGCGGCAGTTTGGTTTCTCAGATTTTTTCATCCGTGTGGTTATTAACCACTTAAGTGCCACACGATTGTCTATGCTAATTAATGGTCAGCCATCCTCTAAGTTTCGGCCATTTCGGGGAGTTAAGCAAGGGGATCCACTATCCCCATTGTTATTTATATTGTCATCTGAAGGTTTTAGCAGGGGTATAAAGTCCCTTTCGGCAGCCAGGCACATTCACTCTTTTCGTCTGGGACGTGTTCCGCTAGCTATCACACACTTGGCTTATGCTGACGATTTGCTCATTTTCCTTCGAGGTACACTGCGGAACCTACAGCGATTTAAATTATTCTTATCTCAATATGAAGCTGCATCTGGCCAAAAGGTTAATTATCATAAGAGTACAATTATCACTTCATCTCATGTTACATCGCCACAACAGAGAAGATTTAAGGAAATTCTTGGTATGCGTTTATCATCTCTCCCATTACGCTATCTTGGGTCATATCTGCACAAAGGTATCAATAGGGCTTCGATATTGCACATCTTTGCTCCAACACATGGACACGCGATTGCATGGGTGGCACACAAGGCTTCTCGATCATGCAGGTCGATTGGTATTGCTACAATCGGTGATAGCTGCTCTCCCATTACATATTCTAGCTGCGGGTGGTTTGCCCAAATCAATCATCCGTCTCATTCACAGGAAAATGGCTTCTTTCTTTTGGGGCAACCGCCACCATTGGGTGTCTTGGTCCAAGATCGCTCAACCGCTTGATGAAGGAGGGCTGGGTCTTCGTAATATTATCTCACTGCAAAAGGCATATCATTGCAGAATTTGGTGGTCATATCATAAAAACGCCACATTATGGAGCTCTTATATGCACATGAAATATGGTAGGCGAGGAGATTTTATCCCAAGACTCCCGGACTCGCCGATATGGAAATTAATCTGTCGTATGCACCCAGTAGGGATGTCACACACGACGGGTGACGGACAATTCCTCTCATGGACTCCATCATCCACTGGTGAGTTTACGCTAAAATCGGCTTACAATATTTGCCGCACTTCTGTCTCAGCGCAATTGTCTTCCAAGTTTATTTGGTTTAAGCACCATTCACCATCAACGAAATTGCTGTTGTGGCGTATCTTCAACTCTGCACTTCCGTTTGAAGACTATCTTGGCCATTATGCAGTGATACGTCCGACGCAAGTGTCCCTTCTGTCGGCACGCTTCTGCCTCAATTGCTCACGTCTTCATGTACTGTGAGTGTATTTCGCCAATATGGGCTTTTTTCTCTTCGGAACTACAGGTAGTGCTGCCAACCCCATCAACGCTTCGGCAATATTTGCTCTCATGGTGGTTTCGCCTCCTCTGAATCCTCACTCGCTGGAGTATTAAAAATTATTGTTCCAGCTCTCATTGTTCTAAACATCTGGAAACACTATGCACAACTAATATATGGGGATTCCACATCCTTCTCGACTACTCAGTTACGACATGCGATACATTTTGACATTAATATCTGGATTCACAACGTTCAGGGGACCAAGCTTACTGATGGTCCACCTATTTCTCTCTCCTGGATCCCCCGCATTCGGTCTCCTCGCCTAAAGGTTGTTCGGTGGAAATGTCCGCCCTCTAGTCGTTTTAAACTTAATGTGGATGCTGCTGTGGGAGCGCGCTATGCAGCAGGTGGTGCACTATTACGCAATCATCATGGGGAGTGTGTGCGGGCCATATCTTTCCGCCTGCCGTGCTGTACGCCATTATTGGCAGAAATCCAGGCGACATTCTTTGGTCTCTTATATTTTCTTCCTTTATACCGCACTATTATTATAGAATCTGACTGTGAATCTTTGGTATCGAGATTGAGATCCACGCAGCCCATTTTTGGCAATTACCACTTGGCCCAACTGTACTCGCTATTTCAGCATAATCAGTTATCAATCGCTCATGTGTATCGTGAAGCAAATATGCCAGCTCATTACTTAGCTCAACACGCTATGCTTCATCCAGAGACAACATCCTTTGATAGTCAGCACTTGCCATCGTTGGTCCGTGCGGCTTTATTACTCAATCTCACATCTGCACATTTGCGCATGGGTTAATCATCAAGTCTTCCGAATGGATTGGCGCATATTTTTATCCTCTGCCTGGGCTCATATGAGTACAGGCAGACATGGTACGTTTTCTGTATTCCTTCATCTACTCATCGTTGCCACCCACTTTACATATGCGCACATATTTCTTTCACTCACCTTCCTTTCACGATGTGGGGGGCCGAGGACTATTCGAAACTCTGCATGTCGAAAGTATCTTATTGTCTTCCAACGGGATTGGCCCACACATGTTGTCGCTGCCTGTACTCTTGTCAGTGCAGGCAGCTTTGGTGAGCTCCTCATCTTCATATCATATTTACAAATTATGACTTTACTGTGTGATTTTGATGCTTGTTTTGGTAATGCTGCTGCATGGGCGTTTTGGAGTCTCACACATTCGATGGACGCGATTAGCTGGCATTTTCGTATGACTTGGCTCATTTTCTGCTTCCCTGCCTGTGCCTCTATGGGTACAGGCAGACCGGGTATGTTTTACTCTATTGCGGCGGGTGTCCTTTCATTACTTTTCCCAATGATGCCTCACGTATGCTGTGATTTGTATGTTGTATGGACGACTTGGTTGCTGGTTTCTTTCCACGAGAACGCTGTACGTGCTGCCACAGGAATTCGGACATTGTTATGGGGCCCTCTCACTCCTCTTCGGCGGCGGTCTAGGACATACATATATGTTATCATGTCGGATGCTTTATCATGACCAGGGAATGCTACTCATTCAGAGGACAAAAGATTCCATATCATTGTATTTACTTGGTCTCATATTTGATATCTGTGATAGTCGTATAAATATGTACGCTTTTTCCTTCGCCAAGGTTTTATCCACAATGGTGGTTTTTCTTGGCAAGGTTTTAATGCGGCATGATCGTATATGACTGGAGATATATCATCATTACCTTTCTAATTCATAGGTTTGCATATTCGAACGCTTTGTATCACGGTTTTCCTCCACCATAAGTGAGGTTTTTCTCTAATAAAATCTTTCTTTATAAATATATATATAATATATATATATATATATATATATATATATATATAGGTACCGCCCCGTCCTTCACACACACACACACACAACACACACACACACATATATATATATATATATATATATATATATAGGTACCGTCCGTCCTTCACCTATATATATATATATACCGCTAAAAGTTATACGAGAGGTTTTTGAGAAAATTGGGTTTCATCATGATCTTCGGATTACACTGATTGATCAATCGCATATCTTGATGAATTTTCGTAATGAGGCCGACTATCTGCGGTGTTTTTATCGCCGTTCTTGGCATATATCTGGGTGTCACATGAGGGTTACGAAATGGACTGTAGATTTTGATCCTTCATCCGATGTCCCCATTGTACCGGTTTGGATTGCCCTCCCCGCGTTACCCATCCACCTTCATCAGCGGGAGGCGTTGTTTGAAATCGTCCGGCCCATTGGCTTGCTGATTAAACTTGATATTGCAACCTCGAAGGACTGCGGCCGTCTGTCGCTCGAGTGTGTGTGGAGATTGATGTGTCTCAAGAATTGCCACTAAAAGATATATCTACAAGCGAAAGGGCGTTTAATCTTATAGCCAATAGTTTACGAAGATCTGCCCCTATTTGCACTGCCTGCCGTAGACTGGGACATGCAACCGCTGCATGTCCACCTAAAGGAGCGTCCAGTATACCGCCGCCCCCCTCCTCCGCCTCCCCTGGCTCGTCAGCCCACGACGCGCTGGACTCCGGTTAAGCGCAAACCCTCAGGGCATCCCCCGGCTCAAGATCAAATGTCCACTGGAGATGATAACGTGGACCAAAATGTGCAAGCTCCATTACTTTCGGTTGATCCAACAAGGTCTCAAGATGATCTCTGTACCGCGGCCAATCCATCAGCCGATAATGTCCCATTACCGCCTGATAATGCTCCCAATGACCATACGCAGGATGAATTCTGTGATGCTATGGATAACCATGTGCCAACTGACCTTACACCGCTGGATATTGGGCACTCGTCAGATAATGATTTGCCTGTTGACATTCCAGTAGAGGAAATCCCTACTGTACCCGCGGATGTTGCCCGCCGCATGTAGCTCATGCAAACGTCACCGGATGATGAGATATTAATTTTGCGTCTGGAAGGTCATGAGGAGGAAGCTGTGTTCATCCCGGTGGTTCCACGTCGTAAACGTCGAGCACGCAAGGATTTACCCCCTCTGCCACCATCAACCATTCTGACGCGTAGTGCGTCTCATATCATACAGGGAAGTACCTCCAACCTTACTCAATGAACATCTTAATATGGAACATTCGAGGCATGCGTACGTCGTTACCTCGATTACAACAGTTGATTAGAGAACATCGTTTAAATTTAGTTGCTTTAATTGAACCTAAGCATACTCCTTCACAAGTACATGGATTTGGTTTGCGTCTTGGCTTTTCACACTGTTATGCTTCACAATCGGAACATATATGGTTTTTTTGGCGTGATAATGAGTTCCGTTTGCTTGCCACGCAGGATCAAGATCAAGTGATCCATTTGACTTTATTATCGGTTCCGCTGCAGCAGACTTTTGTTCTTTCTTTAGTATATGCAAAACATACTGCTTCACAGCGTCAACATTTATGGCGCTCAATATGTGATTTTACCACGGGGTTACAGTCACCTTGGATGGTTGGAGGCGATTTCAATACGTTTCGCTCCCTTGACGATCATAACGGCCGCTCCACACCTTCTTTATCTGCTCTACAAGATTTTAATGAGTGTATTGAAGCATGTTCTCTTATGTCGCCTCCATATCAGGGTTCGCGTTTTACTTGGGCTGAAGTCCGTGGTCTTGGACGCGTTCGACGGAGGCTGGATTGGCTCTTTATCAACTCTTTGTTGAATGATATGTTTGACAATTTACAGCTTACTCGTTTGTCACTGAGCTTCATCGGATCACACTCCACTTCTTATACAATGTCAGCTAAGCACTCAGTCTACCCGTCGCTCATTTCGTTTTTTAGATGCATGGCTTCAACATCCAGATTTTCATACTTATGTGAAGAATGCATGGGGTTCATATCCTACGACAGGAGGCATGCGTGGTTTCTATACGAAATTATTTTCCCTCAAGAAAGACATACAACACTGGAATAAAACTATATTTGGGAACATTTTTAGCACTCTGAAGAATGCAGAGGAGCAGCTTAATAGAGCAGAAAGTACTTGGGACGCCTGCCCCACAGAAGAGGCACGCAAGGCATTTTATAAGGCCAAAGCACATTATTTGCTCGCCTCCAATTATGAATTGCAATACTGGAAACAAAAGGCGCGGGTAAAATGGCTACAAGAAGGCGATGCTAATACATAATACTTCCACTCCCTCGTCAAAGGTAAGCGGTCATAGCTATGTATTCGGCAGATTCGGAATTCGAGTGGTATATTGTTGACAAATCCAGACGACATTATGACAGCCGCAGTCACATTTTACACAGACTTATTCACTCGTGCGCCAACGTAGAATCACTCAGCTATATTATCACACATTCCACATCTAATATCTGAAGCAGATAATCTCATGCTTACACAGATACCACTAGAATCAGAGGTAAAAGCGGCTGTATGGAGTCTAGACCCACAAAGTGTTGCCGGACCAGATGGTTTTCATGGAAATTTCTACCGTTCATGCTGGCCTATAATACATTTGGACGTTCTAAAAGCGGTGCAGGAGTTTTTCATTGGTGTCCCATAGCCGACGGTCATGGCTGCTGCCTTGCTTACGTTGATCCCAAAAACACAGTCGCCACAGACTTTTGGAGATTTTCGCCCTATTTGCCTTAAAAATTTCCTGAGTAAGGTTTGTACTCGTATTATTGCCACTCGTTTGGGTCAGCTACTACCACAGTTAATCTCGCCGGAACAAACAGGATTTCTTCCCGAACATGATATTTCGACTCAAGTGTTGTTGGCCAGAGAAATGGTCCACATGATGGATAGAGGGGGATCTCAATTATGCCTGAAGTTAGATATGATGAAGGCTTTTGATCGGGTAAGTTGGGAATATCTCGAATTATTATTGCGCAAGTTTGGATTCTCAGATTTTTTTCACTCGGATTGTCATTAACCATTTAAGTGCTACAAAGCTGTCAGTATTAATCAATGGGCAGCCATCGACCTCTTTTCGTCCATTTAGAGGAGTCAAGCAGGGTGATCCCTTGTCACCCTTGCTGTTTATCCTATCATCTAAAGGGTTCTGCAGAGGACTAAAGGCGCTAGTTGCTAGCGGGCAACATACAATCATTTCGCCTAGGGCAAATACCAATGGCCATCTCTCACTTGGCCTATGCGGATGATTTACTTATTTTCCTACGAGGTACACAGCGCAATCTCAGACGTTTCCACGCATTCCTCACTATGTATGAAACAGCATCAGGGCAAAAGGTGAATTTTCATAAAAGTAGTTTCATACCTTCGTCTAGTGTCACCTTAAGTCAATGTCAGATTTTCAAAGACATACTAGGCATGCGGGCAACAACTCTGCCTTTTCGATATCTGGGCTCATATCTGCATAAAGGCATCACTCGATCTAGATATTGCGCGACCCTATTATAACATGTTGATGACCGAATGCACGGCTGGCATGCCCGTCTTCTCTCCTCGGCGGGACGATTAGTACTTTTACGTTCGGTGATTGCAGCACTCCCGCTTCATATTCTGGCAGCAGGCGGTTTGCCCAAATCAGTCATCCGAATGATCAACAGAAAGATGGCAGCATTTTATTGGGGGCATAGGCATCATTGGGTGGCATGGCACAAAATCACAACGCCAGTTGGGGAAGGCGGCTTAGGCAATCGAAACCTAAGCGACTTGCAAGCAATCATATTAGTGTAGGATTTGGTGGACATATCAAAAGCAAAATAATTTATGGAGTCAGTATATGCACAATAAATATGGACGAAGAGGCGATTATCATCCACGACTCCCCGACTCAGCAGTATGGAAACTCATATGTCGAATTCACCACACTTGCATCTCTCAAACAACTGGAATGATACCTTTTCTTTTATGGACATATACGCCCACAGGCGAGTTTACTCTCAAGTCGGCCTATGATCTTTGTCGGGTGTCACGTCCAACACAGCTCTCTACAAAATTTATTAGGTTTAAGCAACATTCTCCATCCACAAAAATATTGTTGTGGCGCCTCTTTCATTCAGCCATGCCATTTGAAGATTGCATAGGACAGTATTTGGTGGCACGTCCCACACAGTGTCCTTTTTGCAGAGAACACTCAGCCACAGTGGATCATATATGCATCCTGCGACAAGTGTTTTCCACAGCCACAATCTCCCAACTTTGGTCCGTGCATCGGTCACATTGGACCTCACATCGGCGAGCTTGCGTTCATGCTGACATTCTAGTCTTCCTCATGGATTGGCAACTTTCAACATATTCTACCTGTACCATAATGGTTACGGACAGGCATGGTACGAATTGCATTCTTTTAGTTCACTGCTGCATCTTTCATATCATTAACATACTTAATGTGTTCTTTTCTCACACTATAAATGGTCGACAACGCAACTACGCCACCCACTTGTCCCGACGCAACCAAGTTCGCACAGCTAGAGCCTTCCATAAGGATTGGCTACTTCAAAATTTTCCTGCCTACACTTTAATAAGTACAGGCAGACTCGGTACGCTTGCTTTTCCATCATTATACTGGTTTTTACATGTCCTTTTCTACCCGATGCTGACCCGGATTGTTTTCGTGGTACGTGTACATCATCACATTGGCGTCCATCTCTCTTTACTTTGGTGGCCTTTGCACGTTGCTATGAGCTCTATTCATTATGCGCATGGCTTAAATCCTCAACATCTAAACTTGTCGTCGTGGACTCAAACACACTGCTGCCTACTATTGCAAGTCTTCCAAATGGATTGGCGTGTATCTGGTACCTCTGCCGGCACATTGGGTTGTGCCGGCAGACCAGGTATGCTTTACCTTCAATTCACCTCACATTTTTCATTATGCCGCGGATTTCTGCTTTACTCAGCCCTACAATTTTGTCGTGCGTGGACGAGGACATGGGTTGCACCTAGACTCCAGCCATTTGATGCGGTTGCTGTCCAGACCAGGCATCCTCATAGACGGCAGCTATTTTCAGTGCTATTTCATTTCATACATTGGTCTCCTACTTGTTTGGTTACATGGACGGGAGCATGGATCGTACTCCTTTTCTTGAGCATTGGCGCGAATACCGATTGGACAATGGGCAACCATCATGCAAGGCTGTTCACATGGCATATTGTTTTATTACGTTGGTGTAATATTTGGATTATAAGTTCTATTTCATTACTTGATAGCGTATATCAACAGTCCATCTATATAAATATGTACGCTTTTTCCTTCGCCAAGGTTTTATCCAAAAGGGTGGTTTTACTTGGCAAGGTTTTAATGCGGCATATCATATATGGAATGGATGTTGATAATCATATACTACTAATATCATTATTGTTTCATTTGTTGTAATAAGGTTTTCCTCCGCCATAAGCGAGGGTTTTCAATTTTTTTCAATCAGAAAGATATTTATTATAACAGAACCTCACTTATGGAGGAGGAATACCATATTACAAACGACAATGTATCATTATAGGTAAAAAGATAGTGTAAGGATGCTAAGATTGCCAATCTCCAATCATGCATGATATGCCGCATTAAAACCTTGCCAAGTAAAACCACCCTTGTGGATAAAACCTTGGCGAAGGAAAAAGCGTACATATTTGCATCATTGGAAGAAAAGCATTGAATATGAAATGTAGCTACTATATACATGAACGTGTGCAAAAAAAGAAGGCTAAGGAGTATGCATCCCATCCGGAGCATTTGTAGTAGTATAGCGAAAGTATGGCATAGTGGCATCCATCCGTATGAGTCCACGAATATGTGATGGCAATGAGGCAAGAGATGCATAGTAAATCGGTGTAGAGACAGACATTGCTTGCTGTGAAAGAAAATGTGCAAGTTGATTGACCTCCCTTGGTGCATATATGAGCGACAGAGACAACTGACATAGCAATGAACGCAATCGGTGTATGTCCGGAGCTAGGGGTCCCGAAGTATTTACTAGTTGGACTAATTCCAAGCAATCAACTTCTATCAAAATCTCTCCAAAAGTCGGCCCATAATAAAGGATAGAGAACAATGCTGCCTGTGCCTCAACACGAAGCGGGTAATCATGTCTAAGTGGTAGGGATAATGCATGTACAAATCTACCCTGCCTATCACGAAGAATAGCACCACCTCCTGCCGTACATATTCCTATCGTTGCGTCAGTAATAAGCTTGAACCTGTCAGGTGGGGGAAAACTACATCGGATTATTCTAATACGATTTGATCTCAAAGGTGGTGATAATCCCATGTGTATAAGGCGCTAGATGGAACAAGCCTTCTTGGTTCCACTTCGGGATTTTGTCCACATGTATATATCATTCCTTATGGCTCGAATAAGGGCAGCTTGAGACCACCCAATATCATCATAAACTGCTGCGGCATATGATTTCCATATATGCCACAAAAGAATCCCCACAAAATGCTGCTGCACTTCACCCATGAAATCGTTTGAAGCTGTCATCCAAACCGATAAAGCATACGGTCGCCATCCAGTGGAGGATGTTGTGGTAATGTCCATGAGAAAGTGGAAGTATTCTCTGATAACCCGATTTGCATTGCATGAGAAGAAGAGATGATTTGTTGTAGCAGAGTCCTGTCCAGCGATCGTGCCATCCGGCGGCTATAGCCGCCACCAACCCACGGCACCGCAATCGCCATCATTGCTTTTGCTGCAATCAACAAAAGCTGGTCCTTTTCTTTCAATTCTCTGCTAAAACCCTGATCGATGGCTCCAACATTCGCCACCGTTGTTGCAGGCAATGATGCCGCCAACAACATTTCCATCACGCCAAAAACGGTCACACGCTACAAAGGTATTCCTATGATTTCCTTTTTTGATTCCGAGATTGATGCTATTGCTACCCCATTCAGGTATTCATTAGTTGGAACTTTTTGGTATGGCCGGCCACCTTTGAAAATTATACGTGAGGTTTTTGAGAAAATTGGGTTTCATCATGATCTGCGCATTACGATGATTGATCAAACACATATACTGCTAAACTTCCGAAATGAGGCAGATTATTTGAGGTGTTTTTACCGACGCTCTTGGCATATATCTGGGTGCCACATGAGAATTATGAAGTGGACATATGACTTTGATCCTTCATCCGACGCTCCTATTGTCCCGGTTTGGATTGCCCTCCCTGCGTTACCGATTCATCTTCATCGCAGGGAAGCCCTGTTTCAAATTGTGCGGCCTATTGGAATACCGATAAAACTTGATGTTGCAACCTCGGAAGGACTGCGACCATCCGTGGTATGTGTTGAGATCGATGTTTCGCAGGAATTGCCTCAAAAGATATATTTACAGGCGAAAGGACGATTAATACTGCAACCAGTAGTCTATGAAGACTTGCCATTATTTTGCACCTCCTGCCGTAGACTGGGCCATGCCGCCGCTGCATGCCCTCCTAAGTAAGCTGCTAACATGCCTCCTCCGCCGCCTCCCCCTCCTCCGACGCGTCAGGCCAAAACACGTTGGACACCCATCAAAAGAAATCCATCCACACAACCCCCAACAGAACAGGAATAGATAGCCACAAGCGATGATAATGTGGATCAAACTGCACCTGTTCAGCTGCAACCTATCGATCCACCTAACATTCCAGTTGATCTCTGCGAAAAGGATAATGTTACCCTACGATCTGATACTATCATACTGCAACCTAAAAATGAGTGTGAAGACCAGCTACAAGAGGATTTCTGTGATGCTGCGGATCATCAAATGCAGAGGATGTCACGTAAATGGATATTGGGCACTCGTCAGATAATGATTTTCCAGTTGATGTCCATGCTAAGGACATCCCTACTGTACCTGAAGAAGTAGCACATCGCATGCAGTTACTACAATCATCGCCTGATGATGAAATAGTAATCTCCAGACTGCATGACCAGGCTGAGGAGGCTGCATTCATCCCAGTCGTTCCACGTAGGAAACGCCGATCCCGCAAGGACTTGCCCCCTCTGCCGCCATCAACCATTCTGACGCGCAGTGCGTCTCATATCATACAGGGAAGTACCTCTAACCTTACTCAATGAATATATTAATATGGAACATTCGAGGCATGCGTACGTCATTGCCTTGATTACAACAGTTGATTAGAGAACATCGTTTAAATTTACTTGCTTTAATTGAACCTAAGCATACCCCATCACAAGTACATGGATATGGTTTGCGTCTTGTCTTTTCACACTGTTATGCTTCACAGTCGGAACATATTTGGTTTTTTTGGCGTGATAATGAATTCTGTTTGCTTGCTACACAGGATCAAGATCAAGTGGTCCATTTGACTTTATTGTCGGTTTCGCTGCAGCAGACTTTTGTTCTCTCTTTAGTCTATGCAAAACATACTGCTTCACAGCGTCAACCTCTATGGCGCTCTTTATGTGATTTTGCAGCGGGGTTACAATTACCTTGGCTTGTAGGAGGCGATTTCAACACTTTTCGATCCCTTGAAGATCATAATGGCCGCTCCACTCCTTCTTTATCTGCTCTACAAGATTTTAATGAGTGTATTGAAGCATGTTCTCTTATGTCGCCTCAATATCAAGGTTCATGATTTACATGGGCCGAAGGCCGAGGTCTTCGCCGAGTTCGGCGTAGATTGGACTGGATCTTTGTCAACTCTTTGTTGCATGATGTGTTTGAGAATTTGCAGCTCACTCATTTACCACGAGTTACTTCTGATCACACTCCACTTCTTTTACAATGTCAGCTAAGCACTCAGTCTACCCATCGCCCGTTTTGTTTTTTAGATGCATGGCTTCATCACTCAGATTTTCATACATATGTGAAGAATGCATGGATATCTTATTCCACAACAGGGGCATGCATGGTTTCTATACGAAATTATTTTTCCTCAAGAAAGACATACAACAATGGAATAAAAATATATTTGGGAACATTTTCAGCAATCTGAAGAAGGCAGAGGAACAGCTAAATAGAGCTAAAAATAATTAGGACGCAAGCCCCACAGAAGAGGCACGCGATGCATTTTATAAGGCAAAAGCAGATTATTTGCTCGCCTCGAATTATGAATTGCAGTTCTGGAAACAAAAGGCTCGGGTAAAATGGCTACAAGAAGGTGATGCTAATACAAGATACTTCCACTCACTCATCAAAGGTAAACGCTCACAGCTACGTATTCAGCAGATTCGGAATTCGAATGGGACACTACTGACGAATCCGGACGACATTATGACTGCAGCTATCACGTTTTATACAGATTTATTTGCTCGTGAGGCAACACAGAATCATTCAGCTATCCTGTCACACATTCCACGCCTAATATCTGAAGTAGATAATCTCATGCTTACACAGCTACCATTGGAATCAGAGGTAAAAGCGGCTGTATGGAGTCTAGATCCACAGAGTGCCGCTGGGCCTAATGGTTTTCATGGAAATTTCTACCGTTCATGCTGGTCTATAATACATTTGGATGTTCTAAAAGCGGTACAGGAGTTTTTCATTGGAGTCCCACATCCGACTGTCATGGCTAGTGCTTTACTTACGTTGATACCAAAAACAGAATCGCCACAGACTTTTGGAGATTTTCGCTTTATTTGTCTTACAAATTTCCTGAGCAAAGTTTGCACTCGTATTATTGCCACTCGCTTGGGGACGTTACTTCCACAGTTAATATCTCTGGAGCAAACAGGATTCCTTCCCGGTCATGATATTTCAACTCAAGTTTTATTGGCCCGGGTAATGGTTCATATAATGGATAGAGGGGGATCTCAATTATGCCTGAAATTAGATATGATGAAGGCTTTTGATCGGGTAAGTTGGGAGTATCTCGAGCTACTATTGTGCAAATTTGGATTCTCGGATTTTTTTCATTTGGATTGTCATCAATCACTTAAGTGCCACAAAGCTGTCGGTATTAATCAATGGGCATCCATCGGCCTCTTTTCGCCCATTTAGAGGTGTCAAGCAGGGTGATCCCTTGTCCCCCTTACTGTTTATTATATTATCAGAAGGTTTCAGCAGAGGACTAAAGTCGTTAGTTGCAGCGGGCTACATTCAATCGTTTCGACTGAGGCGAATACCGATAACCATCTCTCACTTGGCCTATGCAGATGACTTACTTATTTTTCTACGAGGTACACAGCGCAATCTCAGACATTTCCACGCATTCCTCACTATGTATGAAACTGCATCAGGACAAAAGGTGAATTTTCATAAAAGTAGTTTCATCCCTTCAGCTAGTGTCACCCCAAGTCAGTGTCGGATATTCAAAGACATACTAGGCATGCGAGCAACCACTCTACCTTTTCAATATCTTGGTTCATATCTTCATAAAGGCATCAATCGATCCTTATATTGTTCGTCCCTATTAAAGCATGTTGACGACCGTCTACAAGTATGGCATGCCCGTCTACTCTCCCTGGCGGGACAGTTAGTACTTTTGCGTTCAGTGATTGCAGCGCTTCGGCTTCATATTCTGGCAGCAGGCTGATTACCGAAGTCAGTCATCCGAATGATCAACAGAAATATGGCAGCATTCTATTGGGGGGATAGGCATCATTGGGTGGCATGGCACAAAATCACCACGCCTATTGAAGAAGGCGGATTAGGCCTTCGAGATCTTAGCGAGTTGCAGCAGGCATATCAGTGTCGAATTTGGTGGACATATCAAAAGTAAAATAATTTATGGAGTCAGTATATGCATATGAAATATGGTAGGAGGGGCGATTATCATCCACGACTCCCTGATTCCGCAGTATGGAAACTCATATGTCGAATTCACCACACCTGCATTTCTCAAACGACTGGTATGGGATCATTTCTTAAATGGACGCCAACGCCCATAGGCGAGTTTACTCTCAAGTCGGCCTATGCTATTTGTAGGATGTCAAGGCCAACACAACTATCTACAAAATTTATTTGGTTTAAGCAACATTCCCCATCCACGAAAATATTGATGTGGCGCCTCTTTCATTCGGCCATGCCATTTGAAGACTACATAGGACGGTACTTAGTGGCACGTCCCATGCAATGTCCTTTTTGCAGGGAGCACTCAGCC
>AP025051.1:25625175-25636106 GCA_036186865.1 Eustoma russellianum
CTTCAAGCCATCAGGGACCTATAGCAACCTCAACTGCTCAGACACATTCTTGAGCCAAATATCTACCTCCTCTGGCCGGGTGGTACCCCTGAACATCGGTATCGAGGAGTTCTGCATCTCCGGGTAGAAAAATTAGAGCCCCGGGGGCGGTGCTGGTGCTGCATGTGAGCCATATGTACCTGATGCTGGGCCACCAATGTTGTCAGCATGGCCAAGGTATCTGCAAGGACCTAGGAAAATGGTCCCCTGACCCTGCTGGTCAACTCCATCGTGTCCTCTGATTCCAGCTGGCTGCTCACGTCATGGAGGCATTTTCTGGAATTCAAATTCATGAAAAGGAATTTAGATTAGATAAGAGCAAGTTAAAAGGTTGAACGTAGGGTAAAACGGTATTTAGACAAAAAAACTCACCATTGGCACACACCTCCCATAACACGAACATAACTTAAGTCTAAATCATTACTTAAGTCTACTTTTTTATTAAGGTAAAATCGTCATTTTACAAAAGATCATAACTTACGTCTAGTGATCTAGTTAATCTTGTGCTTCCGAGACAGATCTGAAGCCTGGTCTCTAATACCACATGTAGAGCCCCGCTCTCGAGCCCTAGCATTGAGAACAGTACATCCGTCGTATATCGCTAAGAAAAATACAAGGCGTCGAATCAACTTCTTGCATGTCAGAAACGACGTAGAAATTTTTTTTGCAGAAACGTTAAGTAAAACTCAAATTAACGAGTTAAAATAAACATTATTATCAAAATGAATAAGTACTGGGTCGACGAGACCCAACAATATTTATAGTTAGCAAAGGATCTAAAATAAAAGGTATACTAAAAACATCTATGACAACCCCCAAACCAATAAATGGAAACATCCGCTATAACCCTCGTGCCCCTAGATGCAACTATCAACTGGCCCACTCAGTTATGTTCGCCCCGTCCTTAACAAAGATATGATCGTAGTCCTCGTCCGATTCACCTAGGAAAGTAGGGGTGAGTGACAAAAATGACCCAGTAGATGCTCGTCTTAAACCAATACAAAACGTGCATAACGAAATGATATAACCACATAGCGCATAATTAGGATATAACATGAACATAAAATAAGATAAGTGCAGAAATAAAACACTACACATAAAATACGCAACTACGTGATGCATGTCTTTACCCGCGTGTCACACGCAACAAGAATCATGTCACGCAAAATGGATAGACCTATATGCAATACATGATCTCAAGATTGACTGGATGTCTGTAGCTCGTACACTACAATCCACCCTGACTGATGCCCGTCGCTCGTACACCACAATCCACCATAATCGAGTGCTCATGGCTTGTACCCCACAATGCACTCCACTCGAGCGTCTGAGACCCATACATCTCAACCCACTCTAATGCAATGCACATGCTATGAATGCAATAACAAAGTCGTCTGGGTCCCTTACGTCCGTCCTCACCACCTCTGCACTCAATATTTGGTTCCGTAAATTATCTGAATAGTGAAAAGTTATTATTTATCACCATCCATATTTTCCTTTAGCTTGTATCAATTTTCTGGAATTTTCCACTATTTTTTCCTAATTTGTCCCTATTTAACTCTATTTAATTCTATTTATTTTTAATTACTTAAATTTACCAAAATTCAATAAGTGATAATAATTTAATTTTAACCTTTTATATTTTCTAGAATTTATTTATAACTTTTTAGTATTTAATTATATTTACTGGAATTTAAAATCATTTATTTACCCTTTTCTAATTTTCAGAAATTATTAAATTAAATAAAAAAATTATTACTGGCCGGGTCAGACCCGACTACTCTTTTTCTTCTGGCCCAGCCTGCAACAGGTCTGACCTGCCACCGCAGCATTTTCTTTTTTTATTTGATTAAGTTATTGGGCCTAGCCTGACTTCAGTCCGGCCCAGCCCGTTGGCCGGACGACCCCTTTCTCTGCCTCTTTTTTAATAGATATATAATATATAAACAGGCCAGACCTACAGCACGTCAGTCAGCTGGCCCGCTAGGGTCTGGCTCTGATCCGTGCGCTGGCAGGCCAGTCCATTTCGTCGCCTTCTTTTTTTTAAGCGTAGCCAGCGCGTTTGAGCCACCCCCGCGCGTGATGCTCACTCACGGCCAGTTCCAGCGACGCGTGTGGCTCACGCGCCACTATTCCGGTCGTGTTTTCAACTCCTGAACCATTTTTTTCCTATTTCCAGGCTATATGACCATATTCTAAGGCCAAAACGAAAATTTTTCAAGGCTTCACATAAGAAAAGTTCTAATCTTTTTCATTCTATTTCATCCGTTTACAACCCGTTGGTAACGAAATCCATCAAACCCTTTTTTATACACATAAAACAACGCTGTAACCACATCAAAGTTGCATGATTTTGACATTAATAACAAAACACAACAAATTCAACAATCAAAATACAACACAACAACATATACCACCAAAGCATGCAAATTTCGTACCGAGATGAGGGGGAAGAGGCAACCTACCTCAATTGAAGCTATAAACGAGTAGAATGGATGGATTTGGACTCGGTCTTGGGTTCTTCTTCTTCTCTTTCTTTTCCTTCTCTTTTTTTTTCTTCTCTCTCTTCTCCCCTCTTTTCTATATGTTTTTATTCTTTCTATTTGGGTCTCAGCCGATTTTGGCTTAGGGGAAAGAGGGAATTGAGATTTTAATGATGATGGGGAGGGATTTGGGGGATTGGGGAGAGATTTTAGGGTTTGTTTATTATTTTTTTTAAAATTTAAATCTGACAATCTAAATAAATCAACTCTTCCACCGTTATCCCCTAATTCACGGCACACACACTCATCATTATCTCTCTTTTCTATTTTTTATTTTTATTTACTATATTATTATTTTATTTTTTTTCTTTCCAGACATAACAGCCAGCCTCTCATCTTTTTCAGACCCTAGCGATAGTTTTTGTTGTTACTGTTGTAAGAGCTACACTGGTATATGATGGGCTGTTGTGACATGGGGTGACATGTTATTGAAAGCCGATACATGTTCGTCACTTCATTCCTTTTTGTAAATCAAATTATTAAAATATCATATCATTAACTATATATCTTTGTAACATACTAGGAAGATTAGAATTCAGGACTGGGGCACGCTGATAATGGAACAGGAATTGTCACAGAGCCATTTTCAAACATTTTCACCCTGCTCAATAGGACAGTTGGCAGGCATTTACCATCTTCCACATTTCTATCAATTCCAACCCCCACAACATGGGAAAAGTTCCACTTACCTGTCATGAATAACATAGGCCTTGGTTTAATTCCATGTTATCACTAACTGTAATACCTGGGATATTTTCTTAAAGCACGGATTATGAATTCTTCTGGTAGAAGAAAGTTAGACAAACGCGGGCAAGGAACGAAGAGTACAACAACAACAATCATATCCAGTATATTCCGACGACAGCAAAAGCTATCGTTAGGGTCTGGAAAAGATGAAAGGTAGACAAACAATATCTCTATTCCTAGGGATAGAGAGTTTGCTTCCAATTATTTCAATTTAAGGGAAAAAAAGAAAAAGAAATAAACAATATAAAGAGAAGTTGGAGGGGTGTGTGTGGTGTTGTTTAATCCTCACAATACAAGTGAGTTAGAAATGGAGTTCGAATTTTGGTTTAAGCATTAGAAAGGAGGTGGAGAAAAAAATAAGAAGAGAGAAGAAGAAAGAGAATTTAAAAAAAAAACAAAAACTAAGAAGAGATTAATCCACCCCCTTCCTTGCCCAACAGAACCTAGTGGTGTTTGGTTGGAGAGTCTGTTTGTTTGGGAAGTGAAGGTATGTGTATCACTTTGATATCCAAGTATCTGATAATGGATACCGTTTTTTGATATACTAGTCCCTTTGTCATCAATATAAGAGAAAGAGGGGTATGACCGGTCAACGCCGCCGGCCCGCCGCCAGCCTGTCACTATTCCGGCCGGTTAAATTTTTCCGCTGCCCAAATTCGATACTCATTTCGATTCCGATACATTTCAAACACTATCAATGTATATCATATGTATTCCCACTTCAATACCAAACAACTATCACTTTTAAGCCCAAACTCATATCCTCCAAACCAATCTTTATCATACCCATTTCGATTTTGATTCCGATACCCAAATGCGAACCAAAAGCCAAGAATTCCAACACCTATACATGATTTGAATGTTGAAGATCAGAATATGACCGAAGAAATGGTAAAGACACAATCTCATATTTTGATAAAGAAGGAAAATGTATGTTACGTCAACAGTACTTAATTTTTTTCAAGTTAATGAAGAAAAAACCCGATAAAGTTCGAATTTCAATACTGATTTAGACCCATAATAACGTCACTGGGTCTAGATAGACGCTATACCTGAATTCTATTGAAAATGTGGATCATTATGAAAAATATTTTTGATACTACAAAGCATGAAAAAACTAAGAGAATTCAAAAGAGATACATAGAAAGATTTATTGCTGTCGTATATATCTGAGGATAAATATCAAAGAGGTTGCTTAACTTATTATTGTTGGAGGATATTAGTTCAAGATAAAATACTTGCGACTTTATGATTAATAATGCGGTGTCATATAATTATAAAGTAGATAAATTGGTGTATAAAATACGGTTTACAAACAAAAGACTAAATCATCAGTTCTTATAAAATATGATTTTAAAGTTTAGATAAAAATGGATCGCAATCAATAGAGTTGAAGAACTTTGTTTTAGTATGTCTTGACTTCAGAGAAATGTAGAATTCCAACTCCGTGTACTGGTACATTTTATTTGTACTAAATAGGACCGGCTCAAGTAATTATTTTTACTAGATAATTAAAAATCAATAGATATTACCTATGCTCTTAATTTAGATAATTATTAAATACAGATGTATAAAAAATACTCGTTGCCTTGATTCATTAAAAGCGAGATTCATTTTTGAGTGAATGGTGTCTATGAATAATTATTTAAAATTCACATTCGAAATATAACAATAACATCCCCTTAAAAAGATTAAAAGTTTTGATCACTTAAACTCCACCGATAAAATAATCCAACACGTGGAATCTTACAAAAATAATATGTTTATTAAATAAAATGAGTCAGTAATTTCACTTAATTAAACAGGTATTTGCAATTTTAATCTGTAGAGATAGACAATTAGACTATTTTGAACATACTAGAATCAGATACATAGTGAAGAAAGTCTAATCCTAGCCTTCTAATAAAATAGATTAGGATTTCTGTAAATTCAAATTATATCTAAATATGTAAATAAGATAAAGTAGAAGTCAAAGATACATAAGAAGCTTGTATTTTATCGTCCATTAGATCCTACTGTAGCCTGTAAAAATGCATTTTGTGTTGGCAGAAAGAGAGACATCAAAATCTCAAGAAAAAAAAATCAAATTCTTTTGACTGCCCACTCAGTCAACTAGAGTAAAGTCTTGAACCAGAATACAATAGAAGATCGATGGCGCTGTAAATTGCCAAGAATCGTCTATCAGATTATCGTGACTTAAAAATTGTCAAGAATCGCCTATCAAATTATCGTGACTCAAAAAGAAAATTTTGCATGTGAAATCTCCTAAACCGGCAAACGAAATTAAAAATTTTGTTTGATAATATACGTGCGTAATGCCACCACCAGTATTTTAGCATATGATCCTACTCTAATACAGTACCTAAGTATTCTTTTGATGGTTTCAATACATGCATGATTGCGCCTTTCAGTATGGGTATATGTTATTTAGGGGTGTTCAATGAACCAAATTATTCAAGAACAGTTTGAGTACAATTCGTATCCGGTTTGAGTTTGTTTATTAATTTTAATTAAACGAGTCGAATTCCAACACTTAGTTGGATTCATTTGCTACACAAGCCGAACTGTTCTCAACTTTTCGATTTGTTTGAAGAGTTACAATGGTTTCCAGTCGAATTCAAACAAATTTCAAAATCTCGTTAAACCAAATGAGTGGAGCCAAACTATTTGTTTACCTAAACGAATACAAAATTGAAAACTCACTATTCAACTCGGTTCAACTCGTTTCATCTTTAGAGCTTGAAAACTCATTATTCGACTCGATTCAACTCGTTTTCATCTTTAAAGCTTGAAAACTCACTATTCAATTCGATACGACTCATTTTCAGCCCTGTATGTTCTCAATTACCTTCAAGATCACATCTTTTAGTATGGCTACCTGGTTACGTCTAGTGTTGTAAGTGTTAATCCTACTTTGTGGTCTCACATAATATATGGATGTTACTATTTACTTCTCGGGGACATTCCATGCCTGACAAGGAATTTAGAACAAAACAAAGGGATCAAATTTTTGAAAAAATTAGAGTAGGACAAGACAAATGCTTGAAGCATGAGTATCTTTTTCTTAGAGCATTTTATTTTCTTCTTTGAAACTAGTCCTCAAGAGTTTAAACGGTCTTAATCTTTCATCATGACGAGCTCCAACGCTGCGCTGCACCCTTTTCCCCCCTCAATATGAAAAGCTGAGAGATCAACTGAGATTAAACGGTTGCAATATGCGTCGCGCGCTGACAATTTTATGCAACAGACAGACGGGTCCTCCTCACCGGGTTATGATCCCCTCACCCCCAAATCTTTCACCCCATGCGTCACCGCGTGACACGTGACAGCAGAGATAGGTGGTGAGGCTCGATGAGTGAGTCACACTCATCTAGCCTCATCACCCACTTCTGCTGCCATGTGTCGTGCGATGACGCGTAAGGTGAGGAAAAAGTAGGTGAGATGATCTCATCCTCTCTTCACCCCACCCCACACGGCTCTACCTGACGTGTTGGATTAGACCTTTGATAACACGTAAAAGATGCATCACAAACAAAGCAATGAGGCTTATAGCTCACTTGTTAAAGCATCTCACTGCCTCAACTTGTGCGTCATGTTGGCCAACCCATGAACAACATTACCTCACTACTTTAGAAACACCCGTCTATGGCATGATACATGAAGGTCAAATGTACGTAACTATACTCATGCGTTAGAAACACACATAGGTTGTTTCCAGAAGACCCATAATGAAAATTGCGTCAAGATGTGTTGATCAACTGCTACTTCACAATATAAGAAGCGCATCCAATTTAGTGAATCATTTTGCTTTATTCATTCATATTCCAAAGTCAAAGAAGAATGTATCCTTGACTCCATTGGAAATGAAAACCAAACCATTAGCCAAACCAAAATCCAATTTGATTCAACTGCATCTATCTTTTGGGATCGAGGTATTGTTTGTTTGGCTCTCACCCTCCTCAGATCCTATAGATAGCTTCTGCTGTCGTTAGTAATGGGGTAAAAGTTAGACCTCGCAGAAACAACAAGGGTCCGTCAAGTCAACATTACTGAGTCAACCTCTGCACCCCGAGATCACCTAGGCCAGAAGAGCTCTAAGGTCAGGTCAGCCTGATAGAAAGTTGGGGTCAGGTTCTCAACTCGACCACTACCAAGACAAACAAGCCCGATCACACCCCTTCACAGCTCAGCCGGATTTTGCCTCTTCCATGACAAGCTCGGCCGTTGAGGTCGATTACGGAGCCCTTCCAGGTAAAACGAGATTATTACTAGAACATACTCTTGAGCTCGGCTTGGACACCTCAACAGACTCCTGTCAAATGTCAAGCGAAGCACAACGCCACTACAGATGGCGTCATACGGCGAACATGCAGAAGCATACCTCGCCATTGCTGGCACAACACATGTCACCGGCCCCATAGCCGAGATATGCATTGGCTACTCAGGACGCATAAAAACAATCAGAGAGAAAAAAAAGGACAAGTCTAAATCCAGAGAGAGAAAAAATCATCATCTTCTTCACCTTGAAAATACAGGAATACCGGGTTTTTACCAGAAAACTCCAACCTTCAAAAGTAAATGTATCATCGTAAAAATGCCCAGAGCTGACTTGAACGTCGGAGGTTTTTACTCGGGACTATAGTCCCCGGGTCCTCTAACGGTGTTCTTTGTGCAGGTCAGCAAAGAGACTGTTGTTTTTAATTACCGGAAGCGTAACGACATTAACAGTTCGGATCACCTCTGATCCTTGGTGAAGACTCGACTTCATCATTTGGCGCTAGATGGAGGGCGTGATCCTCCGTCATCTTATTCTTCGGTGACACCAATATATATATTTATATCAGCATGGTTAGACCCCACAGGATGGATTGGGGAATCCTCCAATCCCCGTCTACGTAGAAATGCACGGTCTAGTCCTTTCGAGCAGGTACCCAAAGAGCCAAAGAGGCGTGTGCACAACGCTCCCGAAGTAACAGAGGAGAGGAGTGAGAAAGCAATGAAGTATGTGGCCGAGAATTTAGGTGTTTTTGAGGCCATGGTGGAACGACTTAAGGGCAAGCGCCCTGAAGCTGAGGCGATGGAAGAAGACCTTCCCACGCTTTTCAAGAAAGGTTCGCATCAGCAATCCTCTCGGCTTCCTGGGGGATTTTTGGCTGATGCCAGGCGGTGCAATACCCGGGCCCCAACGGCAGAGTCCATGCCTCCAGCCAAGCATCATCTGGGTGCTAGGCTGCATTCCTTTCAAAGAGAACCACGCGAAGTAGTGGGGCGCAATGTGCGGGAAAGCCACAATGACGTGCCCGGACAAGAATATGCACGCATAGGAAAGAAAAGTCTTTTCTCCTGGGATATTGCTGAGTACACGGCACCGGAGAGTTTCAAGGTGTCGAAGATGGATACTTATGATGGTACTTCAGACCCTACGGATCATCTCTTCCAATTTCAGACTGCTATGAGCATGAAGAATGTTCCGGATCCGTTACGCTGCAAGACTTCTCCCATGTACCTGCGGGGAAAGGCCAGGAGATGGTTCCAAGAGCTTCCACCCCAGTCGTGAGATCCTTGCGACAACTGGCGGTAAAAATTTAAAGCACAATTCGTGTCAAGTACGCCATTTGCCAAGAATTCCTCACATTTGATGACCTTGAGACAAGGTCCTGAGGAGTCAGTGCTTAAGTATATGCACCGCTTTTTCGATGAGTCACTGCAGGTCGGTGACAGGAACAAAGGAGTTGTGGCGGCTGCTCTTATAAACGGCCTTCAATCCGGTCGCCTCTTTTCCTAATTAGCTAAGGTGGGACCTAAATCATTAAAAGAGTGCTTAGAAAAAGCCCACCAGTTTTCTCAGGGGAAGAGGCAAACAGATTAAAGAAAGAGACCAAGCAAGAAGCTCGACGCGATAGTCAACCCCGCCCAACCAGAGAAGGTCGGCGCGAGGGTGTAGAGCGTGATCTGTGCAGTGGGTTCGATCGCATGGGCAGCCGAGGTAAAGAAGGCAGAGATGGTCTGCCTCTCTTAGCCTCCAAGGATAGCATTTTATCTGTTATGGAAAAGAAAAGGTTACGGGATGACCCGAAACCTTTATCCAGGCCAAGGTATAAAAGAGACTTCAAACTCTATTGCTGATATCATCGGGACATTGGCCACGATACTGAAGATTGCAGGCATTTGCCCCAGCTATATGGCAGCTCATAGAGCGAGGTCACCTAAAGAAATTTTATGACCCACGGTCTCGCCTTCATAATCGCTTGGATTTCCGTCGAGGACCACAACAGGATAAATGCAGACCAGAGGAGCCACATCGGCAGCCAAGGCCTGAGGATGGTGAAGATCATGGAAGATTTTGGATTGCAGGTCGGCCACAGGTCAATTCTATCATATACAACATTGCAGGTGGGGCATCTCAAGATACTCAGGGTGAGCCCAGCTCGGCTGGAACGTCATCTGCCTCCCCCCTAAAAAAAGGCCAGGCTAACAAATGAGCTGACTTACGGTCCCGTAGATCCCATTCCTTTGGGGTCAAACAACACAGGCTTGGTGATAGACCTTTGTATTCATCTGGCTCCTGATAATATAGTTGAGGCACGTCGTGTGTATGTGGATACAAGGAGTGCAGCAAATGTGATGTACTATAATGTATATCATCAGTTAGGACTGTAGGAATAGTTAATGAGGCCAGTCTTGACTCCTTTATATGGATTCACCGGCGCGGTAGTGCGGCCAGCAGGTCTGATCACCCTTAGCGTCAGTTTTGGAAGGCCCCCTGTTTATCGCTAGTTATGGCTAGATTTTGTTATGATAAGGGAGAGGTCGGCATATAATATTCTCCTGGAGAGGTTTGCCTTAAGTGCATTAGAAGCAGTGGTATCACCCCTTCACGTCATCATGAAATTCCCATCCCCTGCCGAGGTGGTGACGATTAGAGGTGATTTACAAGTTGCTCAGAGTTGCTATGTCATTGCCACACAAGAGGATGACATAGTGCAACATGTCAGTCTCGATGATTTAGTACCCTCAATTGAGGAGAGACTCCAATCAGACGATGCCGTCCAAGATTTCATTCTTGACCCTCTCAGACCTGAAAACACAATCAAGTTTGGAACTTGGATGCCTGATGACCTCCTGACCCAAGCTCTGCTAAGAGAATTTGCGGTAATCTTCGCTTGGACTGTGGAGGATTTACCAGGAACCTCGGCAACCCTAGCAGAGCACAAGTTGGAGGTTGACCCGCATATGAAGCCTATCAAGCAGAAAAAGAGAAATTTTGCCCAGAAAGGATTTGAGTAATCGCAGAAGAGATTAAGAAGCTCATCGCCGCAAAATTTATGAGTGAGGTTCTATATCCAGTTTGGCTGGCCAATCTAATGGTGGCTCCCAAGCCAGATCAAACACGGAGAATGTGCATTGATTATACCCACCTCAATAAGACATGCCCAAAAAATTGCTATCCCTTGCCAAAGATTTTGTTAGATTCCACATTAGGCCATGATGTTTTTGATTTTCTAAACGCTTTCAAAGGATATCACCAGATAGCTATGGCCAAAGAGGATCAAAAAAACGTTTTCATCACGAAGTCCGGCACTTATTGTTATGTTAGCATGT
>AP025051.1:25638365-25650281 GCA_036186865.1 Eustoma russellianum
GGGGGAAGCCGTTCTCTCAGTTAATGTCATTTTAAAAGAATTTCATCTAAAAAAGATGGATGAAACCCTATACGATCTTTGGAAAGGTCATAAGCCTAGTTAGAAATACTTGAAAGTGTGGGGTTGTCTGGCAAAGATTGATGTACCTAAACCAAGACAAGTGAAAATTGGGCCTAAAATGGTTGACTGCATATTTATGGGATATGCGACTAACAGTAAAGCATATCGTTTCTTAGTGCACAAATTGAACATTCCTGACATACATGAAAACGTTGTCATGAAGTCGAGGAATGCAGTGTTCTTCGAAGATGTCTTTCTAAAGAAAGATAAAACCAATGAAGAAACAAGTACTGGTAAGCGAATGCGTGAGACGACTCTTGAAGGTACTGAGGAACTTCGTCAAAGCAAGCGAGCCAGAATATCAACTTCGTTTGGACCGGCTTTTTTAAACTATGTGGTAGAAAACGAGCTGATGACTTTTTCTGAGGAACTCCTAAAACTTTCTTATAGAAAGAGGCAACAAAAAACGAGATAGACTCGATTCTTCTGAATCACACTTAGGAGTTGGTTGACCTTCCACCAGGGAGCAAACCACTCGGTTGTTAGTAGATTTTCAAGAAGAAATTTAAAGAAGATGGGTCTATCAAAAAGTAAAAGGCCCGGTTGGTAGCTAAAGGCTATCGACAAAAGGAAGGCTTTGACTTTTTTGACACCTACTCACCAGTGACTAGAATCACTTCAATAAGGATTCTAGTTGCTATTGTTGCAGTCTATAATTTACAAATCCATCAAATGGATGTGAATACTGCTTTTCTAAATGGTGAGTTGGAGGAAGAGATTTATAAGGAACAACTGAAGGGTTTGTGGTTCCTGGACAAGAAAATATAGTTTGTAGATTTGTTAAGTCTTTATATGGATTTAAGCAAGCGCCTAAATAGTGGCCTTAAAATTTGATCAAGTGATGCTCGCTAATGGTTTCAAGACCAACGAGTGTGACAAATGTGTCTACATTAAGAACACACAGAATACCTATGTGATAGTATGTCTCTATGTAAACAGCATGCTAATCATGAGCAGTACTCGTGATATTGTCTTAAATACGAAGAAGATGTTGACGAGAAACTTCGATATGAAGGATATGGGAGTTGCCAACGTTATTCTAGGAATTAAAATTTCTAGGGTAGCCGAAGGACTCGGGTTGTCAAAAACTCACTATACTAAATCTATTCTAAAACGCTTCAAAATGATTTATGTGAAACCAGTGAAGACTCCACTTGACTTAAGTATACACTTAAGGAAGAACCAAGGTGAGCCAGAAGCTCATTTGGAGTACTCGCAAGTAATTGGAAATCTGATGTACATAACAACTGTACAAGGCCAGACATAGCATGTTCAGTAAACAAACTGAGCAAGTTTACCATTAATCCAAGTGATGATCATTGGAAAGCTTTGAATAGAGTGATGAGATGCTTGAAGTATACAATGAATCTTGGATTACATTACTCAAGATATCCAGCAGTATTGGACGGCTATTGTGATGCCAACTGGATATATGATAGTAAAGATTCTAAGTCCACCAGTGGATATTTATTCACGATTGGTGGAGGTGTTGTGTTGTGGAAATCCACAAGCAAACATGCATAGCTCGTTCCACTATAGAAACTGAGTTTATAGCGCTAGATAAAGTCGGGAAGAGGCTGAATAGCTTCAGAATTTCTTGGACGATGTGCCACGCTGGCCTAAGCCAATCGCTCCTATACATACACCGTGATAGTCAGCCAGCTATAGGACAAGCTCAAAGCAGCATCTATAATGGTAAGTCTCGACACATGGGTCAGAGACACAATATCATTAGAAGTTAATCTCTAATGACGTGATTTCCGTTGATTACATAAAATAAAAGGAGAATCTGGCGGATCCGTTTACAAAAGGCTTGCCTAGAGATCAGATGTCAAATTTGACAAATGGAATGTGACTAAAGCCTAAAATGCATGGAACTTTGTAACGGAAACCCAACATTTTTGCCTGGATATCCTAAAATCTTGGTTCAATAGGACAACTAAGTTATCAAGTTTCAGTGAGCACTTACTCATTCTGTTAAATAAAAGTGTTGTCTATAGAAAAAGTTAGGATAAGATGAGGCTTTTAATTGTTCCTATATCTTGATATATCAAGTGGGGGATGGCAGAATACGCTTGATAGGAAACACCTATGTAAGCGTGAAGTGTGGTCGCTTCTATGAGAATTTTGCAAGACAAGAGTTCTCTAACACATTTTCTGAAACCATGTGGTTCATGGCCAAAACAAACACAATCATGATAACTAAAAAGGTGTTAAATGAAATGTTGTGTGAGTACTGTTATCTAGCTTCTCAATAAAGGCCGGTTAGTTCAAGACATCAAGTCATTAGTTAGCCAAGTGGATCCGATAGTATATCACTAAGAAAGCTTCAAATCCTGAAGCTACCTCTTCTGATGCAATTTTTTCTTGTTTGACTTCTTGGTAGAGTTTGCATTTGCATTAATTCCCATTCATGTGGGGGATTGTTGGAGAAAATTGGAAGAAATGGGCCAACTTGCAAACTATGGTTAGCAACATACTTTGAGCTGAGTTTTGATTAGTTTTCATTAATGATGAGTGGAAACGAATAAGTTCTTAATTATCTATGTAACGAGTAGATAATTTTGGGCCTTTGAGTCAATCAATTACGATACTGGGTGAATGAAAAATTAATGTTCAAAGTAAGGAGGAAAATTAGCTCTGATCGGCCTATGCCTGGGCATGGGCTCAGGCTACGGACAGTGAGCTGGGGGCCTGATGGGCTCAGGCTTCAGGCTTGGCTGTAGGCTACAGACTGCAGGCGGCGGGTCGAATCCTATCAGCTGAGAAGGAAGTTTGCTTAAATTCAAACTTCTCCAGGTTGTTGAGATCAGCTAAGGTTTAAGTTTGAAAAGTTGTTGAGCTTTAACGGGCTGAGTTGACCTGAAACTGTTATGATCGGAAGGCACAGATTGAATAATTATCGGATCCAGCGGCAGTGCACAGACCTGATGTGGTTATCTGATTCAAGGGTTTAGGCCGAATAGGTATCTGACCCTACGACTGTGATTGAACTGACTCTAACAAACTGACCTCAGATTTCTCCTAAAATATGTAGTCGAGCTGAACTTTGTGGTCATTCATCATCAGAAGCATTTAGATATCAGTCTTCCTTCTTTCTCTGCAATCTTCCTTTCTGCAAATCATCACTTCTTCACTACATACTGCATTTCTGCATTTTCCTAGTCATCCGAAAATCCAAGACATGTTACAAGTTCGTTGAGTTCATACGCTGCAGTGCCACTCGTCTAAACTGATTCCATTGTATCCAGGGAGACGATTCCTTCCTCTAGTTGGGTAGAATATACCGGAGCAATACGTCTTAAGGACAGAGTCTTGGACTCACCTAAAATTTTCTGCTCAGCTGAGCTCGGCTGATCGAGAGTGCGGCACTGTTATTGTGCAGTGTTGCCGAGCTGAGCTCTGCTGTTTTGCTAAGAGCATTCGTTGTTCTGCAGCAATGTTGTACTGAGCTCTGCTGTTGTGCTGATCTCGGCTGAAGTGGCTGATAGAACTGTTGTTCTGTAGTGCTGAGGTGCTGAGGTACTGAGGTCGGCAGGTCTACCATCTGTCCAGAATGAAAATCCAATTGCGCTGCCTGGATTGATCTGACCTGACTGATCGATCCGACCTGAGCTGAGCTCGGCAGGTCGACTGTTGCTTCACTTCACAAGCACACACTGTACAGAATTTACTTTAATTGTATCCAACACTATCTTTACGAACAAGCATCGTCAACCGATAAGACCATAAAGCTGCTAGATGGGCTCTTACATGATCTACTCTTTGAACCTGAAGAGGAAGATATTGTGCAGTAAATTTTGCAGTGGTTGAACCAAAGAGCGTAGAGAGATTTGGAATCCTTACTATTGGATTCTAGAAACGACCATTTTGGTTTTGGTTACTTGCTCGTTTAAGCTATATTCAGGCAAAAACGTTTCAGATTTTTTTAAAAATTTTAAAAAAAGGGCAGTAAAAATTCTAATTTGGGCAGTATGCTATTGGATGTTAGCTGTAGAAATCCGAATTCACTCGGCAAACTGAATTTGTTTCTAATTCAGCATAGATAAATAGTTCCTTTCAGGTAAACGATCTATGGAAGGGTGAAATATCTTTATTATTTCATTTTCTGTACCCCCAAAGGTCACTCAAAGATTGTTGGTTCTTTGTAATATAAATAAATTGTGCCTAAATAATGTGATGGTAACAAAATGCTACAATTAGCGTGGATAAGCTACACTGGTGTTTATTAGTATGTTGGATGAGATAGATGTTGGTCCTTGTAGAGCTTTATATTTGCTGCCTGCAAACGCTTGCAGTTGCATTAACAAAGGCGTGCAGTTATGGGTTACGTGTGTAAGTTTTTATGATGTGTAATTAGGCAAAACAAATATGTGAAGGAGCTTCAAGCCCTCTAGTTATTTAGATACATGTACTAAGAGCTACATATTCACGACATTTTTACATACTTCCTCTCAGCCCGATTTCTTTCTCTACACTTGAGAGAGAGGTATTCTTACGACGTGATCGGCTAAAGATCCTGATCTTTTTCGTTGGGTTGTTCTTTCCCTCCATCTTTTTATCTCTTGTAAATTCCTCTAACTTTGTTATTTTTGTTGGGTTTTATTCAATTGATTGTGAAATAAGTAATCCTGAACATCCGCGGTTAGTTTTGAATCAAATTTAAAGGCGCAATTTGTAATTTTTTTGTTCTTGTTGTCTCTTGGTCTTGGTTTTGGTTTTTCAATTGGAGTGCAATCGTTTATGATTCTTTACTTTCTTGATGAGTGGAATCTTGATGGATTTTCATTTCTTGAATATAATTTCTCCTGGATAGCCTGGGCTTTTTCCTTTGAGGAAATATTTGAAGCTTATTCTGTGATTGGTAAGAGTTGCTACGTAGGGTTTTCGACTGCCCGTTTCTGTTTTACTTAGTTTCTGAGGAATCTTGAATTTCATTCATGACACAAGTCGGATCTTCTTGAATTTGTTGGGATTTCGAACTTGAAAAGGGGAACTCTGCGATAGATTTCACGTCTTCATTGTACATGATATATCCAAAAAGAAATACAGAGAAGACAATATTCTCTCTTTCCTTCTCACGTTCAAAGTTCAATATTGTCGCACTCTAGCTATTTTATCAGTGGTTTGCATTTCAAGTTGATTACTCAATTTTCATTCTTCATGTAAATTGAGATCAGTGATTAGCATTTAGTATTGATTTGAGATTTTGCCTAAAATTTACACATATTGGGATACGGATTTTGATTCTTATTTTATATTTCTTTGCTTTTTTCTTCTATTCTGTTGACTATTTGCCTTATTCAGTTAAAATTGGAAGTTTAGTGCTTGTACTATTGATCGTTCTTGATTTTGCTCCTTATCGTCTTTTCTCGGTGATTTACCTTTTGCAATGTGTGATTCTATATTACATTTGGTTTCAAACTTTTGCCTTCAATAACATGACTGGGAATTTGGTTTTAGTTGCAATCATTGATAGAAAGAGTCATGATTTTTCTACGAGACCATGTCTAGGGAATAGAGGTGTAGGTAATGGGAAGGAAGAGGAGGACAGTTTGCATATATCCTCTTGGAATGTAGGAACCTTAAGTAGTAAATTGTTAGAAGTAGTAGATGTACTTAAGAGGCGTAGGATAGATGTAGCATACCTCCAAGAGACTAGGTGGAAGGAGAATAAAGGCAAAGAGTCTAATGGGTATAAGTTGCTATATTCGGGGTATGATGGGACCAAGAGTGGGGTAGGGTTTTTGGTAAAGTTAGAATTACACATAAACGTGATCGATGTGATAAGATATAATGATAGAAGTATGTTGCTGAAGTTGGTGCTAAACAAGGAGGTAGTGGCAGTGGTCTGCACCTACGCACCCCAAGTGGGAATAGGAGAACAGGATAAGAAAGAGTTTTGGGATTGCTTACATGTAGTGTTGAGAACAATACCTAGGGAGGAACGAATTTGTATAGAGGTGATTTTAATGGACACATTGTAAGGATATCGATGGTTTTCAGTCGGCACATGGCAGGTTTGGTTATGGAGATAGAAATGAGTAGGGTATGGATTACTAGACCTTGCGTTCGCCCACGACCTAGGTATTATAAACCCTTTCTTTAAGAAAAAAGAATCACATGTGATTAACTTTTAGCAGCGGTAGACGTAACACGCATATAGACATTTTTTGATGAGGCATGAAGATTGATGTTGTGGAAAGACTGCAAGGTTATACTAGGGGAGACAGCAGCGACGCAACTCCGTTTCTAGTAGTAGTTGTAGCCTTAAAAGATGACAGGGGGTTAGAAAATTATCATCCAAGATTCGATGGAGAAGTTTGAAGAACAAAAAAATTAACATGTTTAGAGAAAAGGTCATCTCGTGACATTAGATCGATTGTGTGAGGACACGAATCAGATGTAGGAGGCTATGGTGACTACTAGTACTCACATGGCGAGGAAAACTCTTTGTGGTAACAACAGAAAAGACACCATACATAAAGAGGTTCTGGTAATGGAGCAAAGGATGAGCAATGAAAAATAAAGAATAAGCAAGGGGTTTTAGAGAGTTGTTAAGCTGCACAGGACGGGTGAGGAGAAAGTGAGATTGATGGAAACTACAAAATCACCAGGAAGGAGACAAAAGAAGGCAACACAGATGCAAAGAACGCGGCTTATAAAATGATATGTACGAGAGACTAGAAACAAAAGACAAGGAGCATGATATGTTCAAGATTGCCAAAGCTATGGATCAAAAGATGCAGGACCTGAGGAGTTGTGAAGTTTATAAAGGGAGAAGATGTACATATTTTATTCAAAGAACAAGACATCAAGTGGAAAATAGCAAACATACTTCCACAACCTTTTCAACAGCGGGAGGGGCCGACCACAAAGAAAGAGATAGCATCACTATAGAAAAACGACAACATAATAACTGTGACTAATCGGAGCATCACACAAGGAGAGGTGGGTGAGAGCACTTAGAAAGATGGGAAAGAGCTAAGTTAGTTGGCCTGGATAACAACCTATTGAAGCGTGGAAGTGTTTGGGAGGAGAAGAGGTTCAATGGTTTAACTACTATGTTCAACCTTATTTTAAAACAGGAAAATGGCAGATGATTGAGAAGAGGTGCCATCGTCCCTGTATATAAGAACAAAGGAGACACACGTGTTTGTAGGAAGTGGTACGGGTGATTAAGTTGCTAAGCTATACAATGAAGTTATGGCAGAAAGTAATCGAAACTAGAATTAGGGGAGAAACTCAATTATGGTGGGACCAATTTGGTTTGTATGCCAGGACGGTCAACTACGGAAGCAATACAGAATTCTAAGGAGATGATGGAGAAGTATGGGGAGAAGAAGCGCAATCTACATATGGTTTTCATCGAGTCTTGAAAAAGCATATGACGGTGTGCACTTAGACTAATTTGGGATAGTCTGGATGCAAGAAGGGTTCATATGAATTATATAGACTAAATTAGAGATATGTATGATAGGACGAAAATAAATGTTTGTATAACATGTGGAGAATACGGGCTTCTTCCTGGTGGAGGTGAGGTCTCATCGGAAGGCCATTTCTTTTGTATGTTGTCCTAGACAGAAGTTGTCAAAGCTGATCCCGGAGATAGTCCCGTGGTTGTATGCTTTTTGCTGACGATACTATATTAGTTGCAGAGAGTAATCATACCCTGAGGATGACACTAGAGCAGTGGCGAGGTGCTTTTGAGAGAAAAGACTAAGGATTAGTCGTTCTAATGATTGAGTATATGTACTGTGACTTCAGCGGCACACGATGGTGAGAATAGTCAGCTCACCATCGAGGATCAAATGGTTGCACAGGTAAGTAAGTTCAAGTACCTAGATCGTTTGTATAGCAAAGATAGGGAATAATAGTGACATAGCAGACAGGGGTAGGTGGAGGACGGCCTCAGGGATGCTGTGTGACAAGAATTTTCCAACATATTAAATAAAGAGAAATTTTATAGGGTAGCAATTCGGCCGGCAATGTTATATGGAAGACACTGCTGGGCCATCAAGAGGACAAAGTTGCAGAAGATGAAGGAAGTGCAAAGATGAGGATGCTAAGGTGGATGTGCGTGCATACAAGGCTAGACAAGATAAGTAATAGGTATTTAGGGAAAGGTTAGGGACGGCTAGTATAACAGATAAGATAAGGGAGAGGAGACTGAGATGGCTTGTGCATGTCAAGAGAAGAAAGACAATGACGTCTATCAGAAGTAGTTGAAAGCCTCACTGTATAGGGGAAGAGGAGTAAAAGCAGCTCAAACTGACTTGAGATGAGCGGATTGGCATGACCTACTAGATTGCCCTTTCTGAAGACATGGTCAAGGATAGGAGTTCATGGAGGCAGAGGATTAAGGTTAGGAGGTTTAGGCAAAATATAGGGACACCTTAGAGTATACTTAGGGGCTTGGAAACTCTCTACACTTTATGTTGACTCGGCACTTTTTTGTTTGTCTTTATCTTTTATTATTTTTTCATATACACGGTCATCTATGTAAGTGCATATAGAGCCGGAGGTCTCACTGGAAGCCAACTCTCTATCTCTTGGGATGGAGGTATTGTTTGTCAGCCTCTCACATTTCCCAGACCCTAGCGATAGTTTTTGCTGTTGTTGAGATATACTGGTATGGTTGTTGTTGTTGTAAGATCTACACTGGTATATGATGGGCTATGGCGACTACTAGTAGTAGTTATACCGTAAAAGATGGGCGAGGGGGTTAGAAAATTCCCACCCAGGATTCGATGGAGAAGTTTGAAGAACGAAAAAATTAACATGTTTAGAGACAATGCCATCTCAGCAACATTAGATCGATTGTGTGAGGACATGAACCAGATGTGGGAAGCTATGGCGACTACCAATACTCACACAACGAGGGAAACTCTTGAGGTAACAACACAAAAGACAACCGTACATAAAGAGTTCTGGTGATGGAGCGAGGATGTGCAATGAGAAAAATAAGGAATAAGCAAAGGAGTTTTGGAGAGTTGTTAAGCTGCATAGACGGCGAGGATAAAGTGAGATTGATGGAAAACTACAAAATCACCAGGAAGAGAGGGCAAAGAAGGAAATAAAAGATGCAAAGAACACAGCTTATAAAACGATGAGGTGGGTAGCATGATATGTTCAAGATTGCCAAAGCTATGGATCGAAAGATGCAGGACCTAGGAGTCATGAAGTTTATAAAGGGAGAAGATGTGTATGTGTTAGTCAAAGAACAAGATATCAAGTAAAAATAGGAAACATATTTCCACAATCTTTTCAACGGCAGGAGGATCGAGCACAAAGAAAGATAAAGCATCACTACCCAAAAACGACAACATAATAACTGCCGACAGTCAGAGCTGTAGGAATATTGAGGGTTTGAGTGATTTCAAAATAAAGAAATTAGAATATATATTATATAAACGTTGGATATATATATATATATTATATATATATATATATATATAACAAGTGTACATGTATGCATGATAACTTGCCTTATTTAGCTTATATATTATGTTGCCGAACTAACGAGCCATGAAGCTTTAAAGCTTACATCATAGGCGAACATTTGTTGAGTTTATACTATTTTCAGGTGCCAAAATTAATGAACTAAAGTAGTTCATTAAGTGAAGTACTTAGTTAAATAAACTAAGTAGTTCATTAAAGGAAGATGCATTTGGAAAAGACATGAAGGCAACATGGCTATGGAAGGAAAGTTCTCTCCTCCTCCCCACATCAATTTCACACGCCATATATACATAATATATATATATTTTCAGATTTTTTTTAAAGGCACATACACATTTACTCCAACGTACTAATCGACACGTTATATATCTTACGAACGTACGTTTGCGTCACACCACTATACTTAACTCATATTTATGAGTATATTCAGATCTTATATCATATGATATAAGATATGGTGATGACAAATTAAATACGATACGATAAAAGGTTTCTAAACCGAAATTTGTCGTATCGGCGATACCGAAACTTCGCCAACGTGTCACATACTTGCCATAAATAAATGGCCAGCCCATATACATCAAATTTATTAAAATTTTCGTGCCATACACTGTATATTGAGACAAAAAATACTTTCCATGTTGGCACACACAAATCATCCCACATTTAGGCCAAAATGTGAAGATTCCAATTTATTTTTGTCACATGTTTATGGTACCACTTTAAATCAGCCAATGCTGAAAATTAAAGTATATATTATATATATTATGTATAACATAATATATATAGCATGTGCAAAAGTTGGAATTTAAATTAGAGAAAAATCGGGTAATCGATAAATATCGAAAATTCAGTTTCTACGCACTTGACATGGAACGTTTTTCTTGAACATGATGTGGCACGTATCTAGACACTTTTTACATATAATATACATCTTAAAGTGTTCTAGAAATTAAATTAAGGGCTGATTGGAATGTTACATGTGTGTAATATTAAATGTGCACTATTTTACAAAGTTAGCAAAAATAAATTTCAGCACATGCATATACACACTTAAACGTCACCCCAGCTGAGATGGAGCACATGTGGAGCCTTGTTGGCATGTTGATTGGTCAAGAATCAATCATACAATGTTGATGAATCAAAGAGAGAAGCTTACAAAAGGTAAGTTTTCAACATAAACCTCTCTTATGTACATGCTGAAAATTTCAGCATGTCACCACACCTTTGTGGCCGTTTTCTTCATTGTTAAGGAAGATAAATTGTCAATTTTTTATTAAGGAATAAATCAAAGGAGTTATGGAAATGATTTGAATTGTATTAAGTGTGATATTCTTCATATGACACATGCTGAAAGTTTTCAGCATGTGTGAAGGTGTGTGGCCGAATGTAACCTCCTTTTGGTGTCCCAAATTCATTCTCAATCTTGTAGCAAGACTTACCTTAAATAATGGATGAATTTTTATGGAAGAAATTCAAAGAAAAATGGAAGAAATCCAGATTTATTTCATGTGGTTAATGCTGAAAATTTCAGCATTGAAACACCTTGATGTGCCCGATTTTTTTGAGAAGGAAGGAAGGATTTTTGTGTCTCACACTTTATGACAAATTGTGACTATTATGGCATGATTAATAATTGATTATTTGGATATATTTAGTGTTTTTTTCAGAATATCCATGTCATCAAAATGATGACAACATTGAGCTAATCAAAAGGTGCCAAGTAAGCAATGACTAAATGATGGTCCAATGGAGTGATGCCAAGCAAGCAAAACATTGTCACCATGATTGTCTCACACTCTCTCAAGCAATTAAAAGGAATTTTCAAGAGGGGGGAGAGGCTATAGGGGGACGGCTGGACCTATAAGGGAAGAAGAGAAGAACAAACAAAAATAACACCAAGAATTACATTCAAAAGTGATCAAGTGCAAAAGCTTTCTTCTCCTACACTTTCTTTCTTTCTTCTCTTGTAAAAAGCCTATTGTACTTTACTTCTTTCATTCTTGAATAGGCTTCATAGAAACCACCATTCATACATATCTTTGTAAAAGATTGATCAAGGTGTGATCAATCTTCATTCTAGCGAGGTGGTGGTGTTCGTGCAAATTGTACTCACAATACAAGGTTTGTAAAGGGTTGGAGTTAAGGTGTAACTCTATCAACCCTGCGGTAAGGTGTACTGCGTGTGTGAAATTAGTGTGAACCAAGGAAGGTGTTCCTTGAAGACTGGAGTAGGTTGTTTATAACCGAACCAGTATAAAATTCTTGGTGCAATTTACTTTCTGCATTTACGTTTCAGTTTCTGCATTGTTTACTCATATTGTTCACGTTCGC
>AP025051.1:25658461-25686096 GCA_036186865.1 Eustoma russellianum
CGATTTTTTTGAGAAGGAAGGAAGGATTTTTGTGTCTCACACTTTATGACAAATTGTGACTATTATGGCATGATTTAATAATTGATTATTTGGGATATATTTAGTGTTTTTTTCAGAATATCCATGTCATCAAAATGATGACAACATTGAGCTAATCAAAAGGTGTCAAGTAAGCAATGACTAAATGATGGTCCAATGGAGTGATGCCAAGCAAGCAAAACATTGTCACCATGATGTCTCACACTCTCTCAAGCAATTAAAAGGAAATTTTCAAGAGGGGGAAGAGGCTATAGGGGGACGGCTGGACCTATAAGGGAAGAAGAGAAGAACAAACAAAAATAACACCAAGAATTACATTCAAAAGTGATCAAAGTGCAAAAGCTTTCTTCTCCTACACTTTCTTTCTTTCTTCTCTTGTAAAAAGTCTATTGTACTTTACTTCTTTCATTCTTGAATAGGCTTCATAGAAACCATCATTCATACATATCTTTGTAAAAGATTGATCAAGGTGTGATCAATCTTCATTCTAGCGAGGTGGTGGTGTTCGTGCAAATTGTACTCACAATACAAGGTTTGTAAAGGGTTGGAGTTAAGGTGTAACTCTATCAACCCTGCGGTAAGGTGTACTGCGTGTGTGAAATTAGTGTGAACCAAGGAAGGTGCTCCTTGAAGACTGGAGTAGGTTGTTTATAACCGAACCAGTATAAAATTCTTGGTGCAATTTACTTTCTGCATTTACGTTTCAGTTTCTGCATTGTTTACTCATATTATTCACGTTCGCAAAAATAGTAAACGTTTTCTAAAAATTATAAAAATTTCCAGAAACATACATAAACGTTCTAGGGTTAATTTGGCACAAGTTTCAACCCTTTTGGACAAGTATAGGTCAGTCAAACATCTAAAGTTCTGAGACTAGTGCAGTCTGATTTTCAGACTTGCAAAGGTTGAGACTTTGGTGGTATTTGACCTACTTCCCAAAAGAATTTTCAAAAACTGTTTCAACCCATTTCAATATAGTGTGTGAGGAGTTATTGGTCAAATTTTCAGATCATTTGGGCATTCACACAAATAGGAATTAATTTTTCAAAACCATCTACCATTTCTGGCAGATTTGCACAATCTGAGTGCCAACGGTTTTTGAAGGGGTTAAAGGTTGAATTTTGATTTGAAATTTTTAGGGGACCCTCAAAACATCTGAGGCTAAGTTCTCTCAAAATTTCATAATTTTTGGAGACCTCTAACCTGGTTTTAAAAATGTTTTAAAACAGGTCCTGAAAACAGAATCTGTTTTCAGAACTTGAATTGTTCAAGGTTAAAGAAATTTTAAAAAGCACACTTTCCGCACCATCTATTCAACCCCCCCCTCCCCTTCTAGTGGTGCCTTGCAGATCCTACAAGAGCATCACACAAGGAGAGGTGATGAGAACACTTAGGAAAACGAGAAGAGCTAAGACAGTTGGTTTGTATAACATACTCATTGAAGCGTAGAAGCATTTGGGATGAGAAGGGGTTCAATAGCTAACTACTATGTTCAACCTTATTTTAGAAACAGAAAAAATGGCAGATGATTGAAGGAGTGTCATGGTCCCTCTATATAAGAACAAAGGAGAAGCACAGTGTTGTGAGAATTATAGGGGGATTAAGTTGCTAAGCTATACTATGAACTTATGGTAGAGAGTAATCGAAACTAGAATTAGGGGAGAAATTCATGTTACGGTGAACCAATTTTCTTTCATGCCAAGACGGTCAACTACAAAAGCAATACGGATTCTAAGGAGATTGATGGAGAAGTATAGGGAGAAGAAGCGCGATCTACATATGGTTTTCATCGACTTGAAAAAGCATATGATAGTGTGTCACGTAGACTAATTCGGGATAGTCTGGATGTAAGAGGGGTTCCTATAAATTATATAGACATAATTAGAGATATGTATGCTAGGACAAAAATAACTGTTTGTATACTTGTGGGGAATAGAGTCGGGGGTCTCACTGGAAACAGACTCTCTATCTATTGTGATAGAGGTATTGTCTGCGTACCACTTACCATCCCTAGACCCTAACGATATCTTTTGCTGTCATTGGGATATACTGGATACAGATGATGATGATGATGATGATGATGATGATGATGATGATGATACTTGTGGGGAATATGGACTTCTTCCTGGTGCAGGAAGGTCTCCATCAAGGCCCATTTCTTTTCGTAGTTGTCCTAGACGTGTTATCAAAGATGATCCAGGAGACAGTCCTGTGGTGTATGATTTTTGCTAACGATATTATATAGAGTCGCAGAGAGTAGTCATACCCTGAGTATGACACTAGAGGAGTGGCGAGTTGCTTTTGAGAGAAAAAACCTAAGGATTAGTCGTTCTAAGACTGAGTATCGGTATTACGACTTCAGCGGCACAGCAATCGTGAGAATAGTCAGCTCACCATTGAGGATCAAATGGTGTCACGTGTAAGTAAGTTTAAGTACCTAGGATCGTTTTTATAGCAAGATGGGGAATAGATAGTGACATAGCACACCGAGTTAAGGCAGACCCGGGTAGGTGGAGGGCAGCCTTAGGGATGCTGTGTGACAAGAATTTTCTAACAAAATTTAACAGAAGATTTTATAGGGTGGCAAACTGGCAATGTTATATGGAAGAGACTGATGGGCTATCATGAGGACATAGTCGCAGAAGATGGAAGTGGCAAAGATGAGGATGCTAATGTGGATGTGTGTGCATACAAGTCTAGACAAGATAAGAAATGAGATATTCAGGGAAAGGTTATGCATGGCTAGTATAACAGATAAGATAAGGAAGGAGAGTGAGATGGCTTGGGCATGTCAAGAGGAGACAGACAACGATGTATGTCAGAGCAGTTGAAAGCCTCACTATAGAGGGGAAGAGGAGTAAAAGCAGGCTCAAACTGACTTGAGATGAGTGGATTGGCATGATATACTAGATTTGCACCTCTCTGTGGACATAGTCCAGTATATGAGTTCATGGAGGCAGAGGATTAAGGTTAAGGAGGTTTAGGCAAAATATAGAGGCACTTTAGAGTATACTCAGGGGCTTAGATATTCTCTACATTTTATGTTGACTTGGCACTTTTTTGTTTGTCTTTATCTTTTATTATTTGCGCATATACACGGTTATCTATGCAGGTACATATAGAGCCAGAGGTCTCATTGGAAGCAAACTCTATATCCCTTGGGATGGAGGTATTGTTTGCTAGTGTAGCGCCTTGCTCCCGAGCCTTAGAATCGGAAACAGTACACCCGCCGTATCTCGCTAAGGATAATACTATGTGTCGAATCAACTTTTTGCATGTCAGAAACAACGTAGAAATTTTTTCTACAGAAACGTTAAGTAAAACTCAAATTAACGAGTTAAAACAAACATTATTACCAAAATGAATAAGTACTGGGTTGACAAGAGCCAACAGTATTTACACTTAGCAAAGAATCTAAAACAAAACGAATACTAAAAAATCTGTGAGAACCCCCAAAGCAATAAATCCCCTCGTGTCCTAGATGCATCTATCAACCGACCCACTCAGCTATGTTCGCCATGTCCTCAACAAAGATATGATCGTAGTCCTCATCTGCTCACCTGGAAAAGTAGGGGTGAGTGACAAAAATCACCAGTAGATGCTCGTCTCAAACCAATGCAAAACATGCATAACGAAATGATATAACCACGTAGCACAAAATTAGGATATAACATGAACATAAAATAAGATAAATGAAGAAATAAAACACTCCACATAAAATGCGCAACTATGTGATGCATGTCTTCACCCACGTGTCACATGCAACAAGAATCATGTCACACAAAATGGTTCTATACCTATATGCGATGCATGATCCCAGGATTGACTAGATGCCTGTAGTCCGTACACTACAATCCATCCTGGTCGATGTCCGTGGTCCGTATACCACGATCTACCATAACCAAGTGCTCATGGCCCATATACCACATATCACTCCACTCGAGCGTATGAGACCCGTACATCTCAACTCACTCCAATGCAATGGACATGATATGAATGCAATAACAAAGTCGTCTGGGTCCCTTACGCCCATCCTCACCACCTCCGGCACTCAACATTTGGTTTTGTAAATTATCCAAATAGTGAAAAGTTATTATTTATCACCACCCGTATTTTTCCTTAGCTTGTATCAATTTTCTAGAATTTCCTACTATTTTTTCTTAATTTTTCCATATTTAATTCTATTTATTTTTAATTATTTAAATTTACCAAAATTCATAAATTAAGTGATAATAATTTAATTTTAACCTTTTATATTTTTTTGGAATTTATTTAGAATTTTCTAGTGTGTAATTATATTTTTTGGGAATTTAAAATCATTTATTTACCCTTTTCTAATTTTCAGAAATTATTAAATTAAATAGCAATTTTTTAGTACTGGCCGGGTCTACTGTTTTTCTTATGGCCTCGCTCGCAACAGGTCTGGCCCGCCACTGCAGCATTTTCTTCTCTTTTTTTTATTAAATTATTAGGCTTGGCCTAGCTTCGGTCCCCCCGGACCGTTGGCCGACCGGCCCCTTTCTCTGCCTCATTATATATAAATAATATATAAACGAGCCTGACCTGCAGCCCGTCAGTCATCCGGCCCGCTAATGGTCCGGCCCTGATCCGTGCTCTGGCAGGCCAGCCCATTTCGTCGCCTTCTTTTTTTTCAAGCGCAGCCGGCGCGTGTGATCCACGCCCGCACATGAGGTCCACTCATGGCCATTTCCAGCAGTGCATGTGGCTCATGAGCCACCATTCTGGCCGAGTTTTCAACTCCTGAACCATTTTTTTTCCTATTTCCAGGCTATATGACCCTGTTCTAAGGCCAAAACCAAAATTTTTTAAGGCTTCACATAAGAAAAGTTCTTATCTTTTTCATTCTATTTCATCCGTTTACAATTCGTTGGTAACGAAATCCATCAAACCCTTTTTTATACACATAAAAAAATGTTGTAACCACATCAAAGTTGCATTTTTGTGACATTAATAACAAAACACAATAAATTCAACAATCAAAATACAACACAACATATACCACTAAAGCATGCAAATTTCGTACCAAGATGAGAGGAGAATAAGCAACCTACCTCAATTGAAGCTATAAACGAGTAGAGTGGATGGATTTGGACTCGCTCTTGGGTTCTTCATCTTCTCTCTTCCATTTCTTTCTCTCTTTTTTTTTCTTTCTTCTCCCTCTCTTCTCCTCCCTCTCGTCTACTCATTTTTTTTCTTTTATTAGGGATCTCAGGCAATTTTGGCTTGGGGGAAAAGAGGGAATTGGGATTTTAATGATTATGGAGTGGGATTTGGGGGATTGGGGAGAGATTTTAGGGTTTATTTATTATTATTTGTTTAAATTTAAATCTAACAATCTAAATAAATCAACTCCCCCACCCTTATCCCCTAATTCACGGCACACACCCTCACCATTATCCTCTTTTCTATTCTATTTTATTTTATTTTAATTTATTATTTTATTTATTTTTTTTATTTCCAGACATAACATCCTACCCACCTTACAAGAAGTTTCGTCTTTGAAACTGGCATACCTTAATCGAAGAGGTAGGGGTACCGTTCTCGCATCTGCTCCTCCAACTCTCACGTCGCTTCGCGGTCCGTATGGTTGGTCCATGGAACTTCGACATGAGGAATGAACGGGTGTCTCAATACCTGGTCCTTACGGTCCACTATCCTGATAGGCGTCTCTTCATATGTCATATCCGGTCGAATCCTCATCGCTGGCACATCTAGAACGTGACTCGGATCCAGAACATATCTCTTCAGCTGAGAAACATGAAATAAGTTATGTACCTGAGTCAAGGCAGGGGGTAATGCCAGTCGGTAAGCCAAGGTACTGACCTTCTCGAGTACCTCATATGGACCAATGTAGCGAGGCCTCAGCTTATCCCTCAAACTAAATCGTATAACCCCCTTCATGAGTGACACCCTCAAGTAAACCTTCTCGCCCATAGCGAACTCTAGAGGACATCTCTTTGAGTCTGCCCAACTCTTGCTTCTATCTTGAGCAACCTTGAGTCTATCGCGTATTAGTTTCTCTTTCTCTCTAGTCTGCTCAACAACTTAGGACCGATAATAACACGCTCACCAGCCTCATCTCAATGAATAAGGGACCTGCATTTACGTCCATAAAGCGCCTCAAAGGGTGAAGTGCCTATGGCGCTGTGGTGACTATTGTTATAGGAAAACTCAATTAGCTTGATCATATCATCCCAGTTCCCCTTGAAGTCCAATGCACATGTTCTCAACATGTCTTCTAAAGTCTGAATGGTCATCTGAGACTGCCCGTCAGTCTGCCGATGGAAGGAGTGCTCAATCATAGCTTCGTCCCCAACCTTCTCTGCAAGCTGACCAAAACCTGGAGGTGATTCTCGGATCACGGTCTGGAATGATACTGACTAGGGCCCCATGAATACTGACAATATCATCAATGTACAGCGTCACCAATCTCTCCAAGGTCACATCACTCGCCACAGGTAGAAAGTGAGCAGACTTCGTCAATCGTTTAACGATCACCCAAATCATGTCGTTGCCGTTTCTTGTTTTATGGAACCTACAATAAATCCATCGTCACATGCTCCCACTTCCACTTCGGTATCTCCAACAGCAACATCAAACCTCCTCTCCTCTGATGCTCTGCCTTAACCTATTGACAAATGAGACACCTCTCAATGAACTCAGCGATGTGTCTCTTCATACCACTCCACCAATAATGCTTCTTTAGATCATTATACATCTTTGTAGCACGTGGATGAATCAAAAATCTCGAGTTGTGTGCCTCCTTCAACAACTCCTTCCTTAGATTTTCATCTTCAGGCATCCACAACCTTCCTTGGTTCCAAATACTGCCATCATTATGAATCTGAAAGCCCTCAATCAGACTGGTCAACATCCTCTTTCGGATATCTCTAAGCGTCACATTCTTCTTCTGCGCCTCCTTAATCCGTTCAATCAGAGATGGTGTAATAATCAAGGCCTCCAGAACATTGGTAGTGGAATCAACAATGTCAAGATCAAACTCTGCCATCTCTTTCTCCAATGGCGTCTGTCTGGCGTGATTAGACTTTCTATTCAAGGCGTCTGCAACTCGGTTTGCCTTTCTTGGATGGTAACTGATGGTCAGGTCATAGTCTTTCAGTAGCTCAAGCCATCTCCTCTAACGCATATTCAACTCTTTCTGTGTGAATAGATACTTCAAGCTCTTATGATTGGTGAAGACTTCGCACTTCACCGTATAAATAATGACGTCAAATCGTTAACGCAAACACCACTGCTACTAACTCCAGATCATGAGTCGGATAATTTTGCTCATGTTGCTTCAACTGTCTTGAAGCGTATGCTATAACCCTATCTCCCTGCATTGACACGCACCCTACAACAAAAATGTTAGGCTAGAGCCTATGTGTATACAATGGTAAATTGAAATTCATAAACATATACCTAGCCCATTCTTCGAGGCGTCGCTGTAGATGACAAACCCTTCAGTGCCAGAGGGTTGTGTCAAAACTGGTGCAGTCGTCAACCTCCGCTTTAACTCCTCAAAGCTTTTCTCACACTCGGAGGTCCATGCAAACTTGGTCTTTTTCTGATTCAATCGACTCAGTGGTGCTGCAACCCTCGAAAATCCCTCCATAAATTTACGATAATAACCAGCGAGGCCAAGAAAATTGCGTACCTCAGTGACATTAGTAGGTCGGGGCCATTTTGTAATCGCATCTATCTTCTTCGGGTCAACAGAAATGCCCTCCTCAGAAATCACGAAGTCCAAGAAAGTCACACTCTTTGATCAGAAGTCGCACTTGCTGAACTTTGCGTACAAATTCTTCTTCATGAGATTCTCTAATACCTCCCGCAAGTGTTCAACATACGTCTTATCATTCGGTGAATACACCAAGATGTCATCGATGAACACTACTACGAATCGATCCAACTACTCCCTGAATACTATGTTCATCAAATCTATAAAGGCCGCATATGCATGCGTCAGTTCAAAGGGCATTACAAGAAACTCGTAGTGCCCATATCGAGTGCGAAACGCCGTCTTTTCTATATCCTCCGCCTTAATCCTCAACTAATGGTATTCTAATTGGAGGTCAATCTTCGAGAACACTCTGGCACCCTGCACGCAATTTTGTTTTACAAAAGTGATATACGCAATAAACCGAATTCACAACAATTAAAGGGGAACATTACCTTCAACTGATCAAATAGATTGTCGATCCTCGGTAGTGAGTATTTATTCTTTATCGTCATCTTATTAAGCTCACGATAGTCGATGCGTAGCCTCATAGTATTGTCCTTCTTCTTCACAAATGATACTGGTACTCCCTAGGGCAAAACACTAGGCCAGATGAAATTCCTGTCCAGCAACTCCTTCAACTACTCTTTAAGCTCCTTCGACTCTGCTGGTGCCATTCTGTATGGCGCCTTCGAGATCGGTTTGGCTCCAGGTATAAGATCGATCTCGAACTCTACTTCCCTGCTCGGTGGTAAATCTGGTAGTTCATTACGGAAGACATCCTTAAATTCTCATACCACGGGATGTCCTCAATCGATAGAGTCTCAGCACTGGCATTTAAAGCATAAACACGAAAACCCTCAGCTCCTTCTTCAGTGCTCGAGAAGCCTGTGATGCGGTCATACATATCTTTCTGGATGACTTCCTCAACTTGACATCCCCTTGAAAGATGGTTTCTTGCTTATCCTGCGTCTGCATGCGGACCTGCCTCTGATGGCAGTCGATAGTATTATGATATCTCGCCAAGAAATCCATGCCCAGTATAACGTCGAAATCTTGCATCTGGATCGGAATTAGGGTCGCGAAGAACTCCAGCTCATTAATCTTCAACTAGCATTCCTTATGCTGATAATGAGATACTAACACCTGATCGTCGGCGGCTTGAACACGATAAGGGATCTCAAGTCGTTATGGTATAATACTCAGGTTCTTGACGAATCTCTTAGGAACGAACGAGTGGCTGGCACCACTATCGAATAAGACGTAGGCTGGGACTTTGTTAATTAATACCTCACCTAGTACATTCAAAGTTATACATGCAGTACAATCACCAAAACGAAACGAAGTACTTAATTAAAATTGTGAAATTTGAAATTGCTTAAATTAAAAGTACCTGTAACTACGTTCCTGACCTCCTCTACCTCAGCGTCCGCCATGACATGCACACGAACATTGGTCCTCTCTTTTCCTTTGTGCTGCGTCTGACTATGTGGCGGAGGTGCTTCTGCCAGTGTAGGGCAATCTCTGGCGTTATGTCCTTGCTTGTCACAGTTGTAGCAAACCTTCTGAGCCCTCTAACAATAACCTGTGTGTGAACGCCCACACTGTGCACATACCAGAGGTGTAGGTCCAACCGCCTTGAGCAGCTGTGCCGCCATCACTGTGGGACCCTCAATCACAATGACCGAGTCGCCGATCCCTGTCCCTACTGTGGTGGTCCGAAAGATCAGCCGGTTGGGTGGCGGCGTGGAATCTCCCATAACGAAACTGCTCTCGCGGTCTCTTAGCCCTACCGACCGCTGCAACCCTCTCGAGATCACCCTTGACCTCACGACACACCTCCAACAGCTCCTCAAAAGTGGTAGGCCGGGCACAGATGATCAATGACTGAATGCGAGAGTTTAAGTCGGTCTTGAACTTTAGCATCTTTGCCTTCTCGTTATCCATGATGGCGGGCATGCATCTCCCAAGTGCATGTGACCTCTCAAAATACCGGTCCATAGTCATGGACCCCTGTGTCAGAAGCTGAAACTCTATCATCCTCCTCTGAGTGGCACTCTCAGGAACGTAGTGCCTCTGGTACTCCTCCATAAATTGGGTCCATGTCGATGGTGCAGTCAGTCTGTATCCCGCACCCTGCCACCATTTCTCTACATCACCCTCTAAGAATGATAAAACCACACCTACCTTCAAGCCATCAGGGACATATAGCAACCTCAACTGCTCAGACACATTCTTGAGCCAAATATCTACCTCCTCTGGTCGGGTGGTACCCCTGAACATCGGTATCGAGGAGTTCTGCATCTCCGGGTAGAAAAATTAGAGCCCCGGGGGCGGTGCTGGTGGCTGCTGCTGCTCCAGCTGGTGCTGCAGGTGAGCCATATGTACCTGATGCAGGGCCACCAATGTTGTCAGCATGGCCAAGGTATCTGCAAGGACCTAGGAAAATGGTCCCCTGACCCTGCTGGTCAACTCCATCGTGTCCTCTGATTCCAGCTGGTTGCTCACGTCATGGAGGCATTTTCTGGAATTCAAATTCATGAAAAGGAATTTAGATTAGATAAGAGCAAGTTAAAAGGTTGAACGTAGGGTAAAACGGTATTTAGACAAAAAAAACTCACCATTGGCACACACCTCCCATAACACGAACATAACTTAAGTCTAAATCATTACTTAAGTCTACTTTTTTATTAAGGTAAAATCGTCATTTTACAAAAGATCATAACTTACGTCTAGTGATCTAGTTAATCTTGTGCTTCCGAGACAGATCTAAAGCCTGGTCTCTAATACCACATGTAGAGCCCCGCTCTCGAGCCCTAGCATTGAGAACAGTACATCCGTCGTACATCGCTAAGAAAAATACAAGGCGTCGAATCAACTTCTTGCATGTCAGAAACGACGTAGAAATTTTTTTTGCAGAAACGTTAAGTAAAACTCAAATTAACGAGTTAAAATAAACATTATTATCAAAATGAATAAGTACTGGGTCGACGAGACCCAACAATATTTATAGTTAGCAAAGGATCTAAAATAAAAGGTATACTAAAAACATCTATGACAACCCCCAAACCAATAAATGGAAACATCCGCTATAACCCTCGTGCCCCTAGATGCAACTATCAACTGGCCCACTCAGTTATGTTCGCCCCGTCCTTAACAAAGATATGATCGTAGTCCTCGTCCGATTCACCTAGGAAAGTAGGGGTGAGTGACAAAAATGACCCAGTAGATGCTCGTCTTAAACCAATACAAAACGTGCATAACGAAATGATATAACCACATAGCGCATAATTAGGATATAACATGAACATAAAATAAGATAAGTGCAGAAATAAAACACTACACATAAAATACGCAACTACGTGATGCATGTCTTTACCCGCGTGTCACACGCAACAAGAATCATGTCACGCAAAATGGATAGACCTATATGCAATACATGATCTCAAGATTGACTGGATGTCTGTAGCTCGTACACTACAATCCACCCTGACTGATGCCCGTCGCTCGTACACCACAATCCACCATAATCGAGTGCTCATGGCTTGTACCCCACAATGCACTCCACTCGAGCGTCTGAGACCCATACATCTCAACCCACTCTAATGCAATGCACATGCTATGAATGCAATAACAAAGTCGTCTAGGTCCCTTACGTCCGTCCTCACCACCTCTCGCACTCAATATTTGGTTCCGTAAATTATCTGAATAGTGAAAAGTTATTATTTATCACCATCCATATTTTCCTTTAGCTTGTATCAATTTTCTGGAATTTTCCACTATTTTTTCCTAATTTGTCCCTATTTAACTCTATTTAATTCTATTTATTTTTAATTACTTAAATTTACCAAAATTCAATAAGTGATAATAATTTAATTTTAACCTTTTATATTTTCTAGAATTTATTTATAACTTTTTAGTATTTAATTATATTTACTGGAATTTAAAATCATTTATTTACCCTTTTCTAATTTTCAGAAATTATTAAATTAAATAAAAAAATTATTACTGGCCGGGTCAGACCCGACCTACTCTTTTTCTTCTGGCCCAGCCTGCAACAGGTCTGACCTGCCACCGCAGCATTTTCTTTTTTTATTTGATTAAGTTATTGGGCCTAGCCTGACTTCAGTCCGGCCCAGCCCGTTGGCCGGACGACCCCTTTCTCTGCCTCTTTTTAATAGATATATAATATATAAACAGGTCAGACCTACAGCACGTCAGTCAGCCGGCCCGCTAGGGTCTGGCTCTGATCCGTGTGCTGGCAGGCCAGTCCATTTCGTCGCCTTCTTTTTTTAAGCGTAGCCAGCGCGTTTGAGCCACCCCCGCGCGTGATGCTCACTCACGGCCAGTTCCAGCGACGCGTGTGGCTCACGCGCCACTATTCCGGTCGTGTTTTCAACTCCTGAACCATTTTTTTCCTATTTCCAGGCTATATGACCATATTCTAAGGCCAAAACGAAAATTTTTCAAGGCTTCACATAAGAAAAGTTCTAATCTTTTTCATTCTATTTCATCCGTTTACAACCCGTTGGTAACGAAATCCATCAAACCCTTTTTTATACACATAAAACAACGCTGTAACCACATCAAAGTTGCATGATTTTGACATTAATAACAAAACACAACAAATTCAACAATCAAAATACAACACAACAACATATACCACCAAAGCATGCAAATTTCGTACCGAGATGAGGGGGAAGAGGCAACCTACCTCAATTGAAGCTATAAACGAGTAGAATGGATGGATTTGGACTCGGTCTTGGGTTCTTCTTCTTCTCTCTTTCTTTTCCTTCTCTTTTTTTTTCATTCTTCTCTCTCTTCTCCTCCCTCTTTTCTATATGTTTTTATTCTTTCTATTTGGGTCTCAGCCGATTTTGGCTTAGGGGAAAGAGGGAATTGAGATTTTAATGATGATGGGGAGGGATTTGGGGGATTGGGGAGAGATTTTAGGGTTTGTTTATTATTTTTTTTTAAAATTTAAATCTGACAATCTAAATAAATCAACTCTTCCACCGTTATCCCCTAATTCACGGCACACACACTCATCATTATCCTCTTTTCTATTTTATTTTATTTTTATTTACTATATTATTATTTTATTTTTTTTCTTTCCAGACATAACAGCCAGCCTCTCATCTTTTTCAGACCCTAGCGATAGTTTTTGTTGTTACTGTTGTAAGAGCTACACTGGTATATGATGGGCTGTTGTGACATGGGGTGACATGTATTGAAAGCCGATACATGTTCGTCACTTCATTCCTTTTTGTAAATCAAATTATTAAAATATCATATCATTAACTATATATCTTTGTAACATACTAGGAAGATTAGAATTCAAGACTGGGGCACGCTGATAATGGAACATGAATTGTCACAGAGCCATTTTCAAACATTTTCACCCTGCTCAATAGGACAGTTGGCAGGCATTTACCATCTTCCACATTTCTATCAATTCCAACCCCCACAACATGGGAAAAGTTCCACTTACCTGTCATGAATAACATAGGCCTTGGTTTAATTCCATGTTATCACTAACTGTAATACCTGGGATATTTTCTTAAAGCACGGATTATGAATTCTTCTGGTAGAAGAAAGTTAGACAAACGCGGGCAAGGAACGAAGAGTACAACAACAACAATCATATCCAATATATTCCGACGACAGCAAAAGCTATCGTTAGGGTCTGGAAAAGATGAAAGGTAGACAAACAATATCTCTATTCCTAGGGATAGAGAGTTTGCTTCTAATTATTTCAATTTAAGGGAAAAAAAGAAAAAGAAATAAACAATATAAAGAGAAGTTGGAGGGGTGTGTGTGGTGTTGTTTAATCCCCACAATACAAGTGAGTTAGAAATGGAGTTCGAATTTTGGTTTAAGCATTAGAAAGGAGGTGGAGAAAAAAAATAAGAAGAGAAGAAGAAAGAGAATTTAAAAACAAAAAACAAAAACTAAGAAGAGATTAATCCACCCCCTTCCTTGCCCAACAGAACCTAGGTGGTGTTTGGTTGGAGAGTCTGTTTGTTTGGGAAGTGAAGGTATGTGTATCACTTTGATATCCAAGTATCTGATAATGGATATCGTTTTTTGATATACTAGTCCTTTTGTCATCAATATAAGAGAAATAGGGGTATGACCGGTCAACGCCGCCGGCCGCCGCCAGCCTGTCACTATTCCGGCCGGTTAAATATTTTCGGCTGCCCAAATTCGATACTCATTTCAATTCCGATACATTTCAAACACTATCAATGTCTATCATATGTATTCCCACTTCAATACCAAACAACTATCACTTTTAAGCCCAAACTCATATCCTCCAAACCAATCTTTATCATACCCATTTCGATTTTGATTCCGATACCCAAATGCGAACCAAAAGCCAAGAATTCCAACACCTATACATGATTTGAATGTTGAAGATCAGAATATGACCGAAGAAATGGTAAAGACACAATCTCATATTTTGATAAAGAAGGAAAATGTATGTTACGTCAACAGTACTTAATTTTTTTCAAGTTAATGAAGAAAAAACCCGATAAAGTTCCAATTTCAATACTGATTTAGACCCATAATAACGTCACTGGGTCTAGATAGACGCTATACCTGAATTCTATTGAAAATTGTGGATCATTATGAAAAATATTTTTGATACTACAAAGCATGAAAAAACTAAGAGAATTCAAAAGAGATACATAGAAAGATTTATTGCTGTCGTATATATCTGAGGATAAATATCAAAGAGGTTGCTTAACTTATTATTGTTGGAGGATATTAGTTCAAGATAAAATACTTGCGACTTTATGATTAATAATGCGGTGTCATATAATTATAAAGTAGATAAATTGGTGTATAAAATACGGTTTACAAACAAAAGACTAAATCATCAGTTCTTATAAAATATGATTTTAAAGTTTAGATAAAAATGGATCGCAATCAATAGAGTTGAAGAACTTTGTTTTAGTATGTCTTGACTTCAGAGAAATGTAGAATTCCAACTCCGTGTACTGGTACATTTTATTTGTACTAAATAGGACCGGCTCAAGTAATTATTTTTACTAGATAATTAAAAATCAATAGATATTACCTATGCTCTTAATTTAGATAATTATTAAATACAGATGTATAAAAAATACTCGTTGCCTTGATTCATTAAAAGCGAGATTCATTTTTGAGTGAATGGTGTCTATGAATAATTATTTAAAATTCACATTCGAAATATAACAATAACATCCCCTTAAAAAGATTAAAAGTTTTGATCACTTAAACTCCACCGATAAAATAATCCAACACGTGGAATCTTACAAAAATAATATGTTTATTAAATAAAATGAGTCAGTAATTTCACTTAATTAAACAGGTATTTGCAATTTTAATCTGTAGAGATAGACAATTAGACTATTTTGAACATACTAGAATCAGATACATAGTGAAGAAAGTCTAATCCTAGCCTTCTAATAAAATAGATTAGGATTTCTGTAAATTCAAATTATATCTAAATGGATAAGATAAAGTAGAAGTCAAAGATACATAAGAAGCTTGTATTTTATCGTCCATTAGATCCTACTGTAGCCTGTAAAAATGCATTTTGTGTTGGCAGAAAGAGAGACATCAAAATCTCAAGAAAAAAAAAAATCAAATTCTTTTGACTGCCCACTCAGTCAACTAGAGTAAAGTCTTGAACCAGAATACAATAGAAGATCGATGGCGCTGTAAATTGCCAAGAATCGTCTATCAGATTATCGTGACTTAAAAATTGTCAAGAATCGCCTATCAAATTATCGTGACTCAAAAAGAAAATTTTGCATGTGAAATCTCCTAAACCGGCAAACGAAATTAAAAATTTTGTTTGATAATATACGTGCGTAATGCCACCACCAGTATTTTAGCATATGATCCTACTCTAATACAGTACCTAAGTATTCTTTTGATGGTTTCAATACATGCATGATTGCGCCTTTCAGTATGGGTATATGTTATTTAGGGGTGTTCAATGAACCAAATTATTCAAGAACAGTTTGAGTACAATTCGTATCCGGTTTGAGTTTGTTTATTAATTTTAATTAAACGAGTCGAATTCCAACACTTAGTTGGATTCATTTGCTACACAAGCCGAACTGTTCTCAACTTTTCGATTTGTTTGAAGAGTTACAATGGTTTCCAGTCGAATTCAAACAAATTTCAAAATCTCGTTAAACCAAATGAGTGGAGCCAAACTATTTGTTTACCTAAACGAATACAAAATTGAAAACTCACTATTCAACTCGGTTCAACTCGTTTCATCTTTAGAGCTTGAAAACTCATTATTCGACTCGATTCAACTCGTTTTCATCTTTAAAGCTTGAAAACTCACTATTCAATTCGATACGACTCATTTTCAGCCCTATATGTTCTCAATTACCTTCAAGATCACATCTTTTAGTATGGCTACCTGGTTACGTCTAGTGTTGTAAGTGTTAATCCTACTTTGTGGTCTCACATAATATATGGATGTTACTATTTACTTCTCGGGGACATTCCATGCCTGACAAGGAATTTAGAACAAAACAAAGGGATCAAATTTTTGAAAAAATTAGAGTAGGACAAGACAAATGCTTGAAGCATGAGTATCTTTTTCTTAGGGCATTTTATTTTCTTCTTTGAAACTAGTCCTCAAGAGTTTAAACGGTCTTAATCTTTCATCATGACGAGCTCCAACGCTGCGCTGCACCCTTTTCCCCCCTCAATATGAAAAGCTGAGAGATCAACTGAGATTAAACGGTTGCAATATGCGTCGCGCGCTGACAATTTTATGCAACAGACAGACGGGTCCTCCTCACCGGGTTATGATCCCCTCACCCCCAAATCTTTCACCCCATGCGTCACCGCGTGACACGTGACAGCAGAGATAGGTGGTGAGGCTCGATGAGTGAGTCACACTCATCTAGCCTCATCACCCACTTCTGCTGCCATGTGTCGTGCGATGACGCGTAAGGTGAGGAAAAAGTAGGTGAGATGATCTCATCCTCTCTTCACCCCACCCCACACGGCTCTACCTGACGTGTTGGATTAGACCTTTGATAACACGTAAAAGATGCATCACAAACAAAGCAATGAGGCTTATAGCTCACTTGTTAAAGCATCTCACTGCCTCAACTTGTGCGTCATGTTGGCCAACCCATGAACAACATTACCTCACTACTTTAGAAACACCCGTCTATGGCATGATACATGAAGGTCAAATGTACGTAACTATACTCATGCGTTAGAAACACACATAGGTTGTTTCCAGAAGACCCATAATGAAAATTGCGTCAAGATGTGTTGATCAACTGCTACTTCACAATATAAGAAGCGCATCCAATTTAGTGAATCATTTTGCTTTATTCATTCATATTCCAAAGTCAAAGAAGAATGTATCCTTGACTCCATTGGAAATGAAAACCAAACCATTAGCCAAACCAAAATCCAATTTGATTCAACTGCATCTATCTTTTGGGATCGAGGTATTGTTTGTTTGGCTCTCACCCTCCTCAGATCCTATAGATAGCTTCTGCTGTCGTTAGTAATGGGGTAAAAGTTAGACCTCGCAGAAACAACAAGGGTCCGTCAAGTCAACATTACTGAGTCAACCTCTGCACCCCGAGATCACCTAGGCCAGAAGAGCTCTAAGGTCAGGTCAGCCTGATAGAAAGTTGGGGTCAGGTTCTCAACTCGACCACTACCAAGACAAACAAGCCCGATCACACCCCTTCACAGCTCAGCCGGATTTTGCCTCTTCCATGACAAGCTCGGCCGTTGAGGTCGATTACGGAGCCCTTCCAGGTAAAACGAGATTATTACTAGAACATACTCTTGAGCTCGGCTTGGACACCTCAACAGACTCCTGTCAAATGTCAAGCGAAGCACAACGCCACTACAGATGGCGTCATACGGCGAACATGCAGAAGCATACCTCGCCATTGCTGGCACAACACATGTCACCGGCCCCATAGCCGAGATATGCATTGGCTACTCAGGACGCATAAAAACAATCAGAGAGAAAAAAAAGGACAAGTCTAAATCCAGAGAGAGAAAAAATCATCATCTTCTTCACCTTGAAAATACAGGAATACCGGGTTTTTACCAGAAAACTCCAACCTTCAAAAGTAAATGTATCATCGTAAAAATGCCCAGAGCTGACTTGAACGTCGGAGGTTTTTACTCGGGACTATAGTCCCCGGGTCCTCTAACGGTGTTCTTTGTGCAGGTCAGCAAAGAGACTGTTGTTTTTAATTACCGGAAGCGTAACGACATTAACAGTTCGGATCACCTCTGATCCTTGGTGAAGACTCGACTTCATCATTTGGCGCTAGATGGAGGGCGTGATCCTCCGTCATCTTATTCTTCGGTGACACCAATATATATATTTATATCAGCATGGTTAGACCCCACAGGATGGATTGGGGAATCCTCCAATCCCCGTCTACGTAGAAATGCACGGTCTAGTCCTTTCGAGCAGGTACCCAAAGAGCCAAAGAGGCGTGTGCACAACGCTCCCGAAGTAACAGAGGAGGAGCGTGAGAAAGCAATGAAGTATGTGGCCGAGAATTTAGGTGTTTTTGAGGCCATGGTGGAACGACTTAAGGGCAAGCGCCCTGAAGCTGAGGCGATGGAAGAAGACCTTCCCACGCTTTTCAAGAAAGGTTCGCATCAGCAATCCTCTCGGCTTCCTGGGGGATTTTTGGCTGATGCCAGGCGGTGCAATACCCGGGCCCCAACGGCAGAGTCCATGCCTCCAGCCAAGCATCATCTGGGTGCTAGGCTGCATTCCTTTCAAAGAGAACCACGCGAAGTAGTGGGGCGCAATGTGCGGGAAAGCCACAATGACGTGCCCGGACAAGAATATGCACGCATAGGAAAGAAAAGTCTTTTCTCCTGGGATATTGCTGAGTACACGGCACCGGAGAGTTTCAAGGTGTCGAAGATGGATACTTATGATGGTACTTCAGACCCTACGGATCATCTCTTCCAATTTCAGACTGCTATGAGCATGAAGAATGTTCCGGATCCGTTACGCTGCAAGACTTCTCCCATGTACCTGCGGGGAAAGGCCAGGAGATGGTTCCAAGAGCTTCCACCCCAGTCGTGAGATCCTTGCGACAACTGGCGGTAAAAATTTAAAGCACAATTCGTGTCAAGTACGCCATTTGCCAAGAATTCCTCACATTTGATGACCTTGAGACAAGGTCCTGAGGAGTCAGTGCTTAAGTATATGCACCGCTTTTTCGATGAGTCACTGCAGGTCGGTGACAGGAACAAAGGAGTTGTGGCGGCTGCTCTTATAAACGGCCTTCAATCCGGTCGCCTCTTTTCCTAATTAGCTAAGGTGGGACCTAAATCATTAAAAGAGTGCTTAGAAAAAGCCCACCAGTTTTCTCAGGGGAAGAGGCAAACAGATTAAAGAAAGAGACCAAGCAAGAAGCTCGACGCGATAGTCAACCCCGCCCAACCAGAGAAGGTCGGCGCGAGGGTGTAGAGCGTGATCTGTGCAGTGGGTTCGATCGCATGGGCAGCCGAGGTAAAGAAGGCAGAGATGGTCTGCCTCTCTTAGCCTCCAAGGATAGCATTTTATCTGTTATGGAAAAGAAAAGGTTACGGGATGACCCGAAACCTTTATCCAGGCCAAGGTATAAAAGAGACTTCAAACTCTATTGCTGATATCATCGGGACATTGGCCACGATACTGAAGATTGCAGGCATTTGCCCCAGCTATATGGCAGCTCATAGAGCGAGGTCACCTAAAGAAATTTTATGACCCACGGTCTCGCCTTCATAATCGCTTGGATTTCCGTCGAGGACCACAACAGGATAAATGCAGACCAGAGGAGCCACATCGGCAGCCAAGGCCTGAGGATGGTGAAGATCATGGAAGATTTTGGATTGCAGGTCGGCCACAGGTCAATTCTATCATATACAACATTGCAGGTGGGGCATCTCAAGATACTCAGGGTGAGCCCAGCTCGGCTGGAACGTCATCTGCCTCCCCCCTAAAAAAAGGCCAGGCTAACAAATGAGCTGACTTACGGTCCCGTAGATCCCATTCCTTTGGGGTCAAACAACACAGGCTTGGTGATAGACCTTTGTATTCATCTGGCTCCTGATAATATAGTTGAGGCACGTCGTGTGTATGTGGATACAAGGAGTGCAGCAAATGTGATGTACTATAATGTATATCATCAGTTAGGACTGTAGGAATAGTTAATGAGGCCAGTCTTGACTCCTTTATATGGATTCACCGGCGCGGTAGTGCGGCCAGCAGGTCTGATCACCCTTAGCGTCAGTTTTGGAAGGCCCCCTGTTTATCGCTAGTTATGGCTAGATTTTGTTATGATAAGGGAGAGGTCGGCATATAATATTCTCCTGGAGAGGTTTGCCTTAAGTGCATTAGAAGCAGTGGTATCACCCCTTCACGTCATCATGAAATTCCCATCCCCTGCCGAGGTGGTGACGATTAGAGGTGATTTACAAGTTGCTCAGAGTTGCTATGTCATTGCCACACAAGAGGATGACATAGTGCAACATGTCAGTCTCGATGATTTAGTACCCTCAATTGAGGAGAGACTCCAATCAGACGATGCCAGTCCAAGATTTCATTCTTGACCCTCTCAGACCTGAAAACACAATCAAGTTTGGAACTTGGATGCCTGATGACCTCCTGACCCAAGCTCTGCTAAGAGAATTTGCGGTAATCTTCGCTTGGACTGTGGAGGATTTACCAGGAACCTCGGCAACCCTAGCAGAGCACAAGTTGGAGGTTGACCCGCATATGAAGCCTATCAAGCAGAAAAAGAGAAATTTTGCCCAGAAAGGATTTGAGTAATCGCAGAAGAGATTAAGAAGCTCATCGCCGCAAAATTTATGAGTGAGGTTCTATATCCAGTTTGGCTGGCCAATCTAATGGTGGCTCCCAAGCCAGATCAAACACGGAGAATGTGCATTGATTATACCCACCTCAATAAGACATGCCCAAAAAATTGCTATCCCTTGCCAAAGATTTTGTTAGATTCCACATTAGGCCATGATGTTTTTGATTTTCTAAACGCTTTCAAAGGATATCACCAGATAGCTATGGCCAAAGAGGATCAAGAAAAAACGTCTTTCATCACGAAGTCCGGCACTTATTGTTATGTTAGCATGCTGTTTGGATTGAAGAATGATGGGGCAGCATATCACAGGCTAGTAGACACTATGTTTAGTGAACAAATTGGGCGGATTATGAAGGTATATATAGACGATATGCTTATCAAGAAAAGGTCTCCTGGTTAGTATATACAGAATTTAAGAGAAGTTTTTGTTATTTTAAGAGATTCGCGCATGAGGTTGAACCTAAAGAAATGTACCTTTGGGATGCGCACTGGCAAGTTCTTGGAGTACATGGTTTCGAAAGATAAAGTGCAAGTTAATCCTGCCAAAATAGAAGCTCTGCGACGATGCACCCCCTCGAAATGTCAAGGAAGTTCAGCGGCTAACAGGTAGAATAGCCGCACTAAGCAGATTTTTATCTAAATCCGCTGAGAGGTAGCTCCTTTTTCTTTCAAATTTTGAAAAAGAAAACTTCATTCCAATGAGATGAACAGTGTCAGCAAGTCTTTGACGATTTAAAATCTTATTTAGCTGATGCGCCCATGCTGACCTCACCCTTGTCTGGGGAGGTATTGTATATATACTTGGCAGTATTGCCATGAAGCTGTAAATCAATTCTGCTCGGGGAGCTGGACGATGTGAAGAGACTGATTTACTTTGTTAGTAAGATCTTGCACGGGCCCGAGGTGCGGTATTCTAACACCAAGAAAGTCATCCTAGCACTCGCAGTGGCTGCAAGAAAGTCCAGACCATATTTACAAGCCCATCCCATTGTGATGGTTACAGATCAGCCCTTACAACAAATTTTAACAAGGCCGAACACGTCTGGTCGAGCTACCAAGTGGGCTATAGAACTTGTCGAGTATGACATTGAATATAAACCACGGACCTCGGTCAAGGCTCAGGCCTTAGCCGACTTCCTTGCTAAGGGAATATCGATAGAGGATGAGCCCTCACCTGAAAATGACTGGATTTTATATGTGGATGGATCCTCATCTCGGGACGGATGTGGAGCAAAACTCCTAATAATTAGCCAGAAGAAGGAGGAATTTGAGTATGTGCTCCGAATTAACTTCGAGTCTACCAATAATGAAGCCGAGTACGAAGCGTTAATAGCAGGATTAAGCCTTGTGCGAAAGCTTGGGGCTCGGCGAATTACTTCACGAAGTGATTCCCAGCTTATCATCTCCCAAGTTAATGGAGATTACGAGGCCAAGGAGGACAACATGAAACGATATTTGGTCAATGTACAACAGCTCGATGAAATGTTTGAACACTTTGGCATTGAACACATCCTCAGGTCGGTTAACAAACGAGCTGATGCACTATCTCGTTTGGCTTCGTCCACCCCAGCTGCCCTGGGGAAAAAGATAGTTGCGGAGCTGGTGAAACATCGTGTATTTGACGCCAATGAAGTGCTCCAGACCAACTACCATGGCACATGAATGGATGAAATAGTTAACTTCTTAGAGCGTGGAATTCAACTTACTGACAAACGTGCAGCTAAAAGGCTGCGCACGAAAGCTTCTAGGTACGCTATCTTTAATGAACATTTGTATAAAAAGTCTTTTTCGTAGCCATGGTTACGGTGTGTTAGTGAAGAAGAAGGAGACTATATACTCCAAGAAATGCATGGGAATCTGTGGAAGCCATTCAGGAGCACGTTTGCTAGCACGCAAATGTTATCTAGCTAGTTATTACTGGCCCACTCTACACCAAGATGCTATAGAGTTGGTTAAAAGATGTCAATCCTGCCAGTTACATGCTCCTATTTCTCATCTCCCTAGCCAAGAGTTGACATGTATCATAAGTACATGGTCATTTGTGCAATAGGGGATTGATCCCGTGGGGCTTTTGCCCCAAGCTCCAGGATCTGTTAAATATCTGCTAATCGCAGTCGATTATTTCACCAAATGGTTTGAGGCTGAGCCGCTGGCCAGCATCACAGGAGGTCAAATGAAAAAGTTCTTCTGGAAGAATATAATATGTCGCTTTGGTCTACCCCGAGTGCTTATCTCAGATAACGGAAAGTAGTTCATTGAAGATCCAGTCAAAAACTGGTGTGCTGAGCTTCATATTGTACAACGATTCACTTCAGTAGCACATCCACAAGCAAACGGGCAAGTTGAACTGGCCAACAGAACTCTGAAAGAGGGTATCGAAAGGCGCTTGGACCGAGCAGGAGCAGGATGGGTTGATGAGCTCCCCTACGTTTTGTGCATATCGAACTACACCTTCCAGCTCGACCAAGGAAACACCTTTTGCCTTGGTTTATGGCACAGAGGCTGTCATTCCACCCGAGATCGGATCTCAATCATCCCCGACAGATTATTACTCAGTTCAGACCAATGATCAAGAATTGCGCTTAAACTTGGATGAGCTAGAGGAGAAAAGAGATCAAGCTTTCATTCGGATGCCACAATACAAGAACTTAATTGCTCAGTATTACAATGCACGAGTACGACCAAGAACTTATCAGGTCGGAGACCTAGTATAACGCAATGCAACAAGTCATCCAGCACCTTCGGGAGCTTTGGACCCCAGATGGGAAGATCCCTATCGTATTTCTGAGGTAAGGTCTGCAGGAGCCTAAGTTGCAGACCTTGGAGGGCAAGACATTGCCCCGAACCTGGCACTCGGCACATCTGAAATTCTTCCACCAATGATGTATACAGATTTTGCATGCTATGAAATTTATCTCACTTCTATTCGCTGCAGATTTCAATAATCTTTTCAATAAAATCAGCAGAGCTGAAATCACAAAGCATGTCTTAACAAAGAATAGGGATAGGAATCCCCACACAGTCCTCGGCAGGACTGAGGCATATACCCACTGAGGGACGTAAATTGTGAACAAGTTTCACAATCACCCGAAAAGGGCTGAAGAGGTGCAATAAACATAAAAAAAACCTAGCAGGTCTAGGAAAAGATGATCTATCTCAAACATACTAAAAATCTCACCTCTAGTTGAGCTGAGGTTAAAGGTAAGTCATGAAATTGCGTTATTAAAGAAACTCGGCAGAACTGAGATCTGACCTTGGTCAAAACCAAGACAAAAATAGACAAAGTCTAAACAGAAGCTTGATTATTAAAAGTTGGCATAGCCGAGTTGGAAAATACTGTCATTAACATGGTAGAGCCGGAGTGGAGAACTTTTTCGCGATCAATTTCCCAGATATTACCAAGGTAATCCGGCCTGAAATTATTCGTAGTTAAATTTCAAGGTCACTTTGAAGGGACAACAGCACAAAGAACAAGATAGACTTATTGGCAAGTAAAGAAAAATTTGAAGTAGAAAATGAAAAAAGACGGAAGAGTTGAAATCTCATTAGTCGGAGAAATGAAGAACACACAATACAAATGTTTTATTCTACTCAAAGTTCCATAAGGTCAGCTCCTTCCTTGAATTTCTCAAGCAATTCATCAAAATCTTCAAAGGCCCGAGAGTTGTACAGCTCCGCAATTCGAGGGTTTTGCTTGTCTAAGGTAGGAGCAACCTCTAAGCAGACCTCGATACTCTTTGTTTGGCCAGCCTACAAAATTGAGTTCTGCATTATGAGGAGGTTGTCTGTCAAGAACTCAGACCGCTTGAATTCTGCAATAGCTTCCGTCCGGACAATTTCAAGGTGCTCCTCAACTTGCTTGAGTAACCTCTGCCTGAATCCTTCTCAGATGATCATCAAACTGCAGAACCAAAGCAGCCTTGTCTTTCTTTTCCAGCTCCAACTCCCGCTGTAGGTACTCAACTTACGACCGGGCCTAAGTAGATGTGAGTTCCAGATATGCAACTTTGTTAGTCAGCTCATCTATCTGGGAGTTGGCAGTAGCCAAGTGAGTCTCAAATGCTTCTTTTTCCTCTCGAAGTGTGGTGTTCTCCAACTTCAGAGAGGAATTTTGTGACTTCAAAGAAGAATTCTCCTCCTTCAGCTGAGAAGCTTCGGACTTTAAAGGCTCAACCTCTTGGCTTAAAATCTCAAAATGCCTACTAAGCAAGGTACATTTAAGGCTCTCGTCAGTCGCTATCTTTCGCAGCTCTTCTGTCCTTGCAAGATAATTGTACGTCTGCACCCAAATATGTACAAGTTCCACAAATCAGTCTGAGTTCCTACACAAAACAAGCCTATCCAAGTGTGATGAAAATACTCACCATGCCTAAGTTGGATGGGAAGGTGAGATGCATCTGCTCCCAGTCCATGTTCTCATACTTACGCACGTCAACTGGCAGAACTGAAGCCTCTACCATCGTCCGTGCAATCCCAAGGTCTAAAACAGAGTCATCAAGATTATACTGAATGATTCTGCGTTTGGCTACCCTGGGGGGTCCATCAGATGAGGTCCCAGCGTCAGCCTGGGAAGAAGTCCCAGCTACAGCTTGGGAAGATCTTCATCCCTGCGCCTCCTCCGACTTGGCACAATTGTACCCCTAGTTGCAGCTGGCATTGGCAATCTCTCCGTAATACTATAGGGCATATTATGAGCTTGGTAGGGACTCCTACCTCATCAGCAGTGGATTACAGCTCTGTAGAGAAAGGCTGAACTGCAGGGGCTGCAGAAAGTTTCAAATTCAAACAACCATCAGTAAGGTACAGAAGAAAAACGTCATACCACACTACAGAAAAGGGTACCTGGATCAACAATCAGGGGCTGCTCCAAGTCTATAGGAGCATCATCTACTGGTGCCATTGTCACCTCTTCCCTTGAATGGGGAGCACTAGGTGGAGCAGGGGCAACGAGTGGCCGACCCCCCTGAGGCCTAAATCTTCTTCTTGCTGTTAATTCTCTCATCCGAGCTTCATTCCTTGAAGTAATGGATGCAATAGCCTCTGTAATAAACCCACTGGACAAATCAGAATTTGACAGCAAGAATACCAAGAATGAACAAAAATAAAACAGAAGAAAAGAAACTAGTCAAGACACCTACCCCCGACAACTTCTAAACTCGCCTGGCTGAGAGCATGAAAGCGAGGACCTGACACCAAATGGTCTAGATCGGCTACATCTAGCACCAACCTGCCCACCTTCCGACAGTCAATCACCACTGGTAAGCGCAAAAGTCTAGAAGCTTCATAGCAATATTGTCTGCTCGGCCTCAGGTTATTAGCTTTACCAGTCTTCGAGAGCTCCAACTCAGGCAAACCTATGTTTTTGACAAAGAAAAAAACGACTCTTCCAATTCTTTGTGAAAGTGAGAATGTTTGTAGCCAAAGAGTACTCTTTATTGGGAAATCTTCTACTGAAGTAGTACCAGCTTTCTACAGACTTGCATACAAACACTCCCCGGAAGGTCCTAAGGTCAAGCTCAGCCCTAACTACCCTCAAGTAAAGAAGAAAATAGACAACAACCTTCAAGCCATTAGGCATGATTTGAAGCAACCTAAGTCGGTGAAATTCGAGAATTTGACACAAAGGCTCGGGAAGAGGAAGACAAAAACCAAATTTAAAGTAGTCCAGTAGATTGCTTCGTACCCCATGGGGGAATCGTAAGCAGTTTGACCAGGAAGAGGCAGAACAGGATGAAAGTAATCACGATCAATCCTATGCACCCTGCACAGGCGCTCAAGGTCAACACCATTTAAAGTGCAGGTTGAACTCTATACCGTGGCGGAGGGTGGACCCATAAAAACAGTACTAGAAGGAAGATTCCTAGCAGCTAATGCACTATTAGACTCACCCTGCTCCGACGAAGGACTCGCCGGAGCAGCAATCCCACCAACTTCTGCAGCCTGGTTAAGCCTAGAAGAAGCAGTACAAGTTAAGCACAATCTCCTAGAGGACGGTTGTCTTCGCTAGAGTTTTATTCTGTCAGACAAGGGCGAAGAACCACCATCCCTCTCAACATTAGCGGAGTAGGAAGCTGCTTCAGAAAACATTTTGAGAATCACCAGAAGAAGAAGAAATTATGGCCATGATGAAAAGAAAGGAGAACTTACGGTTGAAAGAAGAATGGAACGAAGGTTTGAACTTTGAGAGCAGAAGAAGAAGAACAACAGTTTTAGAGAAAAGATGACAATAAAAATGGGGACAGAAATTAGAAGGGCAAACCTTAAAAAGAATATTTTCGGCATTTGGAATGTCCCGCCATTAAGATGCCTTAAATTTCCCATCATTGAGAATCCCCAACCGTCGGCAACGCGTGATTTATGTCGCCTTTAAAGACGTTCAAACGCCCACCTTCATTAATTGCACCTCGATTTTTGAAGTGACGGTTCAACTGGCAATTCCATTAATGTATACTCCTCTCACCTCTGCCATCAAGCAACTAGCCTTACTTGGGGGTACCTATGATGGGGTAAAAGTTAGACCTCGCAAGAAACAACAAAGGTCCGTTAAGTCAACGTTACTGAGTCAACCTCTGCATCCCGAGATCAGCTAGGCCCTGAAGAGCTCTAAGGTCAGGTCTGCCTGATAGGAAGTTGGGGTCATGTTCTCAACTCGACCACTACCAAGACAAACAAACTCGATCACACCTTTTCACAGCTCAGCCGGATTTTGCCTTTTTCCTGACAAGCTCGGCCATTAAGAACTTACTTAGCCCTTCGGGGTAAAACAAGATTATTACTAGAACATACTCTTGACCTTGACTTGGACGCCTCAACAGACTCCTGCCAGATGCTAAGCGAAGCACAACGCCACTACAGCTGGCGCCATACGACGAACATGCAGAAGCACACCTTGTCATTGCTGGCACAACACGGTCCCATAGCTGAGACATTCATTGGCTACTCAGGACGCATAAAAACAATCACAGAGAGAA
>AP025051.1:25686106-25706621 GCA_036186865.1 Eustoma russellianum
AGGACGCATAAAAACAATCACAGAGAGAAAAAGAATGACAAGTTCAAATCCAAAGCGAGAAAAACTCACCATCTTCCTCACCGTGAAAATACGGAAAGACCAGGTTTTTATCAAAAAAAACTCCAACCTTCAAACTTAAATATACCATCGTAAAAATGTCCAGAATTGACTTGAACGTCGGAGGGTTTTACCCGAGTCCATAGTCCCTGGGTTCTCTAACGGTGTTTTTTGTGCAGGTCAGCAAAGAGACTGTTGTTTTTCATTAACAGAAGCGTAACGATATTAACAGTTTGGATCACCTCTGATTCTTGGTGAAGACCCGACTTCATCAGTTGGAAAACACTTATTATGTATTGTTGTGGTGGTGGTGTTATCGTATGATGGGTGAATTGGTCAAAAGTGTTGGGAGTTGATATTGAATTTAAGAAATTTACATATGTGCATTTTACCTCGCCTCAGGCAAGAGTGTGAGTAATACATAATAAGGATCCAATTTAAGATTCTACTTCCCCCAAGATTAAACAAATGAACTGGGTCGGGTTGGGTCAACCCAAAACACGCTGCGAACCTACCCAGCTAGTGCTCAAAAGCAAATCTTGGTCAGACAGAGGTATCACCTTCATGCTTGACCGAAGGAAGATCCTTACACTTGCCACTGAAAACCTCCTGCAACACAGCCATCCGCTCAGCTACCATAGCCTCTTTTAACTCCTCGATTTGGCCATGCTGCTTCTCCAACATCTGCTCCCAAAATTCCAAATGCTTTGCTTTGCTTTGCAATTTCTTCAACTACATGCACAAAAACATATGTGAATTAGAAGATAATAAGTTCCAAAGGAAATTCAAGCAAGCAGGGAGTTAGACCCTCTTTTCAAGTATGTTCTTCCTAGGGAATTCTAAAGCCTTTTCAGCTTGACCATATATAGTCATAGACATGCGAAGTTGCCTGAAGACAATTGGGCAGGAGAAGATGATATTTACTTCAGAAGATAATCAGAAAAACGGACATGAAATGTGGAGTGCCCTCCTAGGTTGATTCAGTTCATGAAATAAGAGGAAAAAAGAACAGATTTTTCGTGGAGCAAAGGACAGTTTACTGTATCAAGGGGTTTCAAAGTAGTACAGTACAAAAAGATAAAAAAGAATGCCAGTGAAACGTTGCTGTTTGTTATGAGTTTTTTTTTTGCTTTTTTAAATATACTTTTTTCCTTTGGCTTTTTGGCTGGGACAAGAGAGAGAGAAGGGGGGGAAGTACATACACATAAAATTTGTCCCTGCCTTGAAGCAAAAGGATCTATTTCATGTCACTTTTTTAGCTCTCTTCAATTGACAGAAGACTCTCAACTGAAAAGATCAATTATGTATATCTGCTGGCATTTTCCCTTAATGTGTCACAACTCATATCTTACGCACGAAAAGATGAGAAAGGAAGGGGGGAGGTCTAGCATTTTTTCTCTCGCTAAAATACTGTTACCTCCTAATGTGCCAATGTACCAATCGATGTCCTAATCATCCTTCTATCCTGGGAGCTTTAGATAGAAAGTTTTCCTTATCTATGTACCAATCTGTCCTAATCATCTTCTGTCCTGGGAGCTTTAGGTAACAAGATTTCCTCACCTGAATCTCCATAACGGTTGCCACTAGATGTTCAATTTCTCTCTCTTCCTGATCAGCCAACAGCTTAGCATGAGCAGCAGCAGCACCAAGAGCTGTCGCGGATGCAGCCCTCATCCGTAGGGTCAGGGATACAACATTCCTCTGAACGTTCTCCTGAAGTTCTGAGGGACACATATAAGGTTCAGAAAAGAATAAGGTCATAGAGCGAGCCCAGAAAAAGATGGAAGCAGTGGGAAAAAAAGGTCCTTCAAAACTCAACTATGAGCTGCCCATAAAAAGAGAGTAAAAAAGGAAGATGATTAAACAAGAATTTACCTGGGATAATGGAACCCTTTGACCCATCAGCAAGCCTGGATGTAAATGAATAAGAGAAGAGAACAGATTATAATCTCCCAATAAGAAATTTGAAAAATAAATTCAAGTGATAAGTGAGAAAGGATACACGTCTTGCTCATTCCTCGAAGGGGAAGCTCCTGTCTTGTCAATATAATCATCATCATCATCAAAAATTTCCCTCGTGCATCTGTTTTCATAACAAAGTTCAGCAACAGCAGCTTCAGTTGCAGAGGCAGTGACATATGGACCAACAAGTGAAGACAAACGAGCAACCTACACAGTAACAACCAAGCACCAATTATCAACTTCGATTCTCACAAAGACTCTGGAAGCCATTCTTGGACTATAGCGCATTCACATGCACAAATAATTGCCAAAAGAGCAGTGTATCATTTAGTATCAACGGAAAGATTACACAAAAATATTATTAGCTAAAACTCCTCCGAAGTGTTCAGTAAGATAAATTACAAGTCTTCTCACATAGGAATCAAACCTCTACGAGCAGATATACCTTAATCTGTGAAGTTCTGAAAAGAACTTCTCAATATGACAAGCTGAAATTCCTTCATGCTACGAGTTTTACCAACAAGGAAACTGGCTCATCATAGGATACTAATTTCCCATAGTACTAACTGTTTGTTAATGTAGAGCCTGGGTTCAGGGTTGAGGCAGATTTGAAAGTTCGCCAGTCACTCCTGATTCTTAATCTTATTCCCAATACATTCTCAATTTTCTTTTGACGTTGAACAAACAAATAAACCAATAAAATTTTATCACTTTTGGGGAGACGTCATGTGAGGAACATATGTTGAGAGAGAGAGGGAGAGACAAACAATTTTTCATTTTTGACAATTTAAGGAAAGAAATTTGATCTTCCTTGAGGTTTACCCAGAAAACAATCTTCCTGTTGTTATACCTTGTTTCATTGGCCTGCAGTTCAGTGCCTTGCTTGATTCCCCTTGCATCTTCTCGAGAGAAAGGCATTCTTTATCGAAGTTCATCTAGGACATTGATGAAATATGATGATCCTGAGAAACAACTCCATCATCTGCCCCTTTTAATTTCCTAAACAGGTTAAAGCTGCTTTATTTGTCTATTTCTCTCCATATCTCCTTCAAAGAACAAATGTGGATGTATAGAAAGGAAGATCTTGCTATTTGTTTCTATTAAGTCTACACATGCCTTCTCTATAAGCTCAAGATTTTAAATGAGGTGGACATCTAATATGATACCAGAGTTAGGAGGTTTTGGGAGACGCGTGCATCAAGTTTTAAAAAAAATATTCTTCTCTCTACAACTTTAAGCTCTGATGAGATAAAAATCTAACCATTTCAAAAGATAAGAAAAGCAAGATAAAGAGATAAAGCAAAACTAGAAAAAAAAAATCAGAGAACATGTCACTACAAGCAAGGGTCAGGATTTTCTAATTGCAAGCAGAAATTTTACAATTTGTTGCATAAGAAAACTGAAGAAATGAAACAGGCAGCACAATCCAAATCATAAAGACAAAGGGTTCAACTATGTCGTGAAGTTTTCTTTTATGCTTTCTCTTTACTGATTCCCTATAGGAACATAAACATATCATCCTTGTTTGCAGCAGCAACATGGATGAACTTTAATGGCATCTGCGAGCAGGAGGTTACAGTCCTATGTTTTGCTTCTATCTTGTTTCTACCCTTTATTTTCAAATTTTTCATTTGGTTCCCTTGACTCAATAAATGGAAAACAACAATGTTCATGTGCTCTTAAGGAGGTTTAAGCATTAAGTACTTGCAAAATCATGTTTTTTTTCCACGTTTGGAACTAAGATTCAGATACCGTCAAGCGGAAGCTGTTATGCTTAAAAGCGCAGGTAGAATGTACTAAATTTGTTAGTTACCCCTTAATCTGACATGTTAACACACGCACAATTGATTTCTTCAGATAATAAGTTTTAAAATTATGGACATTAACGGTCCTAAAGTTGTGACCAGTGTAGAAATAAGCGAGCATATGCAAATTTGGACATAAAGAGCAAAAGCAAGAAAAGTATGAAACCTTAGGAACCAAATTTGTGATTCTCACTCTGGAATATTATTTACATCATTGTAGTCCTAGCAACCAAGAGAGACGTGAAAACCATGTGGAGATATTGACAACATTGTGCAAAGCAAGATGCATAAACTGCATGAGTAATGACCTCTTGCATGACAAAATATAAGCCAACAATCATTTCCATTAAATACAACCAGTCCTCCATGATGAAAGACAAACAGATTGTCCTGTCAAAGATCTAACTATTCCTTTTTCTTCGGAATTAGTGTGGTGAACAGGGTTTTGTCCGGGGGGCCCCAGAGGCTGAGGGAAAGGCAGGTGTGGTTTTTGGTGGATCTGCTCATTCGCCCGCATACTTCTTTACCCACAAATGAATACATGTGATAGCAACTGTAACTTGATCCCCAGTATGACTACTTTCAACCATCCAAATCCATAAGTCCATAATACAACCAATGGCGCATTAAAAAAAGGGGAGATAAGGAGATAAATGTTTTTTTAAAAAAATAATAAGAAAACTGAAAACAAGAATAATACCTCTGCAAAGGATTTTACCTGGTTCATAAGAGAACCGCTAGCATCAGAAGCTGGCACAGCGCAAAGCCTCTTCTGAGGTGGCCCTAACTCCTCAGCCTTTTCCTTTTGTTCATCCTGATTCTTATCATCACGACTGGCAGCAGCTTCTTGCTTCTCAGTGGAAGATATCTGAACCTCTCCTAAACTGCTCGCATCTCCATAAAGATCAGAACTATTTTTTCCAAAAGCAGACCCCAGCAAAAATCCCCAAATGGAAGTTGCAGAAGCTTATGTATGCAATCCAGTTTCGACTTAGTCTTAACATTCTCAGCAACAAGCTCCCAATCATCTCCATGTTTCAAAACAGATTCTAAAAGTAGCAAAGTTTCTGCTTGTGTCCAGACAACTTCTTGACTTTTGTGGTCAACAAGCTTAAATCATAATTAGACTTGTTGTCCCCATAACTGCCGCTGTCAAAGCACTTCTGACAAAGAGTATAGCCTTGATCCTGATTTGCAACAAGTACATGATGAAAATTTAAATATACATATATATTGAACACATAAATTAAAGGAAATTTCCTCGTGACACTACACATATCATGGAGTCCAAGCAAAACGTGGCACCAAATCCATTTATAAATTGTGCCAGCATAGTAAAGTAAAAAAAATGCTTACTTGCTGACTAACAATCTAGTGTACATAACCCATATCAGAGAAAAATAGAAAAATTAAATGGTTCCAGTGAAGCAAAGTTTGCCCCCCCCCACCCCCCCACCCCCTCAAGCCTAAAATAACTACATGCCTGTGGACGCATTTAGTAGACATAAGGGATAAGAAGTTCTTCAAGGTCTATCACTTAGAGAACATTCACAGATAAGTTGTATAGAAGAAGCAATTCCCTTAACATAAACTACATCCTATCTTACCAAAAAAGGTTAAAAGTTAACTTAAAATCAATCACACAACTAACTGTTTTAGGCTGAAATTCGGGACAAAGAAAATTTTAGAAAAAAGCCCGACCAACTCTTAACTCTCTGAGGTTCTCCTTTTTGGCCCATTTTGGCAAGGTGTTGTAAAATTACATTTTAGTAAATGGGCTCACTGATTGGAAATTACTACCTGGAGGATTGAGAGAAAGTTTTTGGGCAGTAACCTTCTTCTATTTATGTAAACAAAAATGCTTGCAGATATCTGCGGAAACTAGAACTGAAGGAATTTGCACCATTGAGGAGCAATTACCAGATAAGACAATAAAATCCCTTTGGAGAAACCAAAAGGGATAGGAGAAGCACGAAATATATCTATAATATCTAGTGAAGGAATGCCGAAGAGTATTAGTTCCGACAAGATAGGAACATCACCCTCTTCTGTTCTTACCACTTCAGCTATCAAAGCTGACACGGATGCTTGTGAAGCTGACATGGCCATTCAAACTAGAAGGCTCCTGCCCATCATAGATTAGACGGGAAATTACTTACGAAAAAAAGAAAAAAAAGACAGGGAAATTTAGTTGTTGATAACGTGAAGGGTTATTCACTAAAACAACCTAGGAGAAAGGAAGCTGCATATATAGGCAGTAATGAATCTTTCGGTTACAAACGTTTAGATTAGTTTATGCTAGCGCATGAGTTATATCCAGAAAAGGTTACAAGATTCCAACTCGCCCTATTCTTTGCTATTGCAATCAATTCGTGCGTTCCTATTCCAGCTTTGTTCAGTTTCATCACTCGTAAATAATCTAGAATATCCACCGCCAGAGAATGATGACTTCAGATCTCTGACATGGACAAAGAAGCTGATCTGCAAGGAAAATCTTAAATATCCACCTGACTCATAATCACAAGCTGATCTGCCACCAAACAAGCAGATTAGAATCAAACGGGAGATCAACAAGAGGGAGGAAATCGAACAGCAGGTATGGATGGTATATAAGCTCGCTCGCGCAATGTTTTGCCCATATAGTTGAATCATCAAGGCAGGGACTGAAGGATTTAATGGAAGACAAAGAAGGTTGGCAATGAATGCAAACGGCAAACCATTGGCATACGTTTCCATGAACATGTTTATCTTTCTTCAATATAACTTGTCCATAAAAAGAACAATGAAAGGAGGCTTCAAAAAGTTTTTAAAGGGTAAACGGTACACCATTGTCTCACACTTGTTTATATTAAAACCAAATAGCATTAAATCTTCAAAAGAAACATTCTAGGGCGATAGAACATTCATACCTTAATGTATTCATAGTAACATGAATCACAACCTTCTTTACAACTCCCCACATTTTTTACCCAGCTGCAGAATCATCAACTCCTCAAACAAATTTGAGTAAGAAGCCAAAGGTGGAAACTTGGTCCCAGTATCCGCCACCTCTGCACCACCACCACCAATCGCCACCGGGGGCGGTGGCGCAGTGACGGGCTTCAACGAATTAGGGCCCCCAACGACCCGAACACCATGTGGGGCCCCTTCCTCAACCCTAACAGGGCCACTTGGACTCTTCTCCGAGGAGGAAGAAGAAGAAGAAGGAGGCAAAGATGGCTTTCCTGTGAAATTTATGAGACCCCATTTCTCTAGAAAAGTGAAGACCTTATGGAGAGAAGTAACGTCGCCGACCAATGACTTCCGGAGCTCCGTGAAAGTCAACCGCCGCCGGGGGCGAGAAGGGTCTTCTCGGTATTTCGAGATAATGAAGTCCCTGTAATCTTTGTATATTCTTGGAGACCTTGTAATTGAGCTCCCGTCGAAGAATTCACACAACGAAATTCTCTCTATTTCGTGAATATTACTCCATGAAAACCAACCTTTTTTTTTTGACAAAAGAAAAAAGAATAAGAAGTTAGTGAACGAAAGGAGGAATTTCATATGGGTAAAAATACAAAAGAAACAATGCAAATAGAGAGCTTACTGGAGTAGCTAGGAATTGTGTACAGGTCAGAATGGGAATCGTTCTTGAAGGTGGGAAGTTTCCATTACATTAATCCTAATCGGAATGAAGTCAATGAACCAAAACGATAGCAAGATACCTATAGTTGAGCACAGGTTAAAAAGAACACAACTAATTAAGCGACAGGAAAAGGCGTTTCGCCTGAAAGAGAATAAGAGAGGGATAATTATGTTTAGCAACCTGAAAGGTTATCTTTAATACCCCCACTACCCCCCCCCCCCGCATTATGCTCTGAAAATTGAAAACTAAATTATACCTAATGTGATATCAGATAATCAACTCCTGTTAACCAACCGAGCCGAGACGAATCAAATAATAGGTTTTTGAATTCAGATTCGTTTAGCTAAATGAATAGTTTGGCTCAGTTCGTTTAGCTAAACGAGCTTTAAAATTGGTTCGAGTTTGGCTCGACAAACCCTGTAACTGTTTAAACAAGCCGAACAGTTTGCTAACAGTTTGGATCGTTTAACTAAACAAACCCAATAGATATTTGAATTCGGCTTGTTAAGTAAAATTTAAAAACAAACCCGAACGAAATAAGAATCGAACTCAAACAGTTCGCAAACTATTTGGTTCGTTTAATACCCGAACAGTTCGCGAACTGCTAGGTTTGCTTAATACCTTAGGTATAAGTTTAAAAATCTGATTCTTAAACTTTCTATGCTTTTAAACGAAATTGAAAATTTAATTAAACCGATTAATCTATGTGGTTTAATTTACTTGGTGTAGACGAACCCACCTGGTAGTCGTAAGTCTATATTGTTTATTGTAGTTAAGCACGGGCTGGGGAAAATGGCAAAGGATAATGAGAGATTTTAAAACTTATTACATATTTAATAAGAAAAATAATAAATATGATACGAATAGGAAAACTTTTTTAAATAATTATGACGTCGTTCAGAATTTGGTGTAAAATAACCTAACACAATATTCCGAATGATGTCTTAGGTTATTTTTTTAGTTGTTCTTTTTCATTCCATCTTCTTCAACCACATCATCCACCCATTCAGACTGCCACCACGCATCTGTCCCAACACCAACCTCAAATCCGTATTTAGAGGATATGTATTTCATAAAGCGGTGGTTCCTTTACAGGATGAAGTGCCATATGATTTGCCTGAATTAGTAAAACATTTTCCGCATATCTTTCACTTAGAACCAAAAATGACAACAACATATACTACCTTTTAAATTAATTTATACCTAGATCAAGGAAGATATTCATAACGATATAACGACAAAATGGTGATATCAAGTATATACATGAACAACAACAGCAACAACATTATCATATTGCTATAGACGCTCCCAACTATGACAAGATATGGAAAGGTTCGGATGTACGCATCCATACACATGTGTTAGAAACACACCATAGGTTGTTTTCAGATAATCATAATGAACATTGTGTAGAAATTTACAAGTAGTGAACAAAGTAATGAATCATGAATCACTATTGAATAGTGTAAAGATGATCACTATTGAATAATGTAAGGAATTCTTCGTTAACCTTTACTGTGATGGAGTTGCAATATATATACACAGAATGGAGTGAGAAACAAGATGTTCCTTTTACAACGGCTAGTACTGCTACAAGTAACGGCTAGTATAGAGAAGAGAAAGACACTATACTAACTAGATTTTTTACACTCCTCCTCAAGCTTGGTGTATATGTTAAGTAGTCAAGCTTGGATATAACTTATGAAATACATTTGTGGGGACTGACTTTGTAAGTATATCAGCAATCTGTTTCAGCAGATGATGTATGCTGAATATGCAGAGATTGATTATCTTATTTTTCCTTAATGAAATGCTTGTCAATCTCTATGTGGTTTGGTCTTGTCATGATGACATGATTTTCTGCCATATGTATAGCAGAAATATTGTCACAGTAAGCTTTTATTTTCAGATCACTTGACCATTGCTGCAGATCTTCAAGGACTATTTTAATCCATATACCTTCGCATATCCCTAATGCAAGAGCACGTAATTCAGCTTCTGCACTGCTCCTAGCAACAACTGACTGTTTTTTTACTCCTCCAAGTCACTAAGTTTCCCCACAAGTATGTACAATACCCAGATGTTGAGCGCATATCGTTGATTCCTCCCCAATCAGCATCCGTATATACCTGGATATCCCTGCACTCAGTTTTCTTAAACAGTAAGCCTTGACCTGGTGCCCCTTTGAGATATCTTAAGATTCTTATTACAAACTTGTAGGTGAGTAGTAGTGGGTGAGTGCATAAATTGACTCACATAACTAACAGAATAACTAATATCCGGTCTAGTGTGTGATAAGTAAATCAACTTACCTACTAATTTTGATAGGAATGAACATCTGAAAGTATCTTACCTTGTGAAGCTTTACGTGAATTTCTGGATTCCGTAGGTGTTGAAGCTGCTTTACATCCTAACATACCTGTTTCTTGAAGCAAATCAAGTACATATTTTCTTTGTGAAATTATCATTCCAGTTTTATTTCTACCCACTTCCCTACCTAAAAAATACCTTAAGTGACCAAGATCTTTAACTTCAAATTCTGTTGCTAGATACTTTTTTACTCGTGAAATACTTAGACAACAATTCCCTGTTAGTATAATGTCATCCACATATACAATTAAGATGGTAACTGTTTTTGCAAGTGAAAGAATAAAAAGAGTATGATCACTCTGAGCTTGTCTAAGCCATATAGCAGAAGCACCTCAGTAAACTACTGAACCAAGCATGTGGTGATTGCTTAAGCCATAAATAGACCTTTTTAATCTACACACTTAACCTTTGGTCTGATCCAGTCTCAAACCCAGGAGGAATTGTCATAAACACTTGTTCTTTCAACTTACCATTCAGGAACTGCATTCTTTATATCCAATTGAGCAAGTTCCCAATCTAGATTAACTGCAATAAGAGAATATAATCCGTATTGTGTTTAGCTTTAGCAACTGTGTAAAAGTTTCCATATAATCAATCCCATAAGATTGAGTGAAACCTTTTGCCACCAAATCTTGCTTTATATCTGTTTAAGGTGCCATCAGAATTATACTTAAAGGAAAAAAACCCATTTACATCCAACTGGGATAACACCCGTGGGTGCAGGAACAACATCCCAAGTGTCATTTTTTATGAGAGCAGTCATTTCTTCAGTAACTGCCTTTTCCACATTGCATTACTAAGTGCCTCTTCAATAGACACGGGAATTAATTGTGAATCTAAGTGAACTGTTAAATTTTGCAGATCTGTGTGTAGCCTTTCATAGGACAGAAAAGCACTCAAGGGATAAATAGACGTGTACCCTTTGTGACTCAAAAATTTATGGTACTTAGTGCATTCTCTAGATCCCTTTCTTATGGCAATAGGTAAATCAATTTCAGGCAAAATACTCTCATTAGAGTTTATTGTATCTTGAGCAGACGGGAGATCAACCTGAGAAGTTTCAGAGAATGATGGAGATACCTGCAACCGCTTCCTGGTGTACACCTGTGTAGTATGTGGTCTTGACAGTTCCAAGTTGTCTTCAGGAGAACCACTTGTATCTCACCGTTGGCTTTGATCCCTATGGTTATTATATCCTTCTGATGTCAAGGTGTTGCTTGTTGAAGAAGTGTCAATTATGCTCCAAATATCTGCCTATGTAACACTTTCAGAACCTGAAGCTAAGTTAGATATATAATATGGTGTAGTTTCATCAAAAGTCACATCTAATGTAGTGTAAACTTTCCTGGTAACAGGACATAAACATTTGTACCCTTTCTGGGATCCAGAATATCCCAGAAAGATACATTTTATGGATCTCTTATCCAGTTTGCTCCGGGTATGAGGCTGAAGATACACATAAGCCACACACCCAAATTTTGAAAGGAAGTTCAGACATTAAAAGACAATGAGGAAACTCACGTAGTAGTTTATCTCTAGGACTCACAAACCTGAGAACTCTGGAAGGCAGCCTATTGATTAAGTAAGTAGCTGTGAGAACTGCCTCCCCCATAGGTGTTTAGGAACATTCATATGAAACATCATGGACCTAGCAATGCCAAGAATGTGCTTGTGTTTTCTCTCAGCAACCCCATTCTGTTGGGGTGTATAAATGTTTGATGTTTGATGATGGATTCCATATGCAAGTAAGACAGATTTAACTTCCTTATCCAAATACTCACTTCCATTATCAGATATGAAGTTTTTAATTGTAATATCAAACTGATTCTGAACTAACTGTATAAATGTTTTGAAGACAGTACATAGCTCAGATTTGTGCTTCATGAGATAGATCCATGTTACCCTGGTATGGTCATCTACAAAGATGACAAACCAGCAGCTACCATTCATATTTAGCACCCTAGAGGGTCCCCAAATGTCTGAATGGACCAAGTTGAATGGCTTGCTTTCAGTGTAAATCTTAGCTGGGTACTGCACTCTTGATTGTTTTCCAAACAAGCATGTTTCGCATTTTAACATATCCATAGAAATACCATTAAAAAGACCAGGTTTTATCTGTTTCAAATACACAAAATTTGGATGGCCCATCCTGCCATGCCACAACAAAGTAGAAGCTATTCTAGACCTGCAGTTATCTATTCTAGGAACAATGTCTTTGTTCATACAAGAATACATACTAGAACAATCCTTCACATCATCTGATATTGATCTGGTCCTTTCCAAAATAAATAGTCCACTACGATGATTAGCATTGCCAATCATCTTCTGGGTGATATTCTCCATCCATGTTTTCTCCTGAAAGCAGGAAGAAGATGATGGTAGAAAATAACATTTTGATGGTGAAAATAAGGTCCAACAGCAATTGTCTTCCATTATTTTCCTTACTGAGATTAGATTGCAATCTAGCATAGGTACATACAGTACACCCCGGAGTATTAGTTTACTTGACAGTTTAATGTGGCCTTGTCCTAGAATGTCTATACCGCCTCTATTAGCTATCTTCACCTTCTTTGGTGTTGTAAATAACTTAAAGTCATTAAGCAAGGTTTTATCAAAGGTCATGTGATTTGTAGCTCCTGAATCAATTATCCAGTTGGAAGACTTACCATTCATACCTGTGCTGGCCATTGTGGCCCTGATTTGATCATTGTAAGTCTGGGATCGTTGAGTGTTCAGCACCCTGAGCATAGCATCCAACTGGGCTTGAGTAAAGCTGGTTTCATTGTCAGATTTGGTTTCTGCAACAGCAGCCTTAGGATGCTTCCACGAAACTGCATCAGGCTTCCAACTATTGCATGAGTCAGCCCTACTGAAATTGTTAGATCTGTAATTATTTTGTCTGAAATAAGGAGGTGGTTTTATGGTAGACCCAGGCCTTCGATAGCACTCCTCAACAGTGTGTCCATCCCTGCGACAATACCTGCAGTTTTTCTTAACAAATCCACGGTTGTTAGTAGTACTGGATGTTCTAGTTACTAGACTTACGTTGTTATCCTTGTCTTCATCTTTGGTCACAAGGGAAGAAGTTTCTGTGGAGACCAAAGATGGTCTCATCATGACTTTTATACGACTTTCTTCCTGTCTAATTTATGAGAAAGCAACATTCATTTCAGGTAACGGTTTAGTGCTTAGGACCCTTCCTCTAACAGCATCGTAATCTTTATGCAAACCTGATAAGAACCCAAACATTCTACGAGTTTCCTTAATTTTTCTATACTGCTGACCATCAACAGTGCATTCCCATTTATAGTTTTCAAGAGCATCTATTTGTTGCCAGATTTGAGATAGAATGCTAAAGTACTTACTTACAGACTGGTCACCCTGTTTTATATCCTTAAGTTGAGTGTCAAGTTCATACAATTCAGAGATATTATCTTTCTTGAATACATGTCCCTTGCAGCATTCCATATAGCTGCAGCAGTAGGATACATCGTGAAGGTGTTACTAACCTCTGGTGTCATAGATCCGAGCAACCACGACATGATCATCGAGTTCTCAGCTTCCCATGTGGAGAATTTTGCATCAGACTCAGACGGAGTAGCCATTTTTCCAGTGAGATAGTCCTTTTTCCCACGTCCGGTGATGAATAACTCCACGGCTCTGCTCCAAGAAAGATAATTGTTGCCATGCAACGTGAGATTAGTAATCGTTACAGGAATGGAATCTATAAGTGATCCAAAACCAGAGATTGTATCTCCAGTGGCATCGGAGGTTACTTCACTGCTCTGTTTAGCCATTTGGGTTGATTGAGTAAGATTTCTAAAAAAAGTTCAGACCTTTGGTGGAGATTTTTCAGGAAGAAAGAGTAAGCCTAAGGAGGCTGGTGTAGAAGACGAGAAAAATCTGAATGATTGAACTTGATAGTGTTGATAGAAATACTGAGAAGATGGTAGGGAGTAGATGAAATTTCAGTGGGTAGTCTCTCTCAAATGCAGTAGAGGACGATTGAAAAACAGTGGAAGTCTCTCTCAAATGCAATAAAGGACGATTTGATAAATTGAGTGGTCCCTTTCAAGTACAAAGAAGGACATACTAATTAAATAATAGTTTCTGAGTTTTTTTTTTTTTTGGGGAAAAAGCCAGCCTCGGAATTGTCGCTTTCTACTTGGTTTCACATGCAGCTAGTCACGTGTCCGAAGCTTTAGCTGGCTTAGTGCTTAGGGAGGAGACACGTATGTGAGGTGTTTTTCAAAAGTAGACACATAGAATATTTATTTCAGAAATGCATTTAATGTAATCAAGATTTTTTTTGTTTAAAAAATAAAAACTCTGGGTAAAAGATTTCCCCTTTTTTTGTTTAAAAAATGTTGGGTAAAACCGTACAAAGAAAACTCAGAAACGTCTCAACTACCCTTCAGAAAAAGAGGGAATAATGATAATAAAATTTTTCTTCGTCTTCTTCGTGGTACCAACTCTCTTTTTCCAGAGAATACTCCAACAGGAACAAGAATATGCAATTTTGAACAGATATTGATTGATCAGTCCTTGAACTTGTAATTTCTTCCAGAAGCCAGTCAGCACTATAGAATCGTAATAGCATAATAGTTCTTGAGCTTGAATGAGTATAGAATGTTGTAAGTAATCGTAATAGCAGAATAGTGAAGGAGATTCTTGTCTTAAAGATTTGGCTCTGATACCATGTAGAAATTTACAAGTAGTGAACAAAGTAATGAATCATGAATCACTATTGAATAATGTAAAGATGAATCACTATTGAATAATGTAAGGAATTCTTCATTAACCTTTACTGTGAGTTACAATATATATACACAGAATGGAGTGAGAACAAGATATTCCTTTTACAACGGCTAGTACTGCTACAAGTAATGGCTAGTACAGAGAAGAGAGACACTATACTAACTAGATTTTCTACACATTGCTTCAGACTGTGTTGATCAACTGATACTTCACAATATAATAATTTAGTGAGTCATTTTGTTTTATTCCATCATATTCTAAAGTCAAGGAAGAGTGTGTTCATGACTATGTTGGAAATGGAAAGAATATCAACTATAGACATGCAAATTATAATTACAGTCAATGACAACGTAATTACTGTAACACAGAAGCAATATGTTCGCCATCATAATTATCGTAATTATCGTAACACGTAATTGTCCATGTGTTCACCATCTTTTAAGCAAAATCAGTCTACCTATTAGAGTTGAACATTAGAATTAATGCTTAATTAGTTTATTTTATAAAAGCTTAATCAGTGGCTGATTGGCGGCGACGGGCTGGGTGAATGGACGAGACAGTTGAAGAATATGCAAATAAGAAAAAAAAATCAATACGTCATTCAGAATGGTAGGAGAGAGAAGGATGTGGTGGAGTAAAGGAGGAGAGAAAGGATTTAGGATCTCCTCATCCCATGTGTGAGTGGTGAGGCTAGATATGAGTCACTTTCATCTAGTTTCATCATCCATCTTTGCTGCCATGTCTCGCGCGGTGACACGTGGGGTGAGAGTCATCTAGCCTCACCACCCACTCTACTTCCACGTGTCGCACGGTGACGCGTGAAGTGAAGAGAAAGTGAGTGAGGTGGTCTCATCCCGGGAAAAAGAATGGGCACGATTTCAATGGCGAACACAGAGTGAAGGATTTGAGGTATACCAGGGAAATAGAAGAAGATGAGCCGACTTCTTTCTTAAAAAATAATGGGTATTTTTGTCTTTGCAAATAGAAAAAGATAATGACCTAGCAGTAAGTAGGGGTGTTAAGCGAATCGAACAGTTTGCGAACAGTTTGAGTTTGATTCGTATTTGATTCGAGTTTGTTCGTTAGTTTTATTTAAACGTGTCGAGTTCAGACATCTAATTAGATTCATTTACTAAAACGAGCCAAACTGTCTCGAACTGTTCGACTCGTTTAAAGAGTTATAGTGTTTCCGAGCCGAATTCGAATAAATTTTAAAGTTTGTTACAACAAACAAGCTGAATCAAACAGTTAGTTTCATTTAACGAATCCAAATTCGAAAACATAGCATGCGACTCGACTTGGTTCATTAACACTCCTATAGGTAAGCTTCCTGTCGTTGGATATTAAGTATCAAAGTTTTTTCAAATTTAGATAAGAAGTATAATTGTTGTAGTTATCCATGTTGATGCAAATTATAAGGATGAAAAACTTATTTGTTTGACCATTTCTCAATAAAGTATGCAGTAGACGTGGCGTGGCCTCACGTCATTCGTATCTTCAGTTTCGCTTTATTTAGCAGTAGTACTGAATAGCAAAATGGCTTGAGGAACCCACTGAAGTTAACATTGGAATTCTGAATAATCTTTGTGGGTTTGTAACACATAGGTATGGTTGTGCATATTCAACCCCTCCATACCACAATATAGGCAGGAGTCTCTAAGACAATGGGGTAATGTTGTTGTTGTATATAATAGTTAAATTTATAATATAATTTTTTATACATATGATAAAATACAATAAATGTATAGATATTCTTGATTCCATAATTACGGTTAGGATTGGATTCCGGTATCAAATCTCCTTGATCTTTGGAGATCATATCTTCTAACACTCTATCTCAAGTTGAGTAGTAGATGATCAATCCCAACTTGTACAGTGATGAGCCAAAGATCCTTCTGGTGACTATCTTTGTGAGAATATTTGTCAACCGTTCTTCGGACATCACAAACAGAAGCTCAATGGTGCTATTCAAGTTTTTCTTTTATTAAGTGCCTATCTACTTTTATATATTTGATTTGATTGTGGTACACCGGTGTTTTAGAAATATTAATCATTGTCTTGTTGTCGCACATTAATTGAGTTGGGAATCTATGCGGGAACCCAATCTCATGCATCAACTTCTTCATCCACAGAATCTCTATTACACACTTCGCAATTCCTCTGAACTTTGCCTCTGTGCTAGATAATGCACCATGTTTTGTTTCTTGCTTCTTCACATGATTAGATTACCGTCTACCAATGCGAAGCATCCTGAAGTGGACCGCTTATCGTTTGGTTTTTCTGCACAATCTGCATCAGTATAAACTTTCACGTCTAAGTATCTATGTTTTCTGAACATTATACCTCTTCCTGGTGTACCTTTTAAGTATCTCGCTATCCTTATGGCCGCTTCCATACATTCTTCATCAGGATACATTTTACTTACCTCTTATCGAACATGCAACGAAGAAGACTCATCAGTTAATGGTAGCGTCTCTTCAACCTTTCTTTAGGAGAGCTTGCTTGGTGGATCCATCTATTTTCTCTGTTAGAACAGTCTTTGGACAACTAAGGATGTGCAAACTAACCTAGTGGCTCATCGGTATGCTCCCTCTTAGCCCAACGTTGATTGTCAAAGAAGTATTCAGATTGAAGGAAGACACAATTCATAGTGACATGGATTCGTCGAGTGATAGGATTATAACTCCGATATCCTTTCTAATGAGTAGCATAGCCAATAAACGTACATTTCTCTACACATGGATCTAGTTTAGAGCGTTGAACTTTTGAAATACATAAACACGGAGCAGCCAAAAATACAGGTTAGAATGGTTAGTATAGATAAAATAGTGGTTTGGGTAGCTAGTACTTGTGGTGGGGTTTAATGATGGAGAAATTTTTGCAGCTAGCCGATTTAAAATGTAAGTTGTTGTGGCAAAGGTTGCAGGCAAAAATGTTTGTGACACACGGAATTCAAGCATCATTAATCTGGTCATTTCAAAAAGTATCCGATTTTTTCATTCTGCTACTCTATTTTGTTGTGGTGTATTGGACATGTGATTTGGTGGATAAGTCTGTGTTTGGAAGAAAGTATGCATAGAGTGATTGACAAACTCTCTACCATTGTCAGAACAAAGAATTTGTATTCTAGTGTAGAACTGAGTATCGATCATTTGGAAGAATCAAAAAAATTCTTGAGGTACTTCAAATTTAATTTTCAAGAAGCATACATATATCATGAGAGAAAAATCATTTACAAATAACACAAAATACTAAACCGACTATTATTTTTCAAGAAGTATACCTATATCATGACAGAAAAATCATTTACGAATAAAAATACTAAAACCGGCTATTATTGGAGACATGAGCTGGTCCTTACGTATCAGATTTATTAAGAAAAATATACTGTTGACACGAGCGTTATTCGACTGAAATGTAAATCAATGATTTTCGTACATATGCAAGTTTCACATGTCATAGGAGTTGTTTTATTGGTAAGCATACCAGGGAATAAAAACTTGAGATAGCTAAAAGACGAATGACGTAGATGTCAATTGTCGATTGACCATCCCGTGAGCAAGCATGATATTACCCTATTGAGCTACCTCATTAGTACATGCCTCCTTGCTCAGTACCACGCACAATAATCTTCTTCTGTGTGAGTGTCCTGCAAAAGGTAAAAATTAGGATATATGGGTACCACACAGTCAATCTTTTTTTACTTGACTTAGCAACGATAATTTGGAGGATAAGGTAGCGAAATATAGGTTGTCATTTAACTTCAATTGTAGTGAAAAAGCAATAGACCCCCCTCGAACTGCTATCAATTCTCCACTTCTGTCTCTATATAAGATTTAGTAGGTGTAGATAGCTATATAAAATCTTTAGGATCATAAGTCATAGTATCTCTAGCTCAGCATTCAAAGATCCATTCATGAGTTTTTCCTAGACGTATACCAAATGTGTACCTGGTGTGATGAACATTGGATTGGGATAAATTTCCAGAGTGCACAAACTGGGTAGTTTTTAGGACTCTGTGGTCATACTTGTAGTTTCTGAGCTGTCTAGAGGTGAATGTGGAGATTTCAAAACATTTAGGGGGTGAACTTACACAATCCGTAATTGTTGGGGATGAATTTACAAAATCTGAAACTGTTAGGGGTAAATTTGTAAATTATAAAATATGCTGCAGTGGAAAATAGGATTTGAGAGTTGGGGTCCGGATTAAAAATCTCAACCTTAAGACCTCCTTCTTCATTTGGTCGCCCACTTTCCTTCTTCTCTGCACCAAAACTCTTCTCTTCCTCTATTCGGCCTACAACTCTCTCTATCCCACCATAACCACTAGTAAGCCTAATGTTGTTGGGTTATAAACATGTTTTGATAATTTACGTAAGCTAAACAAGCAAAGGATTTCAAATGAATTGCAAAACAAAAGTTGAAGTTTTCAGTCTGAGACCACTAAACCTTTAAATGGATTAGACTGACATTTGATCAAATTAAAGAGGTTTTGTCCAACTTACTAAATGCTTGACTGAACGCTTAGTTTTCCATTTGTTGGCCAGAGTCAGCAGACTCAGAATTTCCTTTACCTAACATTCGGTCAGGTAAATTCAAAATTCAAATTTAGCTATAACCGAATTCAAAAGTAAAAGTTTGTTCACCGAAGTGACCGAATGTTCGATGACTATATTTAAAAGTTCAGTGACAAAGCAAAGAGTTCCAAAGAAGGTGATCGAACTAAAATAGTGAGTTCGTTGAATATCACTGAACATTTGGTGACAACATTCGATGACTGAAAACTAGCCATTTGAACTTTTTTTTTCCAAACTACAGAAGGTTGTATCTCTCTCTTATCTATTCCAAATTGATTCTACATCAATTGCCAACTACACACTTTCATCCTATTCAAAGCTTTGAAGATACAACTAAACACTTTCATCATTTTCAAAGCTTCGCCCTCTATTGTTATAAAAAGCTGTTAAAGGTACAAAAATGTTTTAAGCTTATTAAACTCTTCTTGATTTGTTTTCATTGTTACACTGTGAGAGTAGAAATCTAATGCAAGAGGAACTATACATATTTGATCTCTAACTTGTGATTTAAGCTTATTCGAAAGTGTAATCTCACTTCTTTTCCTGAACCCATTAGGTGAATGTTCTTCAGTAGAACTTTATTGAAGTTGTGAAGAAATAAGAAGTGTTTCTTGTTTATAGTTTTTGTTGACGTTGCACACGGTGTGCGCAATAAGCTGTTGTTGTAGTTGTTAGTTCGACTATTGTTTTTTTTCTTGTTGAAGGTAATAAGAAAAGTTGTTGTTGAAAATCCACTTTGGAAACAAAGTGGTAATGTAATAGAATCAAAGAGATTCAAACCACTCTAAATCTTGTGTCCCTATTCATTGTCTCTCATCTTCTTCTTCTTTTTTATTTTGTAGAGCATTTGATTTGGTGTGAGTTAAGCCAAATAAATTCTGAAAAATAATTCATCGCTCTATTCAGCCTCCTCTAGAATGTTTGTCACACACATAGCAATTGGTATCAGAGCTTAGTTTGTTTGCTTGGAAATATCTAGGTTAAAGATCATTGAAAAATATGAAAATGAAAACCTCCACTTGTACTAGCTTAATTCCCAAACAATAAACTATAATTATAGCACCAAATACCAAAGTTCTCATATTTGATGCATATAGCTATCCGTTATGAAAATATAGGATAAGTGCATATTTGTGTGGATGTGGTAATGACATATGGAGAATGGTCATGGAGGGAATACCCTCACCAGCTAAGTTGGATGGCAATGAGAGAATAGTCATGAAGGAGTTGGATGACTACAGTGATGAAGATAAGAAGAATTTTGAGCTGTAAGAGAAAGCTCTTGAAATCCTTATCTCTCAATCTCACACAAGGAGCTAATAAAGGTTCCATGCATCTTCTCCTGACATGGAAGAAGCTTG
>AP025051.1:25706721-25737935 GCA_036186865.1 Eustoma russellianum
GGTCCCTCTATATAAGAACAAAGGAGAAGCACAGTGTTGTGAGAATTATAGGGGATTAAGTTGCTAAGCTATACTATGAACTTATGGTAGAGAGTAATCGAAACTAGAATTAGGGGAGAAATTCATGTTACGGTGAACCAATTTTCTTTCATGCCAAGACGGTCAACTACAAAAGCAATACGGATTCTAAGGAGATTGATGGAGAAGTATAGGGAGAAGAAGCGCGATCTACATATGGTTTTCATCGACTTGAAAAAGCATATGATAGTGTGTCACGTAGACTAATTCGGGATAGTCTGGATGTAAGAGGGGTTCCTATAAATTATATAGACATAATTAGAGATATGTATGCTAGGACAAAAATAACTGTTTGTATACTTGTGGGGAATAGAGTCGGGGGTCTCACTGGAAACACTCTCTATCTATTGTGATAGAGGTATTGTCTGCGTACCACTTACCATCCCTAGACCCTAACGATATCTTTTGCTGTCATTGGGATATACTGGATACAGATGATGATGATGATGATGATGATGATGATGATACTTGTGGGGAATATGGACTTCTTCCTGGTGCAGGAAGGTCTCCATCAAGGCCCATTTCTTTTCGTAGTTGTCCTAGACGTGTTATCAAAGATGATCCAGGAGACAGTCCTGTGGTGTATGATTTTTGCTAACGATATTATATAGAGTCGCAGAGAGTAGTCATACCCTGAGTATGACACTAGAGGAGTGGCGAGTTGCTTTTGAGAGAAAAAACCTAAGGATTAGTCGTTCTAAGACTGAGTATCGGTATTACGACTTCAGCGGCACAGCAATCGTGAGAATAGTCAGCTCACCATTGAGGATCAAATGGTGTCACGTGTAAGTAAGTTTAAGTACCTAGGATCGTTTGTATAGCAAGATGGGGAATAGATAGTGACATAGCACACCGAGTTAAGGCAGACCCGGGTAGGTGGAGGGCAGCCTTAGGGATGCTGTGTGACAAGAATTTTCCAACAAAATTAACAGAAGATTTTATAGGGTGGCAAACTGGCAATGTTATATGGAAGAGACTGATGGGCTATCATGAGGACATAGTCGCAGAAGATGGAAGTGGCAAAGATGAGGATGCTAATGTGGATGTGTGTGCATACAAGTCTAGACAAGATAAGAAATGAGATATTCAGGGAAAGGTTATGCATGGCTAGTATAACAGATAAGATAAGGAAGGAGAGTGAGATGGCTTGGGCATGTCAAGAGGAGACAGACAACGATGTATGTCAGAGCAGTTGAAAGCCTCACTATAGAGGGGAAGAGGAGTAAAAGCAGGCTCAAACTGACTTGAGATGAGTGGATTGGCATGATATACTAGATTTGCACCTCTCTGTGGACATAGTCCAGTATATGAGTTCATGGAGGCAGAGGATTAAGGTTAAGGAGGTTTAGGCAAAATATAGAGGCACTTTAGAGTATACTCAGGGGCTTAGATATTCTCTACATTTTATGTTGACTTGGCACTTTTTTGTTTGTCTTTATCTTTTATTATTTGCGCATATACACGGTTATCTATGCAGGTACATATAGAGCCAGAGGTCTCATTGGAAGCAAACTCTATATCCCTTGGGATGGAGGTATTGTTTGCTAGTGTAGCGCCTTGCTCCCGAGCCTTAGAATCGGAAACAGTACACCCGCCGTATCTCGCTAAGGATAATACTATGTGTCGAATCAACTTTTTGCATGTCAGAAACAACGTAGAAATTTTTTCTACAGAAACGTTAAGTAAAACTCAAATTAACGAGTTAAAACAAACATTATTACCAAAATGAATAAGTACTGGGTTGACAAGAGCCAACAGTATTTACACTTAGCAAAGGATCTAAAACAAAACGAATACTAAAAAATCTGTGAGAACCCCCAAAGCAATAAATCCCCTCGTGTCCTAGATGCATCTATCAACCGACCCACTCAGCTATGTTCGCCATGTCCTCAACAAAGATATGATCGTAGTCCTCATCTGCTCACCTGGAAAAGTAGGGGTGAGTGACAAAAATCACCAGTAGATGCTCGTCTCAAACCAATGCAAAATATGCATAACGAAATGATATAACCACGTAGCACAATTAGGATATAACATGAACATAAAATAAGATAAATGAAGATAAAACACTCCACATAAAATGCGCAACTATGTGATGCATGTCTTCACCCACGTGTCACATGCAACAAGAATCATGTCACACAAAATGGTTCTATACCTATATGCGATGCATGATCCCAGGATTGACTAGATGCCTGTAGTCCGTACACTACAATCCATCCTGGTCGATGTCCGTGGTCCGTATACCACGATCTACCATAACCAAGTGCTCATGGCCCATATACCACATATCACTCCACTCGAGCGTATGAGACCCGTACATCTCAACTCACTCCAATGCAATGGACATGATATGAATGCAATAACAAAGTCGTCTGGGTCCCTTACGCCCATCCTCACCACCTCCGGCACTCAACATTTGGTTTTAAATTATCCAAATAGTGAAAAGTTATTATTTATCACCACCGTATTTTTCCTTAGCTTGTATCAATTTTCTAGAATTTCCTACTATTTTTTCTTAATTTTTCCATATTTAATTCTATTTATTTTTAATTATTTAAATTTACCAAAATTCAGAAATTAAGTGATAATAATTTAATTTTAACCTTTTATATTTTTTTGGAATTTATTTAGAATTTTCTAGTGTGTAATTATATTTTTTTGGGAATTTAAAATCATTTATTTACCCTTTTCTAATTTTCAGAAATTATTAAATTAAATAACAATTTTTTAGTACTGGCCGGGTCTACTGTTTTTCTTATGGCCTCGCCGCAACAGGTCTGGCCCGCCACTGCAGCATTTTCTTCTCTTTTTTTATTAATTATTAGGCTTGGCCTAGCTTCGGTCCCCCCGGACCGTTGGCCGACCGGCCCCTTTCTCTGCCTCATTATATATAATATATAAACGAGCCTGACCTGCAGCCCGTCAGTCATCCGGCCCGCTAATGGTCCGGCCCTGATCCGTGCTCTGGCAGGCCAGCCCATTTCGTCGCCTTCTTTTTTTTCAAGCGCAGCCGGCGCGTGTGATCCACGCCCGCACATGAGGTCCACTCATGGCCATTTCCAGCAGTGCATGTGGCTCATGAGCCACCATTCTGGCCGAGTTTTCAACTCCTGAACCATTTTTTTTCCTATTTCCAGGCTATATGACCCTGTTCTAAGGCCAAAACAAAATTTTTTAAGGCTTCACATAAGAAAAGTTCTTATCTTTTTCATTCTATTTCATCCGTTTACAATTCGTTGGTAACGAAATCCATCAAACCCTTTTTTATACACATAAAACAATGTTGTAACCACATCAAAGTTGCATGCTTTTGACATTAATAACAAAACACAATAAATTCAACAATCAAAATACAACACAACATATACCACTAAAGCATGCAAATTTTGTACCAAGATGAGAGGAGAATAAGCAACCTACCTCAATTGAAGCTATAACGAGTAGAGTGGATGGATTTGGACTCGCTCTTGGGTTCTTCATCTTCTCTCTTCCATTTCTTTCTCTCTTTTTTTTTCTTCTCTCTCCTCTCTCTCCTCTCTCTCTCTCTCGTCTACTCATTTTTTTTCTTTTATTAGGGATCTCAGGCAATTTTGGCTTGGGGGAAAAGAGGGAATTGGGATTTTAATGATTATGGAGTGGGATTTGGGGGATTGGGGAGAGATTTTAGGGTTTATTTATTATTTTTTAAATTTAAATCTAACAATCTAAATAAATCAACTCCCCCACCCTTATCCCCTAATTCACGGCACACACCCTCACCATTATCCTCTTTTCTATTCTATTTTATTTTATTTTAATTTTATTTTTATTTTATTTATTTTTTATTTCCAGACATAACATCCTACCCACCTTACAAGAAGTTTCGTCTTTGAAACTGGCATACCTTAATCGAAGAGGTAGGGGTACCGCTCTCGCATCTGCTCCTCCAACTCTCACGTCGCTTCGCGGTCCGTATGGTTGGTCCATGGAACTTCGACATGAGGAATGAACGGGTGTCTCAATACCTGGTCCTTACGGTCCACTATCCTGATAGGCGTCTCTTCATATGTCATATCCGGTCGAATCCTCATCGCTGGCACATCTAGAACGTGACTCGGATCCAGAACATATCTCTTCAGCTGAGAAACATGAAATAAGTTATGTACCTGAGTCAAGGCAGGGGGTAATGCCAGTCGGTAAGCCAAGGTACTGACCTTCTCGAGTACCTCATATGGACCAATGTAGCGAGGCCTCAGCTTATCCCTCAAACTAAATCGTATAACCCCCTTCATGAGTGACACCCTCAAGTAAACCTTCTCGCCCATAGCGAACTCTAGAGGACATCTCTTTGAGTCTGCCCAACTCTTGCTTCTATCTTGAGCAACCTTGAGTCTATCGCGTATTAGTTTCTCTTTCTCTCTAGTCTGCTCAACAACTTAGGACCGATAATAACACGCTCACCAGCCTCATCTCAATGAATAAGGGACCTGCATTTACGTCCATAAAGCGCCTCAAAGGGTGAAGTGCCTATGGCGCTGTGGTGACTATTGTTATAGGAAAACTCAATTAGCTTGATCATATCATCCCAGTTCCCTTGAAGTCCAATGCACATGTTCTCAACATGTCTTCTAAAGTCTGAATGGTCATCTGAGACTGCCCGTCAGTCTGCCGATGGAAGGAGTGCTCAATCATAGCTTCGTCCCCAACCTTCTCTGCAAGCTGACCAAAACCTGGAGGTGATTCTCGGATCACGGTCTGGAATGATACTGACTAGGGCCCCATGAATACTGACAATATCATCAATGTACAGCGTCACCAATCTCTCCAAGGTCACATCACTCGCCACAGGTAGAAAGTGAGCAGACTTCGTCAATCGTTTAACGATCACCCAAATCATGTCGTTGCCGTTTCTTGTTTTATGGAACCTACAATAAATCCATCGTCACATGCTCCCACTTCCACTTCGGTATCTCCAACAGCAACATCAAACCTCCTCTCCTCTGATGCTCTGCCTTAACCTATTGACAAATGAGACACCTCTCAATGAACTCAGCGATGTGTCTCTTCATACCACTCCACCAATAATGCTTCTTTAGATCATTATACATCTTTGTAGCACGTGGATGAATCAAAAATCTCGAGTTGTGTGCCTCCTTCAACAACTCCTTCCTTAGATTTTCATCTTCAGGCATCCACAACCTTCCTTGGTTCCAAATACTGCCATCATTATGAATCTGAAAGCCCTCAATCAGACTGGTCAACATCCTCTTTCGGATATCTCTAAGCGTCACATTCTTCTTCTGCGCCTCCTTAATCCGTTCAATCAGAGATGGTGTAATAATCAAGGCCTCCAGAACATTGGTAGTGGAATCAACAATGTCAAGATCAAACTCTGCCATCTCTTTCTCCAATGGCGTCTGTCTGGCGTGATTAGACTTTCTATTCAAGGCGTCTGCAACTCGGTTTGCCTTTCTTGGATGGTAACTGATGGTCAGGTCATAGTCTTTCAGTAGCTCAAGCCATCTCCTCTAACGCATATTCAACTCTTTCTGTGTGAATAGATACTTCAAGCTCTTATGATTGGTGAAGACTTCGCACTTCACCGTATAAATAATGACGTCAAATCGTTAACGCAAACACCACTGCTACTAACTCCAGATCATGAGTCGGATAATTTTGCTCATGTTGCTTCAACTGTCTTGAAGCGTATGCTATAACCCTATCTCCCTGCATTGACACGCACCCTACAACAAAAATGTTAGGCTAGAGCCTATATGTATACAATGGTAAATTGAAATTCATAAACATATACCTAGCCCATTCTTCGAGGCGTCGCTGTAGATGACAAACCCTTCAGTGCCGAGGGTTGTGTCAAAACTGGTGCAGTCGTCAACCTCCTTTAACTCCGCAAAGCTTTTCTCACACTCGGAGGTCCATGCAAACTTGGTCTTTTTCTGATTCAATCGACTCAGTGGTGCTGCAACCCTCGAAAATCCCTCCATAAATTTACGATAATAACCAGCGAGGCCAAGAAAATTGCGTACCTCAGTGACATTAGTAGGTCGGGGCCATTTTGTAATCGCATCTATCTTCTTCGGGTCAACAGAAATGCCCTCCTCAGAAATCACGTAGTCCAAGAAAGTCACACTCTTTAATCAGAAGTCGCACTTGCTGAACTTTGCGTACAACTTCTTCTTCATGAGATTCTCTAATACCTCCCGCAAGTGTTCAACATACGTCTTATCATTCGGTGAATACACCAAGATGTCATCGATGAACACTACTACGAATCGATCCAACTACTCCCTGAATACTATGTTCATCAAATCTATAAAGGCCGCATATGCATGCGTCAGTTCAAAGGGCATTACAAGAAACTCGTAGTGCCCATATCGAGTGCGAAACGCCGTCTTTTCTATATCCTCCGCCTTAATCCTCAACTAATGGTATTCTAATTGGAGGTCAATCTTCGAGAACACTCTGGCACCCTGCACGCAATTTTGTTTTACAAAAGTGATATACAACGCAATAAACCGATTCACAACAATTAAGGGGAACATTACCTTCAACTGATCAAATAGATTGTCGATCCTCGGTAGTGAGTATTTATTCTTTATCGTCATCTTATTAAGCTCACGATAGTCGATGCGTAGCCTCATAGTATTGTCCTTCTTCTTCACAATGATACTGGTACTCCCTAGGGCAAAACACTAGGCCAGATGAAATTCCTGTCCAGCAACTCCTACAACTACTCTTTAAGCCCTTCGACTCTGCTGGTGCCATTCTGTATGGCGCCTTCGAGATCGGTTTGGCTCCAGTATAAGATCGATCTCGAACTCTACTTCCCTGCTCGGTGGTAATCTGGTAGTTCATTACGGAAGACATCCTTAAATTCTCATACCACAGGATGTCCTCAATCGATAGAGTCTCAGCACTGGCATTTAAAGCATAAACACGAAAACCCTCAGCTCCTTCTTCAGTGCTCAGAAGCCTGTGCTGCGGTCATACATATCTTTCTGGATGACTTCCTCAACTTGACATCCCCTTGAAAGATGGTTTCTTGCTTATCCTGCGTCTGCATGCGGACCTGCCTCTGATGGCAGTCGATAGTATCATGATATCTCGCCAAGAAATCCATGCCCAGTATAACGTCGAAATCTTGCATCTGATCGGAATTAGGGTCGCGAAGAACTCCAGCTCATTAATCTTCAACTAGCATTCCTTATGCTGATAATGAGATACTAACACCTGATCGTCGGCGGCTTGAACACGATAAGGGATCTCAAGCCGTTATGGTATAATACTCAGGTTCTTGACGAATCTCTTAGGAACGAACGAGTGGCTGGCACCACTATCGAATAAGACGTAGGCTGGGACTTTGTTAATTAATACCTCACCTAGTACATTCAAAGTTATACATGCAGTACAATCACCAAAACGAAACGAAGTACTTAATTAAAATTGTGAAATTTGAAATTGCTTAAATTAAAATACCTGTAACTACGTTCCTGACCTCCTCTACCTACCTCAGCGTCCGCCATGACATGACACGAACATTGGTCCTCTCTTTTCCTTTGTGCTGCGTCTGACTATGTGGCGGAGGTGCTTCCAGTGTAGGGCAATCTATGGCGTTATGTCCTTGCTTGTCACAGTTGTAGCAAACCTTCTGAGCCCTCTAACAATAACCTGTGTGTGAACGCCCACACTGTGCACATACCAGAGGTGTAGGTCCAACCGCCCTGAGCAGCTGTGCCGCCATCACTGTGGGACCCTCAATCACCAATGACCGAGTCGCCGATCCCTGTCCCTACGTGGTGGTCCGAAAGATCAGCCGGTTGGGTGGCGGCGTGGAATCTCCCATAACGGAAACTGCTCTCCTCGCGGTCTCTTCCTACCGACCGCTGCAAACCCTCTCGAGATCACCCTTGACCTCACGACACACCTCCAACAGCTCCTCAAAAGTGGTAGGCCGGGCACAGATGATCAATGACTGAATGCGAGAGTTTAAGTCGGTCTTGAACTTTAGCATCTTTGCCTTCTCGTTATCCATGATGGCGGGCATGCATCTCCCAAGTGCATGTGACCTCTCAAAATACCGGTCCATAGTCATGGACCCCTGTGTCAGAAGCTGAAACTCTATCATCCTCCTCTGAGTGGCACTCTCAGGAACGTAGTGCCTCTGGTACTCCTCCATAAATTGGGTCCATGTCGATGGTGCAGTCAGTCTGTATCCCGCACCCTGCCACCATTTCTCTACATCACCCTCTAAGAATGATACAACCACACCTACCTTCAAGCCATCAGGGACATATAGCAACCTCAACTGCTCAGACACATTCTTGAGCCAAATATCTACCTCCTCTGGCGGGTGGTACCCCTGAACATCGGTATCGAGGAGTTCTGCATCTCCGGATAGAAAAATTAGAGCCCCGGGCGGTGCTGGTGGCTGCTGCTGCAGCTGTGCTGCAGTGACCATATGTACCTGATGCTGGGCCACCAATGTTGTCAGCATGGCCAAGGTATCTGCAAGGACCTAGGAAAATGGTCCCCTGACCCTGCTGGTCAACTCCATCGTGTCCTCTGATTCCAGCTGGTTGCTCACGTCATGGAGGCATTTTCTGGAATTCAAATTCATGAAAAGGAATTTAGATTAGATAAGAGCAAGTTAAAAGGTTGAACGTAGGGTAAAACGGTATTTAGACAAAAAAACTCACCATTGGCACACACCTCCCATAACACGAACATAACTTAAGTCTAAATCATTACTTAAGTCTACTTTTTTTTAAGGTAAAATCGTCATTTTACAAAAGATCATAACTTACATCTAGTGATCTAGTTAATCTTGTGCTTCCGAGACAGATCTAAAGCCTGGTCTCTAATACCACATGTAGAGCCCCGCTCTCGAGCCTAGCATTGAGAACAGTACATCCGTCGTATATCGCTAAGAAAAATACAAGGCGTCGAATCAACTTCTTGCATGTCAGAAACGACGTAGAAATTTTTTTTGCAGAAACGTTAAGTAAAACTCAAATTAACGAGTTAAATAAACATTATTATCAAAATGAATAAGTACTGGGTCGACGAGACCCAACAATATTTATAGTTAGCAAAGGATCTAAAATAAAAGGTATACTAAAACATCTATGACAACCCCCAAACCAATAAATGGAAACATCCGCTATAACCCTCGTGCCCCTAGATGCAACTATCAACTGGCCCACTCAGTTATGTTCGCCCCGTCCTTAACAAATATGATCGTAGTCCTCGTCCGATTCACCTAGGAAAGTAGGGGTGAGTGACAAAAATGACCCAGTAGATGCTCGTCTTAAACCAATACAAAACGTGCATAACGAAATGATATAACCACATAGCGCATAATTAGGATATAACATGAACATAAAATAAGATAGTGCAGAAATAAAACACTACACATAAAATACGCAACTACGTGATGCATGTCTTTACCCGCGTGTCACACGCAACAAGAATCATGTCACGCAAAATGGATAGACCTATATGCAATACATGATCTCAAGATTGACTGGATGTCTGTAGCTCGTACACTACAATCCACCCTGACTGATGCCCGTCGCTCGTACACCACAATCCACCATAATCGAGTGCTCATGGCTTGTACCCCACAATGCACTCCACTCGAGCGTCTGAGACCCATACATCTCAACCCACTCTAATGCAATGCACATGCTATGAATGCAATAACAAAGTCGTCTGGGTCCCTTACGTCCGTCCTCACCACCTCTCACTCAATATTTGGTTCCGTAAATTATCTGAATAGTGAAAAGTTATTATTTATCACCATCCATATTTTCCTTTAGCTTGTATCAATTTTCTGGAATTTTCCACTATTTTTTCCTAATTTGTCCCTATTTAACTCTATTTAATTCTATTTATTTTTAATTACTAAATTTACCAAAATTCAATAAGTGATAATAATTTAATTTTAACCTTTTATTTTTCTAGAATTTATTTATAACTTTTTAGTATTTAATTATATTTACTGGAATTTAAAATCATTTATTTACCCTTTTCTAATTTTCAGAAATTATTAAATTAAATAAAAAAATTATTACTGGCCGGGTCAGACCCGACCTACTCTTTTTCTTCTGGCCCAGCCTGCAACAGGTCTGACCTGCCACCGCAGCATTTTCTTTTTTATTTGATTAAGTTATTGGGCCTAGCCTGACTTCAGTCCGGCCCAGCCCGTTGGCCGGACGACCCCTTTCTCTGCCTCTTTTTAATAGATATATAATATATAACAGGTCAGACCTACAGCACGTCAGTCAGCCGGCCCGCTAGGGTCTGGCTCTGATCCGTGTGCTGGCAGGCCAGTCCATTTCGTCGCCTTCTTTTTTTAAGCGTAGCCAGCGCGTTTGAGCCACCCCCGCGCGTGATGCTCACTCACGGCCAGTTCCAGCGACGCGTGTGGCTCACGCGCCACTATTCCGGTCGTGTTTTCAACTCCTGAACCATTTTTTTCCTATTTCCAGGCTATATGACCATATTCTAAGGCCAAAACGAAAATTTTTCAAGGCTTCACATAAGAAAAGTTCTAATCTTTTTCATTCTATTTCATCCGTTTACAACCCGTTGGTAACGAAATCCATCAAACCCTTTTTTATACACATAAAACAACGCTGTAACCACATCAAAGTTGCATGATTTTGACATTAATAACAAAACACAACAAATTCAACAATCAAAATACAACACAACAACATATACCACCAAAGCATGCAAATTTCGTACCGAGATGAGGGGGAAGAGGCAACCTACCTCAATTGAAGCTATAAACGAGTAGAATGGATGGATTTGGACTCGGTCTTGGGTTCTTCTTCTTCTCTCTTTCTTTTCCTTCTCTTTTTTTTTCATTCTCTCTCTCTCTCCTCCCTCTTTTCTATATGTTTTTATTCTTTCTATTTGGGTCTCAGCCGATTTTGGCTTAGGGGAAAGAGGGAATTGAGATTTTAATGATGATGGGGAGGGATTTGGGGGATTGGGGAGAGATTTTAGGGTTTGTTTATTATTTTTTTTAAAATTTAAATCTGACAATCTAAATAAATCAACTCTTCCACCGTTATCCCCTAATTCACACGGCACACACATCATTATCTCTTTTCTATTTTATTTATTTTTTATTTACTATATTATTATTTTATTTTTTTTCTTTCCAGACATAACAGCCAGCCTCTCATCTTTTCAGACCCTAGCGATAGTTTTTTTGTTTACTGTTGTAAGAGCTACACTGGATATGATGGGCTGTTGTGACATGGGGTGACATGTTATTGAAAGCCGATACATGTTCGTCACTTCATTCCTTTTTGTAAATCAAATTATTAAAATATCATATCATTAACTATATCTTTGTAACATACTAGGAAGATTAGAATTCAGACTGGGGCACGCTGATAATGGAACAGGAATTGTCACAGAGCCATTTTCAAACATTTTCACCCTGCTCAATAGGACAGTTGGCAGGCATTTACCATCTTCCACATTTCTATCAATTCCAACCCCCACAACATGGGAAAAGTTCCACTTACCTGTCATGAATAACATAGGCCTTGGTTTAATTCCATGTTATCACTAACTGTAATACCTGGGATATTTTCTTAAAGCACGGATTATGAATTCTTCTGGTAGAAGAAAGTTAGACAAACGCGGGCAAGGAACGAAGAGTACAACACAACAATCATATCCAGTATATTCCGACGACAGCAAAAGCTATCGTTAGGGTCTGGAAAAGATGAAAGGTAGACAAACAATATCTCTATTCCTAGGGATAGAGAGTTTGCTTCCAATTATTTCAATTTAAGGGAAAAAAAGAAAAAGAAATAAACAATATAAAGAGAAGTTGGAGGGGTGTGTGGTGTTGTTTAATCCCCAATACAAGTGAGTTAGAAATGGAGTTCGAATTTTGGTTTAAGCATTAGAAAGGAGGTGGAGAAAAAAAATAAGAAGAGAAGAAGAAAGAGAATTTAAAAAAAAAACAAAAACTAAGAAGAGATTAATCCACCCCCTTCCTTGCCCAACAAACCTAGTGGTGTTTGGTTGGAGAGTCTGTTTGTTTGGGAAGTGAAGGTATGTGTATCACTTTGATATCCAAGTATCTGATAATGGATACGTTTTTTGATATACTAGTCCCTTTGTCATCAATATAAGAGAAAGAGGGGTATGACCGGTCAACGCCGCCGGCCGCCGCCAGCCTGTCACTATTCCGGCCGGTTAATATTTTTCGGCTGCCCAAATTCGATATTCATTTCAATTCCGATACATTTCAAAACACTATCAATGTCTATCATATGTATTCCCACTTCAATACCAAACAACTATCACTTTTAAGCCCCAAACTCATATCCTCCAACCAATCTTTATCATACCCATTTCCGATTTTGATTCCGATACCCAAATGCGAACCAAAAGCCAAGAATTCCAACACCTATACATGATTTGAATGTTGAAGATCAGAATATGACCGAAGAAATGGTAAAGACACAATCTCATATTTTGATATAAGAAGGAAAATGTATGTTACGTCAAACAGTAGTACTTAATTTTTTTCAGTTAATGAAGAAAAAACCCGATAAAGTTCCAATTCAATACTGATTAGACCCATAATAACGTCACTGGGTCTAGATAGACGCTATACCTGAATTCTATTGAAAATTGTGGATCATATGGAAAAATATTTTTGATACTACAAGCATGAAAAAACTAAGAGAATTCAAAAGAGATACATAGAAAGATTTATTGCTGTCGTATATATCTGAGGATAAATATCAAAGAGGTTGCTTAACTTATTATTGTTGGAGGATATTAGTTCAAGATAAAATACTTGCGACTTTATGATTAATAATGCGGTGTCATATAATTATAAAGTAGATAAATTGGTGTATAAAATACGGTTTACAAACAAAGACTAAATCATCAGTTCTTATATAAAATAATGATTTATAAGTTTAGATAAAAATGGATCGCAATCAATAGAGTTGAAGAACTTGTTTTAAGTATGTCTTGACTTCAGAGAAATGTAGAATTCCAACTCCGTGTACTGGTACATTTTATTTGTACTAAAATAGGACCGGCTCAAGTAATTATTTTTACTAAGATAATTAAAAATCAATAGATATTACCTATGCTCTTAATTTAGATAATTATTAAATACAGATGTATAAAAAATACTCGTTGCCTTGATTCATTAAAAGCGAGATTCATTTTTGAGTGAATGGTGTCTATGAATAATTATTTAAAATTCACATTCGAAATATAACAATAACATCCCCTTAAAAAGATTAAAAGTTTTGATCACTTAAACTCCACCGATAAAATAATCCAACACGTGGAATCTTACAAAAATAATATGTTTATTAAATAAAATGAGTCAGTAATTTCACTTAATTAAACAGGTATTTGCAATTTTAATCTGTAGAGATAGACAATTAGACTATTTTGAACATACTAGAATCAGATACATAGTGAAGAAGTCTAATCCTAGCCTTCCTAATAAAATAGATTAGGATTTCTGTAAATTCAAATTATATCTAAATGGATAGATAAAGTAGAAGTCAAAGATACATAAGAAGCTTGTATTTTATCGTCCATTAGATCCTACTGTAGCCTGTAAAAATGCATTTTGTGTTGGCAGAAAGAGAGACATCAAAATCTCAAGAAAAAAAAATCAAATTCTTTTGACTTGCCCACTCAGTCAACTAGAGTAAAGTCTTGAACCAAAATACAATAGAAGATCGATGGCCGCTGTAAATTGCCAAGAATCGTCTATCAGATTATCGTGACTTAAAAATTGTCAAGAATCGCCTATCAAATTATCGTGACTCAAAAAGAAAATTTTGCATGTGAAATCTCCTAAACCGGCAAACGAAATTAAAATTTTGTTTGATAATATACGTGCGTAATGCCACCACCAGTATTTTAGCATATGATCCTACTCTAATACAGTACCTAAGTATTCTTTTGATGGTTTCAATACATGCATGATTGCGCCTTTCAGTATGGGTATATGTTATTTAGGGGTGTTCAATGAACCAAATTATTCAAGAACAGTTTGAGTACAATCGTATCCGGTTTGAGTTTGTTTATTAATTTTAATTAACGAGTCGAATTCCAACACTTAGTTGGATTCATTTGCTACACAAGCCGAACTGTTCTCAACTTTTCGATTTGTTTGAGAGTTACAATGGTTTCCAGTCGAATTCAAACAAATTCAAAATCTCGTTAAACCAAATGAGTGGAGCCAAACTATTTGTTTACCTAAACGAATACAAATTGAAAACTCACTATTCAACTCGGTTCAACTCGTTTCATCTTTAGAGCTTGAAACTCATTATTCGACTCGATTCAACTCGTTTTCATCTTTAAAGCTTGAAAACTCACTATTCAATTCGATACGACTCATTTTCAGCCCTATATGTTCTCAATTACCTTCAAGATCACATCTTTTAGTATGGCTACCTGGTTACGTCTAGTGTTGTAAGTGTTAATCCTACTTTGTGGTCTCACATAATATATGGATGTTACTATTTACTTCTCGGGGACATTCCATGCCTGACAAGGAATTTAGAACAAAACAAAGGGATCAAATTTTTGAAAAATTAGAGTAGGACAAGACAAATGCTTGAAGCATGAGTATCTTTTTCTTAGGGCATTTTATTTTCTTCTTTGAAACTAGTCCTCAAGAGTTTAAAACGGTCTTAATCTTTCATCATGACGAGCTCCACCGCTGCGCTGCACCCTTTTCCCCCTCAATATGAAAGCTGAGAGATCAACTGAGATTAAACGGTTGCAATATGCGTCGCGCGCTGACAATTTATGCACAGACAGACGGGTCTTCCTCACCGGGTTATGATCCCTCACCCCCAATCTTTCACCCCATGCGTCACCGCGTGACACGTGACAGCAGAGATAGGTGGTGAGGCTCGATGAGTGAGTCACACTCATCTAGCCTCATCACCCACTTCTGCTGCCATGTGTCGTGCGATGACGCGTAATGTGAGGAAAAAGTAGGTGAGATGATCTCATCCTCTCTTCACCCCACCCCACACGGCTCTACCTGACGTGTTGGATTAGACCTTTGATAACACGTAAAAGATGCATCACAAACAAAGCAATGAGGCTTATAGCTCACTTGTTAAAGCATCTCACTTGCCTCAACTTGTGCGTCATGTTGGCCAACCCATGAACAACATTACCTCACTACTTTAGAAACACCCGTCTATGGCATGATACATGAAGGTCAAATGTACGTAACTATACTCATGCGTTAGAAACACACATAGGTTGTTTCCAGAAGACCCATAATGAAAATTGCGTCAAGATGTGTTGATCAACTGCTACTTCACAATATAAGAAGCGCATCCAATTTAGTGAATCATTTTGCTTTATTCATTCATATTCCAAAGTCAAAGAAGAATGTATCCTTGACTCCATTGGAAATGAAAACCAACCATTAGCCAAACCAAAATCCAATTTGATTCAACTGCATCTATCTTTTGGGATCGAGGTATTGTTTGTTTGGCTCTCACCCTCCTCAGATCCTATAGATAGCTTCTGCTGTCGTTAGTAATGGGGTAAAAGTTAGACCTCGCAGAAACAACAAGGGTCCGTCAAGTCAACATTACTGAGTCAACCTCTGCACCCCGAGATCACCTAGGCCAGAAGAGCTCTAAGGTCAGGTCAGCCTGATAGAAAGTTGGGGTCAGGTTCTCAACTCGACCACTACCAAGACAAACAAGCCGATCACACCCCTTCACAGCTCAGCCGGATTTTGCCTCTTCCATGACAAGCTCGGCCGTTGAGGTCGATTACGGAGCCCTTCCAGGTAAAACGAGATTATTACTAGAACATACTCTTGAGCTCGGCTTGGACACCTCAACAGACTCCTGTCAAATGTCAGCGAAGCACAACGCCACTACAGATGGCGTCATACGGCGAACATGCAGAAGCATACCTCGCCATTGCTGGCACAACACATGTCACCGGCCCCATAGCCGAGATATGCATTGGCTACTCAGGACGCATAAAAACAATCAGAGAGAAAAAAAAGGACAAGTCTAAATCCAGAGAGAGAAAAAATCATCATCTTCTTCACCTTGAAAATACAGGAATACCGGGTTTTTACCAGAAAACTCCAACCTTCAAAAGTAAATGTATCATCGTAAAAATGCCCAGAGCTGACTTGAACGTCGGAGGTTTTTACTCGGGACTATAGTCCCCGGGTCCTCTAACGGTGTTCTTTGTGCAGGTCAGCAAAGAGACTGTTGTTTTTAATTACCGGAAGCGTAACGACATTAACAGTTCGGATCACCTCTGATCCTTGGTGAAGACTCGACTTCATCATTTGGCGCTAGATGGAGGGCGTGATCCTCCGTCATCTTATTCTTCGGTGACACCAATATATATATTTATATCAGCATGGTTAGACCCCACAGGATGGATTGGGGAATCCTCCAATCCCCGTCTACGTAGAAATGCACGGTCTAGTCCTTTCGAGCAGGTACCCAAAGAGCCAAAGAGGCGTGTGCACAACGCTCCCGAAGTAACAGAGGAGGAGCGTGAGAAAGCAATGAAGTATGTGGCCGAGAATTTAGGTGTTTTTGAGGCCATGGTGGAACGACTTAAGGGCAAGCGCCCTGAAGCTGAGGCGATGGAAGAAGACCTTCCCACGCTTTTCAAGAAAGGTTCGCATCAGCAATCCCTCTCGGCTTCCTGGGGGATTTTTGGCTGATGCCAGGCGGTGCAATACCCTGGGCCCCAACGGCAGAGTCCATGCCTCCAGCCAAGCATCATCTGGGTGCTAGGCTGCATTCCTTTCAAAGAGAACCACGCGAAGTAGTGGGGGCGCAATGTGCGGGAAAGCCACAATGACGTGCCCGGACAAGAATATGCACGCATAGGAAAGAAAAGTCTTTTCTCCTGGGATATTGCTGAGTACACGGCACCGGAGAGTTTCAAGGTGTCGAAGATGGATACTTATGATGGTACTTCAGACCCTACGGATCATCTCTTCCAATTTCAGACTGCTATGAGCATGAAGAATGTTCCGGATCCGTTACGCTGCAAGACTTCTCCCATGTACCTGCGGGGAAAGGCCAGGAGATGGTTCCAAGAGCTTCCACCCCAGTCGTGAGATCCTTGCGACAACTGGCGGTAAAAATTTAAAGCACAATTCGTGTCAAGTACGCCATTTGCCAAGAATTCCTCACATTTGATGACCTTGAGACAAGGTCCTGAGGAGTCAGTGCTTAAGTATATGCACCGCTTTTTCGATGAGTCACTGCAGGTCGGTGACAGGAACAAAGGAGTTGTGGCGGCTGCTCTTATAAACGGCCTTCAATCCGGTCGCCTCTTTTCCTAATTAGCTAAGGTGGGACCTAAATCATTAAAAGAGTGCTTAGAAAAAGCCCACCAGTTTTCTCAGGGGAAGAGGCAAACAGATTAAAGAAAGAGACCAAGCAAGAAGCTCGACGCGATAGTCAACCCCGCCCAACCAGAGAAGGTCGGCGCGAGGGTGTAGAGCGTGATCTGTGCAGTGGGTTCGATCGCATGGGCAGCCGAGGTAAAGAAGGCAGAGATGGTCTGCCTCTCTTAGCCTCCAAGGATAGCATTTTATCTGTTATGGAAAAGAAAAGGTTACGGGATGACCCGAAACCTTTATCCAGGCCAAGGTATAAAAGAGACTTCAAACTCTATTGCTGATATCATCGGGACATTGGCCACGATACTGAAGATTGCAGGCATTTGCCCCAGCTATATGGCAGCTCATAGAGCGAGGTCACCTAAAGAAATTTTATGACCCACGGTCTCGCCTTCATAATCGCTTGGATTTCCGTCGAGGACCACAACAGGATAAATGCAGACCAGAGGAGCCACATCGGCAGCCAAGGCCTGAGGATGGTGAAGATCATGGAAGATTTTGGATTGCAGGTCGGCCACAGGTCAATTCTATCATATACAACATTGCAGGTGGGGCATCTCAAGATACTCAGGGTGAGCCCAGCTCGGCTGGAACGTCATCTGCCTCCCCCTAAAAAAAGGCCAGGCTAACAAATGAGCTGACTTACGGTCCCGTAGATCCCATTCCTTTGGGGTCAAACAACACAGGCTTGGTGATAGACCTTTGTATTCATCTGGCTCCTGATAATATAGTTGAGGCACGTCGTGTGTATGTGGATACAAGGAGTGCAGCAAATGTGATGTACTATAATGTATATCATCAGTTAGGACTGTAGGAATAGTTAATGAGGCCAGTCTTGACTCCTTTATATGGATTCACCGGCGCGGTAGTGCGGCCAGCAGGTCTGATCACCCTTAGCGTCAGTTTTGGAAGGCCCCCCTGTTTATCGCTAGTTATGGCTAGATTTTGTTATGATAAGGGAGAGGTCGGCATATAATATTCTCCTGGAGAGGTTTGCCTTAAGTGCATTAGAAGCAGTGGTATCACCCCTTCACGTCATCATGAAATTCCCATCCCCTGCCGAGGTGGTGACGATTAGAGGTGATTTACAAGTTGCTCAGAGTTGCTATGTCATTGCCACACAAGAGGATGACATAGTGCAACATGTCAGTCTCGATGATTTAGTACCCTCAATTGAGGAGAGACTCCAATCAGACGATGCCGTCCAAGATTTCATTCTTGACCCTCTCAGACCTGAAAACACAATCAAGTTTGGAACTTGGATGCCTGATGACCTCCTGACCCAAGCTCTGCTAAGAGAATTTGCGGTAATCTTCGCTTGGACTGTGGAGGATTTACCAGGAACCTCGGCAACCCTAGCAGAGCACAAGTTGGAGGTTGACCCGCATATGAAGCCTATCAAGCAGAAAAAGAGAAATTTTGCCCAGAAAGGATTTGAGTAATCGCAGAAGAGATTAAGAAGCTCATCGCCGCAAAATTTATGAGTGAGGTTCTATATCCAGTTTGGCTGGCCAATCTAATGGTGGCTCCCAAGCCAGATCAAACACGGAGAATGTGCATTGATTATACCCACCTCAATAAGACATGCCCAAAAAATTGCTATCCCTTGCCAAAGATTTTGTTAGATTCCACATTAGGCCATGATGTTTTTGATTTTCTAAACGCTTTCAAAGGATATCACCAGATAGCTATGGCCAAAGAGGATCAAGAAAAAACGTCTTTCATCACGAAGTCCGGCACTTATTGTTATGTTAGCATGCTGTTTGGATTGAAGAATGATGGGGCAGCATATCACAGGCTAGTAGACACTATGTTTAGTGAACAAATTGGGCGGATTATGGAGGTATATATAGACGATATGCTTATCAAGAAAAGGTCTCCTGGTTAGTATATACAGAATTTAAGAGAAGTTTTTGTTATTTTAAGAGATTCGCGCATGAGGTTGAACCTAAAGAAATGTACCTTTGGGATGCGCACTGGCAAGTTCTTGGAGTACATGGTTTCGAAAGATAAAGTGCAAGTTAATCCTGCCAAAATAGAAGCTCTGCGACGATGCACCCCCTCGAAATGTCAAGGAAGTTCAGCGGCTAACAGGTAGAATAGCCGCACTAAGCAGATTTTTATCTAAATCCGCTGAGAGGTAGCTCCTTTTTCTTTCAAATTTTGAAAAAGAAAACTTCATTCCAATGAGATGAACAGTGTCAGCAAGTCTTTGACGATTTAAAATCTTATTTAGCTGATGCGCCCATGCTGACCTCACCCTTGTCTGGGGAGGTATTGTATATATACTTGGCAGTATTGCCATGAAGCTGTAAATCAATTCTGCTCGGGGAGCTGGACGATGTGAAGAGACTGATTTACTTTGTTAGTAAGATCTTGCACGGGCCCGAGGTGCGGTATTCTAACACCAAGAAAGTCATCCTAGCACTCGCAGTGGCTGCAAGAAAGTCCAGACCATATTTACAAGCTCATCCCATTGTGATGGTTACAGATCAGCCCTTACAACAAATTTTAACAAGGCCGAACACGTCTGGTCGAGCTACCAAGTGGGCTATAGAACTTGTCGAGTATGACATTGAATATAAACCACGGACCTCGGTCAAGGCTCAGGCCTTAGCCGACTTCCTTGCTAAGGGAATATCGATAGAGGATGAGCCCTCACCTGAAAATGACTGGATTTTATATGTGGATGGATCCTCATCTCGGGACGGATGTGGAGCAAAACTCCTAATAATTAGCCAGAAGAAGGAGGAATTTGAGTATGTGCTCCGAATTAACTTCGAGTCTACCAATAATGAAGCCGAGTACGAAGCGTTAATAGCAGGATTGAGCCTTGTGCGAAAGCTTGGGGCTCGGCGAATTACTTCACGAAGTGATTCCCAGCTTATCATCTCCCAAGTTAATGGAGATTACGAGGCCAAGGAGGACAACATGAAACGATATTTGGTCAATGTACAACAGCTCGATGAAATGTTTGAACACTTTGGCATTGAACACATCCTCAGGTCGGTTAACAAACGAGCTGATGCACTATCTCGTTTGGCTTCGTCCACCCCAGCTGCCCTGGGGAAAAAGATAGTTGCGGAGCTGGTGAAACATCGTGTATTTGACGCCAATGAAGTGCTCCAGACCAACTACCATGGCACATGAATGGATGAAATAGTTAACTTCTTAGAGCGTGGAATTCAACTTACTGACAAACGTGCAGCTAAAAGGCTGCGCACGAAAGCTTCTAGGTACGCTATCTTTAATGAACATTTGTATAAAAAGTCTTTTTCGTAGCCATGGTTACGGTGTGTTAGTGAAGAAGAAGGAGACTATATACTCCAAGAAATGCATGGGAATCTGTGGAAGCCATTCAGGAGCACGTTTGCTAGCACGCAAATGTTATCTAGCTAGTTATTACTGGCCCACTCTACACCAAGATGCTATAGAGTTGGTTAAAAGATGTCAATCCTGCCAGTTACATGCTCCTATTTCTCATCTCCCTAGCCAAGAGTTGACATGTATCATAAGTACATGGTCATTTGTGCAATAGGGGATTGATCCCGTGGGGCTTTTGCCCCAAGCTCCAGGATCTGTTAAATATCTGCTAATCGCAGTCGATTATTTCACCAAATGGTTTGAGGCTGAGCCGCTGGCCAGCATCACAGGAGGTCAAATGAAAAAGTTCTTCTGGAAGAATATAATATGTCGCTTTGGTCTACCCCGAGTGCTTATCTCAGATAACGGAAAGTAGTTCATTGAAGATCCAGTCAAAAACTGGTGTGCTGAGCTTCATATTGGACAACGATTCACTTCAGTAGCACATCCACAAGCAAACGGGCAAGTTGAACTGGCCAACAGAACTCTGAAAGAGGGTATCGAAAGGCGCTTGGACCGAGCAGGAGCAGGATGGGTTGATGAGCTCCCCTACGTTTTGTGCATATCGAACTACACCTTCCAGCTCGACCAAGGAAACACCTTTTGCCTTGGTTTATGGCACAGAGGCTGTCATTCCACCCGAGATCGGATCTCAATCATCCCCGACAGATTATTACTCAGTTCAGACCAATGATCAAGAATTGCGCTTAAACTTGGATGAGCTAGAGGAGAAAAGAGATCAAGCTTTCATTCGGATGCCACAATACAAGAACTTAATTGCTCAGTATTACAATGCACGAGTACGACCAAGAACTTATCAGGTCGGAGACCTAGTATAACGCAATGCAACAAGTCATCCAGCACCTTCGGGAGCTTTGGACCCCAGATGGGAAGATCCCTATCGTATTTCTGAGGTAAGGTCTGCAGGAGCCTAAGTTGCAGACCTTGGAGGGCAAGACATTGCCCCGAACCTGGCACTCGGCACATCTGAAATTCTTCCACCAATGATGTATACAGATTTTGCATGCTATGAAATTTATCTCACTTCTATTCGCTGCAGATTTCAATAATCTTTTCAATAAAATCAGCAGAGCTGAAATCACAAAGCATGTCTTAACAAAGAATAGGGATAGGAATCCCCACACAGTCCTCGGCAGGACTGAGGCATATACCCACTGAGGGACGTAAATTGTGAACAAGTTTCACAATCACCCGAAAAGGGCTGAAGAGGTGCAATAAACATAAAAAAACCTAGCAGGTCTAGGAAAAGATGATCTATCTCAAACATACTAAAAATCTCACCTCTAGTTGAGCTGAGGTTAAAGGTAAGTCATGAAATTGCGTTATTAAAGAAACTCGGCAGAACTGAGATCTGACCTTGGTCAAAACCAAGACAAAAATAGACAAAGTCTAAACAGAAGCTTGATTATTAAAAGTTGGCATAGCCGAGTTGGAAAATACTGTCATTAACATGGTAGAGCCGGAGTGGAGAACTTTTTCGCGATCAATTTCCCAGATATTACCAAGGTAATCCGGCCTGAAATTATTCGTAGTTAAATTTCAAGGTCACTTTGAAGGGACAACAGCACAAAGAACAAGATAGACTTATTGGCAAGTAAAGAAAAATTTGAAGTAGAAAATGAAAAAAGACGGAAGAGTTGAAATCTCATTAGTCGGAGAAATGAAGAACACACAATACAAATGTTTTATTCTACTCAAAGTTCCATAAGGTCAGCTCCTTCCTTGAATTTCTCAAGCAATTCATCAAAATCTTCAAAGGCCCGAGAGTTGTACAGCTCCGCAATTCGAGGGTTTTGCTTGTCTAAGGTAGGAGCAACCTCTAAGCAGACCTCGATACTCTTTGTTTGGCCAGCCTACAAAATTGAGTTCTGCATTATGAGGAGGTTGTCTGTCAAGAACTCAGACCGCTTGAATTCTGCAATAGCTTCCGTCCGGACAATTTCAAGGTGCTCCTCAACTTGTTGAGTAACCTCTGCCTGAATCCTTCTCAGATGATCATCAAACTGCAGAACCAAAGCAGCCTTGTCTTTCTTTTCCAGCTCCAACTCCCGCTGTAGGTACTCAACTTACGACCGGGCCTAAGTAGATGTGAGTTCCAGATATGCAACTTTGTTAGTCAGCTCATCTATCTGGGAGTTGGCAGTAGCCAAGTGAGTCTCAAATGCTTCTTTTTCCTCTCGAAGTGTGGTGTTCTCCAACTTCAGAGAGGAATTTTGTGACTTCAAAGAAGAATTCTCCTCCTTCAGCTGAGAAGCTTCGGACTTTAAAGGCTCAACCTCTTGGCTTAAAATCTCAAAATGCCTACTAAGCAAGGTACATTTAAGGCTCTCGTCAGTCGCTATCTTTCGCAGCTCTTCTGTCCTTGCAAGATAATTGTACGTCTGCACCCAAATATGTACAAGTTCCACAAATCAGTCTGAGTTCCTACACAAAACAAGCCTATCCAAGTGTGATGAAAATACTCACCATGCCTAAGTTGGATGGGAAGGTGAGATGCATCTGCTCCCAGTCCATGTTCTCATACTTACGCACGTCAACTGGCAGAACTGAAGCCTCTACCATCGTCCGTGCAATCCCAAGGTCTAAAACAGAGTCATCAAGATTATACTGAATGATTCTGCGTTTGGCTACCCTGGGGGGTCCATCAGATGAGGTCCCAGCGTCAGCCTGGGAAGAAGTCCCAGCTACAGCTTGGGAAGATCCTTCATCCCTGCGCCTCCTCCGACTTGGCACAATTGTACCCCTAGTTGCAGCTGGCATTGGCAATCTCTCCGTAATACTATAGGGCATATTATGAGCTTGGTAGGGACTCCTACCTCATCAGCAGTGGATTACAGCTCTGTAGAGAAAGGCTGAACTGCAGGGGCTGCAGAAAGTTTCAAATTCAAACAACCATCAGTAAGGTACAGAAGAAAAACGTCATACCACACTACAGAAAAGGGTACCTGGATCAACAATCAGGGGCTGCTCCAAGTCTATAGGAGCATCATCTACTGGTGCCATTGTCACCTCTTCCCTTGAATGGGGAGCACTAGGTGGAGCAGGGGCAACGAGTGGCCGACCCCCCTGAGGCCTAAATCTTCTTCTTGCTGTTAATTCTCTCATCCGAGCTTCATTCCTTGAAGTAATGGATGCAATAGCCTCTGTAATAAACCCACTGGACAAATCAGAATTTGACAGCAAGAATACCAAGAATGAACAAAAATAAAACAGAAGAAAAGAAACTAGTCAAGACACCTACCCCCGACAACTTCTAAACTCGCCTGGCTGAGAGCATGAAAGCGAGGACCTGACACCAAATGGTCTAGATCGGCTACATCTAGCACCAACCTGCCCACCTTCCGACAGTCAATCACCACTGGTAAGCGCAAAAGTCTAGAAGCTTCATAGCAATATTGTCTGCTCGGCCTCAGGTTATTAGCTTTACCAGTCTTCGAGAGCTCCAACTCAGGCAAACCTATGTTTTTGACAAAGAAAAAACGACTCTTCCAATTCTTTGTGAAAGTGAGAATGTTTGTAGCCAAAGAGTACTCTTTATTGGGAAATCTTCTACTGAAGTAGTACCAGCTTTCTACAGACTTGCATACAAACACTCCCCGGAAGGTCCTAAGGTCAAGCTCAGCCCTAACTACCCTCAAGTAAAGAAGAAAATAGACAACAACCTTCAAGCCATTAGGCATGATTTGAAGCAACCTAAGTCGGTGAAATTCGAGAATTTGACACAAAGGCTCGGGAAGAGGAAGACAAAAACCAAATTTAAAGTAGTCCAGTAGATTGCTTCGTACCCCATGGGGGAATCGTAAGCAGTTTGACCAGGAAGAGGCAGAACAGGATGAAAGTAATCACGATCAATCCTATGCACCCTGCACAGGCGCTCAAGGTCAACACCATTTAAAGTGCAGGTTGAACTCTACACCGTGGCGGAGGGTGGACCCATAAAAACAGTACTAGAAGGAAGATTCCTAGCAGCTAATGCACTATTAGACTCACCCTGCTCCGACGAAGGACTCGCCGGAGCAGCAATCCCACCAACTTCTGCAGCCTGGTTAAGCCTAGAAGAAGCAGTACAAGTTAAGCACAATCTCCTAGAGGACGGTTGTCTTCGCTAGAGTTTTATCTGTCAGACAAGGGCGAAGAACCACCATCCCTCTCAACATTAGCGGAGTAGGAAGCTGCTTCAGAAAACATTTTGAGAATCACCAGAAGAAGAAGAAATTATGGCCATGATGAAAAGAAAGGAGAACTTACGGTTGAAAGAAGAATGGAACGAAGGTTTGAACTTTGAGAGCAGAAGAAGAAGAACAACAGTTTTAGAGAAAAGATGACAATAAAAATGGGGACAGAAATTAGAAGGGCAAACCTTAAAAAGAATATTTTCGGCATTTGGAATGTCCCGCCATTAAGATGCCTTAAATTTCCCATCATTGAGAATCCCCAACCGTCGGCAACGCGTGATTTATGTCGCCTTTAAAGACGTTCAAACGCCCACCTTCATTAATTGCACCTCGATTTTTGAAGTGACGGTTCAACTGGCAATTCCATTAATGTATACTCCTCTCACCTCTGCCATCAAGCAACTAGCCTTACTTGGGGGTACCTATGATGGGGTAAAAGTTAGACCTCGCAAGAAACAACAAAGGTCCGTTAAGTCAACGTTACTGAGTCAACCTCTGCATCCCGAGATCAGCTAGGCCCTGAAGAGCTCTAAGGTCAGGTCAGCCTGATAGGAAGTTGGGGTCATGTTCTCAACTCGACCACTACCAAGACAAACAAGCTCGATCACACCTTTTCACAGCTCAGCCGGATTTTGCCTTTTTCCTGACAAGCTCGGCCATTAAGAACTTACTTAGCCCTTCGGGGTAAAACAAGATTATTACTAGAACATACTCTTGACCTTGACTTGGACGCCTCAACAGACTCCTGCCAGATGCTAAGCGAAGCACAACGCCACTACAGCTGGCGCCATACGACGAACATGCAGAAGCACACCTTGTCATTGCTGGCACAACACGGTCCCATAGCTGAGACATTCATTGGCTACTCAGGACGCATAAAAACAATCACAGAGAGAAAAAGAATGACAAGTCCAAATCCAAAGCGAGAAAAACTCACCATCTTCCTCACCGTGAAAATACGGAAAGACCAGGTTTTTACCAAAAAAACTCCAACCTTCAAACTTAAATATACCATCGTAAAAATGTCCAGAATTGACTTGAACGTCGGAGGGTTTTACCCGAGTCCATAGTCCCTGGGTTCTCTAACGGTGTTTTTTGTGCAGGTCAGCAAAGAGACTGTTGTTTTTCATTAACAGAAGCGTAACGATATTAACAGTTTGGATCACCTCTGATTCTTGGTGAAGACCCGACTTCATCAGTTGGAAAACACTTATTATGTATTGTTGTGGTGGTGGTGTTATCGTATGATGGGTGAATTGGTCAAAAGTGTTGGGAGTTGATATTGAATTTAAGAAATTTACATATGTGCATTTTACCTCGCCTCAGGCAAGAGTGTGAGTAATACATAATAAGGATCCAATTTAAGATTCTACTTCCCCCAAGATTAAACAAATGAACTGGGTCGGGTTGGGTCAACCCAAAACACGCTGCGAACCTACCCAGCTAGTGCTCAAAAGCAAATCTTGGTCAGACAGAGGTATCACCTTCATGCTTGACCGAAGGAAGATCCTTACACTTGCCACTGAAAACCTCCTGCAACACAGCCATCCGCTCAGCTACCATAGCCTCTTTTAACTCCTCGATTTGGCCATGCTGCTTCTCCAACATCTGCTCCCAAAATTCCAAATGCTTTGCTTTGCTTTGCAATTTCTTCAACTACATGCACAAAAACATATGTGAATTAGAAGATAATAAGTTCCAAAGGAAATTCAAGCAAGCAGGGAGTTAGACCCTCTTTTCAAGTATGTTCTTCCTAGGGAATTCTAAAGCCTTTTCAGCTTGACCATATATAGTCATAGACATGCGAAGTTGCCTGAAGACAATTGGGCAGGAGAAGATGATATTTACTTCAGAAGATAATCAGAAAAACGGACATGAAATGTGGAGTGCCCTCCTAGGTTGATTCAGTTCATGAAATAAGGAGGAAAAAAGAACAGATTTTTCGTGGAGCAAAGGACAGTTTACTGTATCAAGGGGTTTCAAAGTAGTACAGTACAAAAAGATAAAAAAGAATGCCAGTGAAACGTTGCTGTTTGTTATGAGTTTTTTTTTGCTTTTTTAAATATACTTTTTTCCTTTGGCTTTTTGGCTGGGACAAGAGAGAGAGAAGGGGGGGAAGTACATACACATAAAATTTGTCCCTGCCTTGAAGCAAAAGGATCTATTTCATGTCACTTTTTTTAGCTCTCTTCAATTGACAGAAGACTCTCAACTGAAAAGATCAATTATGTATATCTGCTGGCATTTTCCCTTAATGTGTCACAACTCATATCTTACGCACGAAAAGATGAGAAAGGAAGGGGGGAGGTCTAGCATTTTTTTTCTCGCTAAAATACTGTTACCTCCTAATGTGCCAATGTACCAATCGATGTCCTAATCATCCTTCTATCCTGGGAGCTTTAGATAGAAAGTTTTCCTTATCTATGTACCAATCTGTCCTAATCATCTTCTGTCCTGGGAGCTTTAGGTAACAAGATTTCCTCACCTGAATCTCCATAACGGTTGCCACTAGATGTTCAATTTCTCTCTCTTCCTGATCAGCCAACAGCTTAGCATGAGCAGCAGCAGCACCAAGAGCTGTCGCGGATGCAGCCCTCATCCGTAGGGTCAGGGATACAACATTCCTCTGAACGTTCTCCTGAAGTTCTGAGGGACACATATAAGGTTCAGAAAAGAATAAGGTCATAGAGCGAGCCCAGAAAAAGATGGAAGCAGTGGGAAAAAAAGGTCCTTCAAAACTCAACTATGAGCTGCCCATAAAAAAGAGAGTAAAAAAGGAAGATGATTAAACAAGAATTTACCTGGGATAATGGAACCCTTTGACCCATCAGCAAGCCTGGATGTAAATGAATAAGAGAAGAGAACAGATTATAATCTCCCAATAAGAAATTTGAAAAATAAATTCAAGTGATAAGTGAGAAAGGATACACGTCTTGCTCATTCCTCGAAGGGGAAGCTCCTGTCTTGTCAATATAATCATCATCATCATCAAAAATTTCCCTCGTGCATCTGTTTTCATAACAAAGTTCAGCAACAGCAGCTTCAGTTGCAGAGGCAGTGACATATGGACCAACAAGTGAAGACAAACGAGCAACCTACACAGTAACAACCAAGCACCAATTATCAACTTCGATTCTCACAAAGACTCTGGAAGCCATTCTTGGACTATAGCGCATTCACATGCACAAATAATTGCCAAAAGAGCAGTGTATCATTTAGTATCAACGGAAAGATTACACAAAAATATTATTAGCTAAAACTCCTCCGAAGTGTTCAGTAAGATAAATTACAAGTCTTCTCACATAGGAATCAAACCTCTACGAGCAGATATACCTTAATCTGTGAAGTTCTGAAAAGAACTTCTCAATATGACAAGCTGAAATTCCTTCATGCTACGAGTTTTACCAACAAGGAAACTGGCTCATCATAGGATACTAATTTCCCATAGTACTAACTGTTTGTTAATGTAGAGCCTGGGTTCAGGGTTGAGGCAGATTTGAAAGTTCGCCAGTCACTCCTGATTCTTAATCTTATTCCCAATACATTCTCAATTTTCTTTTGACGTTGAACAAACAAATAAACCAATAAAATTTTATCACTTTTGGGGAGACGTCATGTGAGGAACATATGTTGAGAGAGAGAGGGAGAGACAAACAATTTTTCATTTTTGACAATTTAAGGAAAGAAATTTGATCTTCCTTGAGGTTTACCCAGAAAACAATCTTCCTGTTGTTATACCTTGTTTCATTGGCCTGCAGTTCAGTGCCTTGCTTGATTCCCCTTGCATCTTCTCGAGAGAAAGGCATTCTTTATCGAAGTTCATCTAGGACATTGATGAAATATGATGATCCTGAGAAACAACTCCATCATCTGCCCCTTTTAATTTCCTAAACAGGTTAAAGCTGCTTTATTTGTCTATTTCTCTCCATATCTCCTTCAAAGAACAAATGTGGATGTATAGAAAGGAAGATCTTGCTATTTGTTTCTATTAAGTCTACACATGCCTTCTCTATAAGCTCAAGATTTTAAATGAGGTGGACATCTAATATGATACCAGAGTTAGGAGGTTTTGGGAGACGCGTGCATCAAGTTTTTAAAAAAAATATTCTTCTCTCTACAACTTTAAGCTCTGATGAGATAAAAATCTAACCATTTCAAAAGATAAGAAAAGCAAGATAAAGAGATAAAGCAAAACTAGAAAAAAAAAATCAGAGAACATGTCACTACAAGCAAGGGTCAGGATTTTCTAATTGCAAGCAGAAATTTTACAATTTGTTGCATAAGAAAACTGAAGAAATGAAACAGGCAGCACAATCCAAATCATAAAGACAAAGGGTTCAACTATGTCGTGAAGTTTTCTTTTATGCTTTCTCTTTACTGATTCCCTATAGGAACATAAACATATCATCCTTGTTTGCAGCAGCAACATGGATGAACTTTAATGGCATCTGCGAGCAGGAGGTTACAGTCCTATGTTTTGCTTCTATCTTGTTTCTACCCTTTATTTTCAAATTTTTCATTTTGGTTCCCTTGACTCAATAAATGGAAAACAACAATGTTCATGTGCTCTTAAGGAGGTTTAAGCATTAAGTACTTGCAAAATCATGTTTTTTTTCCACGTTTGGAACTAAGATTCAGATACCGTCAAGCGGAAGCTGTTATGCTTAAAAGCGCAGGTAGAATGTACTAAATTTGTTAGTTACCCCTTAATCTGACATGTTAACACACGCACAATTGATTTCTTCAGATAATAAGTTTTAAAATTATGGACATTAACGGTCCTAAAGTTGTGACCAGTGTAGAAATAAGCGAGCATATGCAAATTTGGACATAAAGAGCAAAAGCAAGAAAAGTATGAAACCTTAGGAACCAAATTTGTGATTCTCACTTTGGAATATTATTTACATCATTGTAGTCCTAGCAACCAAGAGAGACGTGAAAACCATGTGGAGATATTGACAACATTGTGCAAAGCAAGATGCATAAACTGCATGAGTAATGACCTCTTGCATGACAAAATATAAGCCAACAATCATTTCCATTAAATACAACCAGTCCTCCATGATGAAAGACAAACAGATTGTCCTGTCAAAGATCTAACTATTCCTTTTTCTTCGGAATTAGTGTGGTGAACAGGGTTTTGTCCGGGGGCCCCAGAGGCTGAGGGAAAGGCAGGTGTGGTTTTTGGTGGATCTGCTCATTCGCCCGCATACTTCTTTACCCACAAATGAATACATGTGATAGCAACTGTAACTTGATCCCCAGTATGACTACTTTCAACCATCCAAATCCATAAGTCCATAAATACAACCAATGGCGCATTAAAAAAAAGGGGAGATAAGGAGATAAATGTTTTTTTAAAAAAATAATAAGAAAACTGAAAACAAGAATAATACCTCTGCAAAGGATTTTACCTGGTTCATAAGAGAACCGCTAGCATCAGAAGCTGGCACAGCGCAAAGCCTCTTCTGAGGTGGCCCTAACTCCTCAGCCTTTTCCTTTTGTTCATCCTGATTCTTATCATCACGACTGGCAGCAGCTTCTTGCTTCTCAGTGGAAGATATCTGAACCTCTCCTAAACTGCTCGCATCTCCATAAAGATCAGAACTATTTTTTCCAAAAGCAGACCCCAGCAAAAAATCCCCAAATGGAAGTTGCAGAAGCTTATGTATGCAATCCAGTTTCGACTTAGTCTTAACATTCTCAGCAACAAGCTCCCAATCATCTCCATGTTTCAAAACAGATTCTAAAAGTAGCAAAGTTTCTGCTTGTGTCCAGACAACTTCTTGACTTTTGTGGTCAACAAGCTTAAAATCATAATTAGACTTGTTGTCCCCATAACTGCCGCTGTCAAAGCACTTCTGACAAAGAGTATAGCCTTGATCCTGATTTTGCAACAAGTACATGATGAAAATTTAAATATACATATATATTGAACACATAAATTAAAAGGAAATTTCCTCGTGACACTACACATATCATGGAGTCCAAGCAAAACCGTGGCACCAAATCCATTTATAAATTGTGCCAGCATAGTAAAAGTAAAAAAAATGCTTACTTGCTGACTAACAATCTAGTGTACATAACCCATATCAGAGAAAAATAGAAAATTAAATGGTTCCAGTGAAGCAAAGTTTGCCCCCCAC
>AP025051.1:25737945-25764465 GCA_036186865.1 Eustoma russellianum
CACCCCCTCAAGCCTAAAAATAACTACATGCCTGTGGACGCATTTAGTAGACATAAGGGATAAGAAGTTCTTCAAGGTCTATCACTTAGAGAACATTCACAGATAAGTTGTATAGAAGAAGCAATTCCCTTAACATAAACTACATCCTATCTTACCAAAAAAGGTTAAAAGTTAACTTAAAATCAATCACACAACTAACTGTTTTAGGCTGAAATTCGGGACAAAGAAAATTTTAGAAAAAAGCCCGACCAACTCTTAACTCTCTGAGGTTCTCCTTTTTGGCCCATTTTGGCAAGGTGTTGTAAAATTACATTTTAGTAAATGGGCTCACTGATTGGAAATTACTACCTGGAGGATTGAGAGAAAGTTTTTGGGCAGTAACCTTCTTCTATTTATGTAAACAAAAATGCTTGCAGATATCTGCGGAAACTAGAACTGAAGGAATTTGCACCATTGAGGAGCAAATTACCAGATAAGACAATAAAATCCCTTTGGAGAAACCAAAAGGGATAGGAGAAGCACGAAATATATCTATAATATCTAGTGAAGGAATGCCGAAGAGTATTAGTTCCGACAAGATAGGAACATCACCCTCTTCTGTTCTTACCACTTCAGCTATCAAAGCTGACACGGATGCTTGTGAAGCTGACATGGCCATTCAAAACTAGAAGGCTCCTGCCCATCATAGATTAGACGGGAAATTACTTACGAAAAAAAGAAAAAAAAGACAGGGAAATTTAGTTGTTGATAACGTGAAGGGTTATTCACTAAAACAACCTAGGAGAAAGGAAGCTGCATATATAGGCAGTAATGAATCTTTCGGTTACAAACGTTTAGATTAGTTTATGCTAGCGCATGAGTTATATCCAGAAAAGGTTACAAGATTCCAACTCGCCCTATTCTTTGCTATTGCAATCAATTCGTGCGTTCCTATTCCAGCTTTGTTCAGTTTCATCACTCGTAAATAATCTAGAATATCCACCGCCAGAGAATGATGACTTCAGATCTCTGACATGGACAAAGAAGCTGATCTGCAAGGAAAATCTTAAATATCCACCTGACTCATAATCACAAGCTGATCTGCCACCAAACAAGCAGATTAGAATCAAACGGGAGATCAACAAGAGGGAGGAAATCGAACAGCAGGTATGGATGGTATATAAGCTCGCTCGCGCAATGTTTTGCCCATATAGTTGAATCATCAAGGCAGGGACTGAAGGATTTAATGGAAGACAAAGAAGGTTGGCAATGAATGCAAACGGCAAACCATTGGCATACGTTTCCATGAACATGTTTATCTTTCTTCAATATAACTTGTCCATAAAAAGAACAATGAAAGGAGGCTTCAAAAAGTTTTTAAAGGGTAAACGGTACACCATTGTCTCACACTTGTTTATATTAAAACCAAATAGCATTAAATCTTCAAAAGAAACATTCTAGGGCGATAGAACATTCATACCTTAATGTATTCATAGTAACATGAATCACAACCTTCTTTACAACTCCCACATTTTTTACCCAGCTGCAGAATCATCAACTCCTCAAACAAATTTGAGTAAGAAGCCAAAGGTGGAAACTTGGTCCCAGTATCCGCCACCTCTGCACCACCACCACCAATCGCCACCGGGGGCGGTGGCGCAGTGACGGGCTTCAACGAATTAGGGCCCCCAACGACCCGAACACCATGTGGGGCCCCTTCCTCAACCCTAACAGGCCACTTGGACTCTTCCTCCGAGGAGGAAGAAGAAGAAGAAGGAGGCAAAGATGGCTTTCCTGTGAAATTTATGAGACCCCATTTCTCTAGAAAAGTGAAGACCTTATGGAGAGAAGTAACGTCGCCGACCAATGACTTCCGGAGCTCCGTGAAAGTCAACCGCCGCCGGGGGCGAGAAGGGTCTTCTCGGTATTTCGAGATAATGAAGTCCCTGTAATCTTTGTATATTCTTGGAGACCTTGTAATTGAGCTCCCGTCGAAGAATTCACACAACGAAATTCTCTCTATTTCGTGAATATTACTCCATGAAAACCAACCTTTTTTTTTTGACAAAAAGAAAAAAGAATAAGAAGTTAGTGAACGAAAGGAGGAATTTCATATGGGTAAAAATACAAAAGAAACAATGCAAATAGAGAGCTTACTGGAGTAGCTAGGAATTGTGTACAGGTCAGAATGGGAATCGTTCTTGAAGGTGGAAGTTTCCATTACATTAATCCTAATCGGAATGAAGTCAATGAACCAAAACGATAGCAAGATACCTATAGTTGAGCACAGGTTAAAAAGAACACAACTAATTAAGCGACAGGAAAAGGCGTTTCGCCTGAAAGAGAATAAGAGAGGGATAATTATGTTTAGCAACCTGAAAGGTTATCTTTAATACCCCCACTACCCCCCCCCCCCCGCATTATGCTCTGAAAATTGAAAACTAAATTTATACCTAATGTGATATCAGATAATCAACTTCCTGTTAACCAACCGAGCCGAGACGAATCAAATAATAGGTTTTTGAATTCAGATTCGTTTAGCTAAATGAATAGTTTGGCTCAGTTCGTTTAGCTAAACGAGCTTTAAAATTGGTTCGAGTTTGGCTCGACAACCCTGTAACTGTTTAAACAAGCCGAACAGTTTGCTAACAGTTTGGATCGTTTAACTAAACAAACCCAAATAGATAGTTGAATTCGGCTTGTTTAAGTAAAATTAAAAAACAAACCCGAACGAAATAAGAATCGAACTCAAACAGTTCGCAAACTATTTGGTTCGTTTAATACCCGAACAGTTCGCGAACTGCTAGGTTTGCTTAATACCTTAGGTATAAGTTTAAAATCTGATTCTTAAACTTTCTATGCTTTTAAACGAAATTGAAAATTTAATTAAACCGATTAATCTATGTGGTTTAATTTACTTGGTGTAGACGAACCCACCTGGTAGTCGTAAGTCTATATTGTTTATTGTAGTTAAGCACAGGCTGGGGAAAATGGCAAAGGATAATGAGAGATTTTAAAACTTATTACATATTTAATAAGAAAAATAATAAATATGATACGAATAGGAAAACTTTTTTAAATAATTATGACGTCGTTCAGAATTTGGTGTAAAATAACCTAACACAATATTCCGAATGATGTCTTAGGTTATTTTTTTAGTTGTTCTTTTTCATTCCATCTTCTTCAACCACATCATCCACCCATTCAGACTGCCACCACGCATCTGTCCCAACACCACCTCAAATCCGTATTTAGAGGATATGTATTTCATAAAGCGGTGGTTCCTTTACAGGATGAAGTGCCATATGATTTGCCTGAATTAGTAAAACATTTTCCGCATATCTTTCACTTAGACCAAAATGACAACAACATATACTACCTTTTAAAATTAATTTATACCTAGAATCAAGGAAGATATTCATAACGATATAACGACAAAATGGTGATTATCAAGTATATACATGAACAACAACAGCAACAACATTATCATATTGCTATAGACGCTCCCAACTATGACAAGATATGGAAAGGTCGGATGTACGCATCCATACACATGTGTTAGAAACACACATAGGTTGTTTTCAGATAATCATAATGAACATTGTGTAGAAATTTACAAGTAGTGAACAAAGTAATGAATCATGAATCACTATTGAATAGTGTAAAGATGAATCACTATTGAATAATGTAAGGAATTCTTCGTTAACCTTTACTGTGATGGAGTTGCAATATATATACACAGAATGGAGTGAGAACAAGATGTTCCTTTTACAACGGCTAGTACTGCTACAAGTAACGGCTAGTATAGAGAAGAGAAAGACACTATACTAACTAGATTTTTTACACTCCTCCTCAAGCTTGGTGTATATGTTTAAGTAGTCAAGCTTGGATAATAACTTATGAAATACATTTGTGGGGACTGACTTTGTAAGTATATCAGCAATCTGTTCAGCAGATGATGTATGCTGAATATGCAGAGATTGATTATCTTATTTTTCCTTAATGAAATGCTTGTCAATCTCTATGTGTTTGGTCTTGTCATGATGAACATGATTTTCTGCCATATGTATAGCAGAAATATTGTCACAGTAAGCTTTTATTTTCAGATCACTTGACCATTGCTGCAGATCTTCAAGGACTATTTTAATCCATATACCTTCGCATATCCCTAATGCAAGAGCACGTAATTCAGCTTCTGCACTGCTCCTAGCAACAACTGACTGTTTTTTACTCCTCCAAGTCACTAAGTTTCCCCACAAGTATGTACAATACCCAGATGTTGAGCGCATATCGTTGATTCCTCCCCAATCAGCATCCGTATATACCTGGATATCCCTGCACTCAGTTTTCTTAAACAGTAAGCCTTGACCTGGTGCCCCTTTGAGATATCTTAAGATTCTCATTACAACTTGTAGGTGAGTAGTAGTGGGTGAGTGCATAAATTGACTCACATAACTAACAGAATAACTAATATCCGGTCTAGTGTGTGATAAGTAAATCAACTTACCTACTAATTTTTGATAGGAATGAACATCTGAAAGTATCTTACCTTGTGAAGCTTTACGTGAATTTCTGGATTCCGTAGGTGTTGAAGCTGCTTTACATCCTAACATACCTGTTTCTTGAAGCAAATCAAGTACATATTTTCTTTGTGAAATTATCATTCCAGTTTTATTTCTACCCACTTCCATACCTAAAAAATACCTTAAGTGACCAAGATCTTTAACTTCAAATTCTGTTGCTAGATACTTTTTTACTCGTGAAATACTTAGACAACAATTCCCTGTTAGTATAATGTCATCCACGTATACAATTAAGATGGTAACTGTTTTTGCAAGTGAAAGAATAAAAAGAGTATGATCACTCTGAGCTTGTCTAAAGCCATATAGCAGAAGCACCTCAGTAAACTTACTGAACCAAGCATGTGGTGATTGCTTTAAGCCATAAATAGACCTTTTTAATCTACACACTTTACCTTTGGTCTGATCAGTCTCAAACCCAGGAGGAATTGTCATAAACACTTGTTCTTTCAACTTACCATTCAGGAACGCATTCTTTATATCCAATTGAGCAAGTTCCCAATCTAGATTAACTGCAATAGAGAATATAATCCGTATTGTGTTAGCTTTAGCAACTGTGTAAAAGTTTCCATATAATCAATCCCATAAGATTGAGTGAAACCTTTTGCCACCAATCTTGCTTTATATCTGTTTAAGGTGCCATCAGAATTATACTTAAAGGAAAAAAAACCCATTTACATCCAACTGGGATAACACCCGTGGGTGCAGGAACAACATCCCAAGTGTCATTTTTTATGAGAGCAGTCATTTCTTCAGTAACTGCCTTTTCCACATTGCATTACTAAGTGCCTCTTCAATAGACACGGGAATTAATTGTGAATCTAAGTGAACTGTTAAATTTTGCAGATCTGTGTGTAGCCTTTCATAGGACAGAAAAGCACTCAAGGGATAAATAGACGTGTACCCTTTGTGACTCAAAAATTTATGGTACTTAGTGCATTCTCTAGATCCCTTTCTTATGGCAATAGGTAAATCAATTTCAGGCAAAATACTCTCATTAGAGTTTATTGTATCTTGAGCAGACGGGAGATCAACCTGAGAAGTTTCAGAGAATGATGGAGATACCTGCAACCGCTTCCTGGTGTACACCTGTGTAGTATGTGGTCTTGACAGTTCCAAGTTGTCTTCAGGAGAACCACTTGTATCTCACCGTTGGCTTTGATCCCTATGGTTATTATATCCTTCTGATGTCAAGGTGTTGCTTGTTGAAGAAGTGTCAATTATGCTCCAAATATCTGCCTATGTAACACTTTCAGAACCTGAAGCTAAGTTAGATATATAATATGGTGTAGTTTCATCAAAAGTCACATCTAATGTAGTGTAAACTTTCCTGGTAACAGGACATAAACATTTGTACCCTTTCTGGGATCCAGAATATCCCAGAAAGATACATTTTATGGATCTCTTATCCAGTTTGCTCCGGGTATGAGGCTGAAGATACACATAAGCCACACACCCAAATATTTTGAAAGGAAGTTCAGACATTAAAAGACAATGAGGAAACTCACGTAGTAGTTTATCTCTAGGACTCACAAACCTGAGAACTCTGGAAGGCAGCCTATTGATTAAGTAAGTAGCTGTGAGAACTGCCTCCCCCATAGGTGTTTAGGAACATTCATATGAAACATCATGGACCTAGCAATGCCAAGAATGTGCTTGTGTTTTCTCTCAGCAACCCCATTCTGTTGGGGTGTATAAATGTTTGATGTTTGATGATGGATTCCATATGCAAGTAAGACAGATTTAACTTCCTTATCCAAATACTCACTTCCATTATCAGATATGAAGTTTTTAATTGTAATATCAAACTGATTCTGAACTAACTGTATAAATGTTTTGAAGACAGTACATAGCTCAGATTTGTGCTTCATGAGATAGATCCATGTTACCCTGGTATGGTCATCTACAAAGATGACAAACCAGCAGCTACCATTCATATTTAGCACCCTAGAGGGTCCCCAAATGTCTGAATGGACCAAGTTGAATGGCTTGCTTTCAGTGTAAATCTTAGCTGGGTACTGCACTCTTGATTGTTTTCCAAACAAGCATGTTTCGCATTTTAACATATCCATAGAAATACCATTAAAAAGACCAGGTTTTATCTGTTTCAAATACACAAAATTTGGATGGCCCATCCTGCCATGCCACAACAAAGTAGAAGCTATTCTAGACCTGCAGTTATCTATTCTAGGAACAATGTCTTTGTTCATACAAGAATACATACTAGAACAATCCTTCACATCATCTGATATTGATCTGGTCCTTTCCAAAATAAATAGTCCACTACGATGATTAGCATTGCCAATCATCTTCTGGGTGATATTCTCCATCCATGTTTTCTCCTGAAAGCAGGAAGAAGATGATGGTAGAAAATAACATTTTGATGGTGAAAATAAGGTCCAACAGCAATTGTCTTCCATTATTTTCCTTACTGAGATTAGATTGCAATCTAGCATAGGTACATACAGTACACCCCGGAGTATTAGTTTACTTGACAGTTTAATGTGGCCTTGTCCTAGAATGTCTATACCGCCTCTATTAGCTATCTTCACCTTCTTTGGTGTTGTAAATAACTTAAAGTCATTAAGCAAGGTTTTATCAAAGGTCATGTGATTTGTAGCTCCTGAATCAATTATCCAGTTGGAAGACTTACCATTCATACCTGTGCTGGCCATTGTGGCCCTGATTTGATCATTGTAAGTCTGGGATCGTTGAGTGTTCAGCACCCTGAGCATAGCATCCAACTGGGCTTGAGTAAAGCTGGTTTCATTGTCAGATTTGGTTTCTGCAACAGCAGCCTTAGGATGCTTCCACGAAACTGCATCAGGCTTCCAACTATTGCATGAGTCAGCCCTACTGAAATTGTTAGATCTGTAATTATTTTGTCTGAAATAAGGAGGTGGTTTTATGGTAGACCCAGGCCTTCGATAGCACTCCTCAACAGTGTGTCCATCCCTGCGACAATACCTGCAGTTTTTCTTAACAAATCCACGGTTGTTAGTAGTACTGGATGTTCTAGTTACTAGACTTACGTTGTTATCCTTGTCTTCATCTTTGGTCACAAGGGAAGAAGTTTCTGTGGAGACCAAAGATGGTCTCATCATGACTTTTATACGACTTTCTTCCTGTCTAATTTATGAGAAAGCAACATTCATTTCAGGTAACGGTTTAGTGCTTAGGACCCTTCCTCTAACAGCATCGTAATCTTTATGCAAACCTGATAAGAACCCAAACATTCTACGAGTTTCCTTAATTTTTCTATACTGCTGACCATCAACAGTGCATTCCCATTTATAGTTTTCAAGAGCATCTATTTGTTGCCAGATTTGAGATAGAATGCTAAAGTACTTACTTACAGACTGGTCACCCTGTTTTATATCCTTAAGTTGAGTGTCAAGTTCATACAATTCAGAGATATTATCTTTCTTGAATACATGTCCCTTGCAGCATTCCATATAGCTGCAGCAGTAGGATACATCGTGAAGGTGTTACTAACCTCTGGTGTCATAGATCCGAGCAACCACGACATGATCATCGAGTTCTCAGCTTCCCATGTGGAGAATTTTGCATCAGACTCAGACGGAGTAGCCATTTTTCCAGTGAGATAGTCCTTTTTCCCACGTCCGGTGATGAATAACTCCACGGCTCTGCTCCAAGAAAGATAATTGTTGCCATGCAACGTGAGATTAGTAATCGTTACAGGAATGGAATCTATAAGTGATCCAAAACCAGAGATTGTATCTCCAGTGGCATCGGAGGTTACTTCACTGCTCTGTTTAGCCATTTGGGTTGATTGAGTAAGATTTCTAAAAAAAGTTCAGACCTTTGGTGGAGATTTTTCAGGAAGAAAGAGTAAGCCTAAGGAGGCTGGTGTAGAAGACGAGAAAAAGATCTGAATGATTGAACTTGATAGTGTTGATAGAAATACTGAGAAGATGGTAGGGAGTAGATGAAATTTCAGTGGGTAGTCTCTCTCAAATGCAGTAGAGGACGATTGAAAAACAGTGGAAGTCTCTCTCAAATGCAATAAAGGACGATTTGATAAATTGAGTGGTCCCTTTCAAGTACAAAGAAGGACATACTAATTAAATAATAGTTTCTGAGTTTTTTTTTTGTTTTGGGGAAAAAGCCAGCCTCGGAATTGTCGCTTTCTACTTGGTTTCACATGCAGCTAGTCACGTGTCCGAAGCTTTAGCTGGCTTAGTGCTTAGGGAGGAGACACGTATGTGAGGTGTTTTTCAAAAGTAGACACATAGAATATTTATTTCAGAAATGCATTTAATGTAATCAAGATTTTTTTTGTTTAAAAAATAAAAACTCTGGGTAAAAGATTTCCCCTTTTTTTGTTTAAAAAATGTTGGGTAAAACCGTACAAAGAAAACTCAGAAACGTCTCAACTACCCTTCAGAAAAAGAGGGAATAATGATAATAAAATTTTTCTTCGTCTTCTTCGTGGTACCAACTCTCTTTTTCCAGAGAATACTCCAACAGGAACAAGAATATGCAATTTTGAACAGATATTGATTGATCAGTCCTTGAACTTGTAATTTCTTCCAGAAGCCAGTCAGCACTATAGAATCGTAATAGCATAATAGTTCTTGAGCTTGAATGAGTATAGAATGTTGTAAGTAATCGTAATAGCAGAATAGTGAAGGAGATTCTTGTCTTAAAGATTTGGCTCTGATACCATGTAGAAATTTACAAGTAGTGAACAAAGTAATGAATCATGAATCACTATTGAATAATGTAAAGATGAATCACTATTGAATAATGTAAGGAATTCTTCATTAACCTTTACTGTGAGTTACAATATATATACACAGAATGGAGTGAGAACAAGATATTCCTTTTACAACGGCTAGTACTGCTACAAGTAATGGCTAGTACAGAGAAGAGAGACACTATACTAACTAGATTTTCTACACATTGCTTCAGACTGTGTTGATCAACTGATACTTCACAATATAATAATTTAGTGAGTCATTTTGTTTTATTCCATCATATTCTAAAGTCAAGGAAGAGTGTGTTCATGACTATGTTGGAAATGGAAAGAATATCAACTATAGACATGCAAATTATAATTACAGTCAATGACAACGTAATTACTGTAACACAGAAGCAATATGTTCGCCATCATAATTATCGTAATTATCGTAACACGTAATTGTCCATGTGTTCACCATCTTTTAAGCAAAATCAGTCTACCTATTAGAGTTGAACATTAGAATTAATGCTTAATTAGTTTATTTTATAAAAGCTTAATCAGTGGCTGATTGGCGGCGACGGGCTGGGTGAATGGACGAGACAGTTGAAGAATATGCAAATAAGAAAAAAAAATCAATACGTCATTCAGAATGGTAGGAGAGAGAAGGATGTGGTGGAGTAAAGGAGGAGAGAAAGGATTTAGGATCTCCTCATCCCATGTGTGAGTGGTGAGGCTAGATATGAGTCACTTTCATCTAGTTTCATCATCCATCTTTGCTGCCATGTCTCGCGCGGTGACACGTGGGGTGAGAGTCATCTAGCCTCACCACCCACTCTACTTCCACGTGTCGCACGGTGACGCGTGAAGTGAAGAGAAAGTGAGTGAGGTGGTCTCATCCCGGGAAAAAGAATGGGCACGATTTCAATGGCGAACACAGAGTGAAGGATTTGAGGTATACCAGGGAAATAGAAGAAGATGAGCCGACTTCTTTCTTAAAAAATAATGGGTATTTTTGTCTTTGCAAATAGAAAAAGATAATGACCTAGCAGTAAGTAGGGGTGTTAAGCGAATCGAACAGTTTGCGAACAGTTTGAGTTTGATTCGTATTTGATTCGAGTTTGTTCGTTAGTTTTATTTAAACGTGTCGAGTTCAGACATCTAATTAGATTCATTTACTAAAACGAGCCAAACTGTCTCGAACTGTTCGACTCGTTTAAAGAGTTATAGTGTTTCCGAGCCGAATTCGAATAAATTTTAAAGTTTGTTACAACAAACAAGCTGAATCAAACAGTTAGTTTCATTTAACGAATCCAAATTCGAAAACATAGCATGCGACTCGACTTGGTTCATTAACACTCCTATAGGTAAGCTTCCTGTCGTTGGATATTAAGTATCAAAGTTTTTTCAAATTTAGATAAGAAGTATAATTGTTGTAGTTATCCATGTTGATGCAAATTATAAGGATGAAAAACTTATTTGTTTGACCATTTCTCAATAAAGTATGCAGTAGACGTGGCGTGGCCTCACGTCATTCGTATCTTCAGTTTCGCTTTATTTAGCAGTAGTACTGAATAGCAAAATGGCTTGAGGAACCCACTGAAGTTAACATTGGAATTCTGAATAATCTTTGTGGGTTTGTAACACATAGGTATGGTTGTGCATATTCAACCCCTCCATACCACAATATAGGCAGGAGTCTCTAAGACAATGGGGTAATGTTGTTGTTGTATATAATAGTTAAATTTATAATATAATTTTTTATACATATGATAAAATACAATAAATGTATAGATATTCTTGATTCCATAATTACGGTTAGGATTGGATTCCGGTATCAAATCTCCTTGATCTTTGGAGATCATATCTTCTAACACTCTATCTCAAGTTGAGTAGTAGATGATCAATCCCAACTTGTACAGTGATGAGCCAAAGATCCTTCTGGTGACTATCTTTGTGAGAATATTTGTCAACCGTTCTTCGGACATCACAAACAGAAGCTCAATGGTGCTATTCAAGTTTTTCTTTTATTAAGTGCCTATCTACTTTTATATATTTGATTTGATTGTGGTACACCGGTGTTTTAGAAATATTAATCATTGTCTTGTTGTCGCACATTAATTGAGTTGGGAATCTATGCGGGAACCCAATCTCATGCATCAACTTCTTCATCCACAGAATCTCTATTACACACTTCGCAATTCCTCTGAACTTTGCCTCTGTGCTAGATAATGCACCATGTTTTGTTTCTTGCTTCTTCACATGATTAGATTACCGTCTACCAATGCGAAGCATCCTGAAGTGGACCGCTTATCGTTTGGTTTTTCTGCACAATCTGCATCAGTATAAACTTTCACGTCTAAGTATCTATGTTTTCTGAACATTATACCTCTTCCTGGTGTACCTTTTAAGTATCTCGCTATCCTTATGGCCGCTTCCATACATTCTTCATCAGGATACATTTTACTTACCTCTTATCGAACATGCAACGAAGAAGACTCATCAGTTAATGGTAGCGTCTCTTCAACCTTTCTTTAGGAGAGCTTGCTTGGTGGATCCATCTATTTTCTCTGTTAGAACAGTCTTTGGACAACTAAGGATGTGCAAACTAACCTAGTGGCTCATCGGTATGCTCCCTCTTAGCCCAACGTTGATTGTCAAAGAAGTATTCAGATTGAAGGAAGACACAATTCATAGTGACATGGATTCGTCGAGTGATAGGATTATAACTCCGATATCCTTTCTAATGAGTAGCATAGCCAATAAACGTACATTTCTCTACACATGGATCTAGTTTAGAGCGTTGAACTTTTGAAATACATAAACACGGAGCAGCCAAAAATACAGGTTAGAATGGTTAGTATAGATAAAATAGTGGTTTGGGTAGCTAGTACTTGTGGTGGGGTTTAATGATGGAGAAATTTTTGCAGCTAGCCGATTTAAAATGTAAGTTGTTGTGGCAAAGGTTGCAGGCAAAAATGTTTGTGACACACGGAATTCAAGCATCATTAATCTGGTCATTTCAAAAAGTATCCGATTTTTTCATTCTGCTACTCTATTTTGTTGTGGTGTATTGGACATGTGATTTGGTGGATAAGTCTGTGTTTGGAAGAAAGTATGCATAGAGTGATTGACAAACTCTCTACCATTGTCAGAACAAAGAATTTGTATTCTAGTGTAGAACTGAGTATCGATCATTTGGAAGAATCAAAAAAATTCTTGAGGTACTTCAAATTTAATTTTCAAGAAGCATACATATATCATGAGAGAAAAATCATTTACAAATAACACAAAATACTAAACCGACTATTATTTTTCAAGAAGTATACCTATATCATGACAGAAAAATCATTTACGAATAAAAATACTAAAACCGGCTATTATTGGAGACATGAGCTGGTCCTTACGTATCAGATTTATTAAGAAAAATATACTGTTGACACGAGCGTTATTCGACTGAAATGTAAATCAATGATTTTCGTACATATGCAAGTTTCACATGTCATAGGAGTTGTTTTATTGGTAAGCATACCAGGGAATAAAAACTTGAGATAGCTAAAAGACGAATGACGTAGATGTCAATTGTCGATTGACCATCCCGTGAGCAAGCATGATATTACCCTATTGAGCTACCTCATTAGTACATGCCTCCTTGCTCAGTACCACGCACAATAATCTTCTTCTGTGTGAGTGTCCTGCAAAAGGTAAAAATTAGGATATATGGGTACCACACAGTCAATCTTTTTTTACTTGACTTAGCAACGATAATTTGGAGGATAAGGTAGCGAAATATAGGTTGTCATTTAACTTCAATTGTAGTGAAAAAGCAATAGACCCCCCTCGAACTGCTATCAATTCTCCACTTCTGTCTCTATATAAGATTTAGTAGGTGTAGATAGCTATATAAAATCTTTAGGATCATAAGTCATAGTATCTCTAGCTCAGCATTCAAAGATCCATTCATGAGTTTTTCCTAGACGTATACCAAATGTGTACCTGGTGTGATGAACATTGGATTGGGATAAATTTCCAGAGTGCACAAACTGGGTAGTTTTTAGGACTCTGTGGTCATACTTGTAGTTTCTGAGCTGTCTAGAGGTGAATGTGGAGATTTCAAAACATTTAGGGGGTGAACTTACACAATCCGTAATTGTTGGGGATGAATTTACAAAATCTGAAACTGTTAGGGGTAAATTTGTAAATTATAAAATATGCTGCAGTGGAAAATAGGATTTGAGAGTTGGGGTCCGGATTAAAAATCTCAACCTTAAGACCTCCTTCTTCATTTGGTCGCCCACTTTCCTTCTTCTCTGCACCAAAACTCTTCTCTTCCTCTATTCGGCCTACAACTCTCTCTATCCCACCATAACCACTAGTAAGCCTAATGTTGTTGGGTTATAAACATGTTTTGATAATTTACGTAAGCTAAACAAGCAAAGGATTTCAAATGAATTGCAAAACAAAAGTTGAAGTTTTCAGTCTGAGACCACTAAACCTTTAAATGGATTAGACTGACATTTGATCAAATTAAAGAGGTTTTGTCCAACTTACTAAATGCTTGACTGAACGCTTAGTTTTCCATTTGTTGGCCAGAGTCAGCAGACTCAGAATTTCCTTTACCTAACATTCGGTCAGGTAAATTCAAAATTCAAATTTAGCTATAACCGAATTCAAAAGTAAAAGTTTGTTCACCGAAGTGACCGAATGTTCGATGACTATATTTAAAAGTTCAGTGACAAAGCAAAGAGTTCCAAAGAAGGTGATCGAACTAAAATAGTGAGTTCGTTGAATATCACTGAACATTTGGTGACAACATTCGATGACTGAAAACTAGCCATTTGAACTTTTTTTTTCCAAACTACAGAAGGTTGTATCTCTCTCTTATCTATTCCAAATTGATTCTACATCAATTGCCAACTACACACTTTCATCCTATTCAAAGCTTTGAAGATACAACTAAACACTTTCATCATTTTCAAAGCTTCGCCCTCTATTGTTATAAAAAGCTGTTAAAGGTACAAAAATGTTTTAAGCTTATTAAACTCTTCTTGATTTGTTTTCATTGTTACACTGTGAGAGTAGAAATCTAATGCAAGAGGAACTATACATATTTGATCTCTAACTTGTGATTTAAGCTTATTCGAAAGTGTAATCTCACTTCTTTTCCTGAACCCATTAGGTGAATGTTCTTCAGTAGAACTTTATTGAAGTTGTGAAGAAATAAGAAGTGTTTCTTGTTTATAGTTTTTGTTGACGTTGCACACGGTGTGCGCAATAAGCTGTTGTTGTAGTTGTTAGTTCGACTATTGTTTTTTTCTTGTTGAAGGTAATAAGAAAAGTTGTTGTTGAAAATCCACTTTGGAAACAAAGTGGTAATGTAATAGAATCAAAGAGATTCAAACCACTCTAAATCTTGTGTCCCTATTCATTGTCTCTCATCTTCTTCTTCTTTTTTATTTTGTAGAGCATTTGATTTGGTGTGAGTTAAGCCAAATAAATTCTGAAAAATAATTCATCGCTCTATTCAGCCTCCTCTAGAATGTTTGTCACACACATAGCAATTGGTATCAGAGCTTAGTTTGTTTGCTTGGAAATATCTAGGTTAAAGATCATTGAAAAATATGAAAATGAAAACCTCCACTTGTACTAGCTTAATTCCCAAACAATAAACTATAATTATAGCACCAAATACCAAAGTTCTCATATTTGATGCATATAGCTATCCGTTATGAAAATATAGGATAAGTGCATATTTGTGTGGATGTGGTAATGACATATGGAGAATGGTCATGGAGGGAATACCCTCACCAGCTAAGTTGGATGGCAATGAGAGAATAGTCATGAAGGAGTTGGATGACTACAGTGATGAAGATAAGAAGAATTTTGAGCTGTAAGAGAAAGCTCTTGAAATCCTTATCTCTCAATCTCACACAAGGAGCTAATAAAGGTTCCATGCATCTTCTCCTGACATGGAAGAAGCTTGAGGATTGAGTAAGCGATGATCATCAATCAAACATAGAAGAAGAGGATAATGATGATAGAAAAGCAATGTGCCTCATAGCTTTCGAAAATGACAAGTATTTCTTTCAATTTTCACGTTTGATAAATTACAAGATGAATATATTTCTTTACATGAAAAATTTGAAAATCTTACTTTAAAATACAAGCATTCTAAAAAGGAACTTAGATCATGTAAATTAGAGAAAGAGAATTTGTACGACTCTTTTGCTTTGTTTTATGTGGCGCATGATGTCCTCTTAAAGATAAAAAAATCTTTAGCTCTAGAAAAGATAAAGATTAAGAATAAATGTGGTAAACTTGAAGAACTCCATAAGATGATATATGAAAAGGTTATCCATGAAAAATCTTTTGGTAAACAAAAAGTAGTCAACAGAAAATCTAATTTAGGATAAAAAAGCTTCGACCACTTCAGCCAATATAAAATTTCCTTAGAAAAATGAGGCATCTTTATGTGATTCATATAAGTCTAAGGGTACACCTTCAAAGGAAGTTCTTAAGAAGGTCAATAAGCCATGTAAGCGTATGAAGGCAACCAAGCCTTTCAAACCTAGAAATACACATTCATATAATGTATCTACTTGTTTCTTTTGCAACAAAAAAAGATGACACGTGTTGACTTTTTATAGAGATAAAAAAACTCTAACTTTTATTGGAGACCGAAAGGCTTGAGAAGAAACCAAAATGGACCAAAAGTAAAAGGGTACATATGAATATAGATTTGTCTCATGTATGAGCTTAAAACCCATAGGGAAGATAAAGTGGAAGAAACCAAATAGCTTATGGGAATGAAATATTCAATACATATGGCAGACAAGAAGCATTTTCTTACCAAGATCAAGATCAAAGATGGTGCAGAAGTCCATTTTGACAATAGGAGAGGCTAGACCCTTGGAGTTGGAGGAGTTGGTAATCTTCTAACTTTCCTTTTATTCCTATAATATATATAGAAGGCACATGAGTTATTTTATGAGTGTTATCCATCGGTGCGATGATAATATTTAAATATTTTTTTAAAATGATAAAATGTTTGCAAAAAGAATGATAGTACATTTATACTTTTGAAATTTTTGAAAGAAAACAAATGTTTTCCTTACAAGGCTTTATTGTGAAAACCCTTATGCCAAGTTTTTGAGTTTACCTATCACTTGGTAGATGACTTGAATATGTTGGTTACATAGTCACTAAAAACTTTTGAAGGTACCAACTATCAAAGTATTTATGCATTATGATGGTATATGTGATACTTATAAAACTATCTAAAGCCATGATAGTAAATGCTTAAGTCCACCATTGGAATTACACTATCAAGCCTCTATAAGAGGTTTATTGAAATATCGGTAAGAGTATCATACACTTGTGGTAGTCTATGATTACTTTACACCTTGATTTAGTAATATGGTAATGCGTATTTAATGACGCAAAAGTTCTGATCTTTCTTTGTTCTAACAAAGTTCTCCACAAGACGTCTTGGTCGGTTGATAAGAACGGCACCCTTGGTCGTGTGCCTCTTGTTTTGGATCGAGCAAGATCCTCCGACTTGTAGCTTGCTAATGCTAAAAGAATCATTTATCACCTTTGGGACGTATCTTCAAGTTAGAAGGATAACATTTGCTCAAGACGTTGATATAGATTATAATTTTGATCAAAGATCAAAAGAAACACACGAGAATGCCTTGCTGGTCAGCCTTGGTCAAAAGTTAAATCGAATTTCATTCAACTCTAGTTATGCAGGCGGCTGTGCATCCCTGTAAAGTTAAACTAGGCTAAACCTAATGTGCATTGGAAAAGATAACACTTTCACTTGGAATCGAACACTTTAGCAGCTATCTAATCTTTCACGCATAATCTTGGTCATCTAGAAACCGAGGTTGTCAATGAGGTCCTCTAGAGAGTTGTTGCCCCGGATGTCTAGTTTCAATAATATTTTTTATTATCTCAAAAAGACGACGGATGAGAGAGTTATGACAGTAAAACCAAGATGGGGTCATCCTGTGAAAACCCTAAAATGTAGGCGTTTACCATATTTGGAAAGTACATTTCCATATTCTAACAAACATTTTTAACATATAAAAACACACTAAAAATATCAAAAAAATACTTTAAAACAGAAGGAACAAATTTTACAAGCCAATTTTGCCAAAAATAAAAGGTCTTGTGAAACACCATGGACGTGCTTCATCCTGCTCCATCTCGCTGCACATCCCCTTTTTGCAATTATGCTTCTTTGACCTCATCATTCCCTCCCGCTCGAAAGGATTCGTCCTCAAGTCAAAATCTGCACTAGGAAAACGTAATTTAGCCATTACATGCTTGTAAACAATTTACACTAACATGACTAGTTTAATCCATCCCCCCGGATCAAATACCAGAATAATAAAACATATGTACAGTGACGATGAATGAAACGTAAGCTTAAAACTTCCATTTATCTTCAACCTTTTGAGGAACTTGTATAACTTCTTCTTAACAATTTTGGACGAGAGAATAGAATGTGCATCAAATTCTCACCATACACAAAATATGGAAATACAAAACACGACTTTAAGCACATCACGTGTTCAAACTAGTTTGTTTTATGCGTTTGTCTTTCTTCTACTATTTCAATATCAGATTTATCTTCTTATTTTTTTTTACGAATTAGGTTCAGATTCAAGAACACTTAAGTTAGCATTACGCAAATTTTGTTCAAGGTTAGATAACTCAAATGACTCTCGGTTATCATGTAAAAGTCTTAGTTTCAATTTCACCTTCATTTGTAACATCATTTCATACACAATTTCAGCTTTATGGTCAACGTTAATAACTTGTAATTCTTCATTAACTTGCTCATGCAATGTACGTATAATGCTATCATGCAATCCATTTTCATTTTTTTTATGCAAATTTATTTCAATCTTATGCAAATCAATGAATTCAACATGGAATTCATTTTTGAGATCATGCACTTGAGTATCAATACATGTGAAGCATGACTAGACATCGATGAATCACTAGAAACTCCATGCACATTATGCAAAACTTTAGCATCATTCTAGCAAGAATTGAAAGCAATTATTTGTTCCTTAAGTTCTTCTACATCTAATTTCAATTCTAGATGTGCTAATCTCATTCTTAGACTTAAGTGATTCATGTGTTTGTTTGCCCTTCATACAAGATTCACACAACTTAAAGTTGTCCAAATCAAGTTTAGGCAGTCCTCGCACTATATTCGTACGTTAAAGTTTTTCAAGTATGGATATGCCACTGTGTCCTAAACGTCTATGCCATAAATTCACGTTTGGTTCATTTGGTATAAAACACTTTACTTTTGCATTTGACATATCATCCATCGATAATGTAAAAATATTTCCTTCTCTTTTTTCTTTTAATACTGTTTCTCCATTTTTATTAACAATGTTGCAATATGGATGAGAAAAACACACATCAAAACCACTATCAAGAAATTGTGAAATGCAAAGCAAGTTATAAGATAAGTTGCCTACGAAGAATACGTTGGGGATCTACAGGGTACTTGGATTTCCGATTGTCCCCTTTCTAATTATCATGCCTGCATTGTTGTCTCCAAAGGTTACGAATCCACCTTTTGTGACCTTCTTCAATTTTGAGAATAAGCTCGGATCACCCGTCATGTGCCTTGAGCAACCACTCTCAAGGAACCACTTATTTGTTACATCTTTTGGTTTATGTGATCCCTCAATGTGTAACAATCATTTAGGTACCCTTTATTTAGGTCCTTAAGGGTTAGTGATTCAATCCTTTGCAAGAGTACCTTTTGGTACAAAAACTTGGATGATCTGTCTTGATCTTACAAAAGGTGAGAATAAAGATGAAGAAGCAATATAATATATGTTGTGATCATTTCTATTTGGCCTGTTACGACCCGCACCCCCAGGGTAGTTGACAAGGAAGAACTGAGAGAATTACGATGGAATCAGAACACGATCATGGGTAGAGATTAAAATTTTGCTAAGCACCGAAACAAATAAATCACGACGCTAAACAGTTGCGATACTTAAACAAGTAATTTAAATAGGTACACAATTAAGACACAAATTTATTTTACAATTAGATAAATATAAAAAGGAAATAGGGACAAAAGAATAATAACGAGAGTCAAACTTGTCCTTTCTTAACTTACTATACCCGGCCACTCCCCCCCCACGCTTGCTTTTCCTTTTCTTACCCTCACCCATCATGTCACTTCTTACACCACATCATGAATACTCCCCATTTCCCTTTTACCAATCTCGGTTACCACCCAAAGAAAGAGAAAGAAATTTTTTCCCACACTTTACCCTTCACATCCTACACCCTTTTACCCAATGGATATGTATGCAAGAAGGACACCTTTATCTTCTCTCTTTCCAACCAACATATAGTAGAAGATGGTACACCCATTTCCCCCAAAAATTCGGCCATTCAACCAAGGAAGAGTGAGACAACTTCTTTGCTATCACATATCTTCTTTTCTTCAACTCTCAACCACTCATTTCTCATGCAACCTTCCACTATCCTTTCACAATTATCTAATCAAGACAACATGTGGAAACTCCCCACTCCACTCATCATCTACCTCGGCCAGAAGCAAAGAGAAAAGGAGGAAGAATATTTCATGGTTGCCTCGCTTCATTTTCCTTCTCAACCAACATTATACTTTCTTCTTCACTTGTCCTTCAAACAACCAAATCCCACCAATGCCATACCATGCAATTTCTTTCTTTTCCTCACATCCATTTTCCCACCCCTACAATAATCAACCTCGGCCAACTCAACAAATGGGGCAAGACCACCCAACTTTTATTTCATTCCACCTTCCATTTCTTTTTCCATTCTTCTCAAGCAACACTTCCTCTCTCTAGCCATCTCTCTCACTCAAGCAAATTTTCTTCCTATCTCCAAACCCCCCAGCCGTGCACCTAAAAGGAAGAGAGTGAGGGACTCCTTCATTTGTGAGCAAGGAAGACAACTTCACTCCACCTTATATCAATTTAACTTCATGAAACCGTTCTCTCTCCTCTAATATTCTCTCCACTCCATCTTCACTTTCTTCCTCCTTCAATAACCTGAGAACTTCAAGAAGTCAAGGAGACAATTTCACTTCTCCTTCTCACTCTTCTTCCATTCTAAATTCAATACCATGACAAGAATCATCTCCCTTCCTTAAAACACAAAACAATAATCATTCCAACCCTTCTAGGACACCCAAACATGGACATCTTCAAATGCAAGGAAAAGGAAATTTTTCCATACAAAGTAAAGATCCAAGATTTCATGTGCAAGAATCATCAAGGTAGGAATCAACTACATCCATTCTAGTTTTCTCTTCTTCCATGCATCTCCCAAAAAGCTTAACACTTTCCATCAATTAAGCAGATGGATCTTGGTGTATAGCAAGCAAGGGAGGGAGGTATCTAAGGTAGGAAAGTGAAGGAAATTGAGGGATCCAAGGGCAAGATCTCTTAAAGAACTAGTATTGACACCATCTTAGTCTTCCTACTTTTAAAAAGAACTAACTTTTCTCTCCTTTTGGCCATATAGGCCAAGAATATTCAAATAGGGGAAAGGTAGACATCTTTTCACCTTAGACTAAGGTTCAAGAACAAAGGCAAGTATTCTACCTAGTTTCTTTATGCATGTTGTAAAGATTGAGTCTTTTATGTTCATCTCAAAAGATTGGATCATGTATGTACAAAATTGAATGGCGTCCAACATAAACATGAAGAAAGAAGGCTTGCATGTCATTTTTATGATAACCTTGGCATGGCCTCCATGTATGTGCGTCACCATGATTATGGTGGTAGAAAGAAATGTCTTGCATGTTGAATTTAAGAAAGATGGAAGTCTCTTATGTGGTTGCATGTAGGTCCATCATGATCATCATCATAATAATGACCATCATTCTCATACAAATGATCATCACCAATATGCATGACTTTATAAGGTGTTGGAATAAACACTATGTATATGAGAAATTATGCAACTAACTTGCATGTGTGGAAAGTAATAAAAATTTGTGCATGTGTGGGTAGTATATTTCGGTCAAATGGTGAATTGTGTGTAGTCAACATGTGTTTATTTAACCACATGGTTGTATGTAGAGAAAAAGGGGTTTGAGTGATTTTCAAATACATGATTTAAATGTGCATAAAAACAAGCATGAGATAAATGTGCATGATACATTGCATATTACTTGCCTTATATATTTCATATATAATGTTGCCGTACTAACGAGCCATGAAGCGTTAAAGCTTACATCATATGGCAAACATTTGTTGTGTTTATACTATTTTCAGGTGCCACCGTTAATGAACTAAACTAGTTCATTAAGTGAAGTACTTAGTTAATTAAACTAAGTAGTTCATTAAAGGAAGCAAACATTTGGACAAGGCACAAATGCAACAAGACTAAGAAAGGAAAGTCTTCTCCTCCTCTCACCACACTCATATACACGGCCATATATATATATATATATATATATATTATATATATTTTTCAGATTTTTTTTTTGAAAAAGGCACATACACATGCATTCCAACGTACTACCGACACGTTATATATTTTACGTACGTTAACGTCACACCACCATACTTAACTCATATTTATGAGTATATTCAGGTCTTATATCATATGATATAAGTCATGGTGTTGACAAATTAAATACGACACGTTCAAAGGTTCTAAACCAAAAATTGTCGTATCGTGCGAATACCGAAACTTCGCCAACGTGTCACGTACTTGCCATAAATAGATGGCCAACCCCTACACCTCAAAAATCATTATAATTTTCGTGTCTATGATGTTATTTTCATCCATAAAATCATTCCATGTTGGCACACACAAATCACCCCACATTAAGGCCAAATTGTGGAGATTCCAATTTCAATTTTGTCACATGTTAATGGCGCCAATTTAGACCAGCCAAGTGCTGAAAATTAAAGTTTATATTATATATATTATGTGTAACATAATATATATAACATGTGCAAAAAGTTGGAATTTAATTAGGGAAAAATCAGGTAATCGATAAACATCGAAAATTCGGTTTTCTACGTACACAATACATGGAACATTTTTAGCACATCATACGACACGTATCTAGACACTTTTTACATATGTCATACATCTTAAAGTGTTCTAGAAAATTAAATTAAGGGCTGATTGGAATATAACATGTGTGTATTATTAATGTGCACTATTTTACAAAGTTAGCAAAAATAAAATTCAGCACATGCATATACATGTTATACACGCCTTATACAGCTGAGATGGAGCATATGTGGAGCCTTGTTGGCATATTGATTGGTCAAGAATGAAGCATACAAGTTGGTGACATAAAGGAAGGAGTTACAAAAGGTAACATTTCAAACAATGTCACATTTGTAACACATGCTGAAAATTTCAGCATGTGTGCCTTACAATGGTCGAATTTTACCACACAATTATGCCATAATTACTATTTTGAATTATGTAAATTGACTGAAAGATAGTATGGCAATGTTTTAAAAATATTGTGGAAATAATGTGATGATATTTTTAACATCACACATGCTGAAAATTTTAGCATGTGTTGGAATGTGTTGTGGACGATTTTTGTCTCCAAATTTAAGCATATTTGATTTTTTATTTTCAAGAGAATAATCTATACATACATGGCAATAATTTGAACTTGTCTTGGATATCACACATGCTGAAAATTTCATCATGTGGAGAGTAATGGTGGGCGAATTCTAGCATGGAAATGTTGACAAATTATCTTGCAAAATGTATGGAATTTATTATGTGACTTATGGCAATTATTTTATGATGATTTTGGCACATGTTTTAAGTGGTATTCTCAGATTTTCCTAGTCATCAAGTGATGACAACATTCAACCTATCAATGAGTGCCAAGTAAGCAAAGGTTAAATGATCATCCAATGAGAAGGTGCCAAGTAAGCAAGATCATGTCACAATGATGCTACACATTCTCCCAAGGACTTAGAAGACAATTTTCAAGAGGAGAAGGACTCCTAAGGGGGCGGCCAAAAACAATTAAAAAGGAAGGGAGAAGAGCAAAAACAAGAACAAGAACAAGTGTTGCAAATTAAAAGATCAAAGTGTTCTAGCCTTCTTCTTCTACACTCTCTTTCTTTCTTCTTCCTAAAAGCCTATTGTACTTACATTCATATTCTTGAATAGGCTTATCTTAGACCACCACATATTCTTTATCTTTGTAAAAGATTGATCAAGGTGTGATCAATCTTCAATCTTGCAAGGTGGTGGTGTTCGTGCGAATTGTATTCATCGTACAAGGTTTGTAAAGGGTTGGAGTTGGTGTGTAACTCCATCAACCCTGTGGTAAGGTGTACTTGCGTGTGTGACTAGTGTGAACCGAGGAAGGTGTTCCTCGAAGACTGGAGTAGGTTGTTGATAACCGAACCAGTATAAAATTCTTGGTGTCATTTACTTTCAGCACTGATTTTCTGTTTCAGCACTGTTTACTGTTTTTAATCACGTCCGTAAAAATAGTAAACGAATTTCAAAAATCACAAAAATTTCAGAAAACATATCCACACGTTTCAAGGTTCTTTTGGCACAAGTTTCAACCCATTTGGATAAGTATAAGTCACTCAAACATCCAAAGTTCTGAGACTAGTGTAGTCTGATTTTCAGGCTTGCAAATGTTGAGACTTTGAGTGTATTTGACTAACTTCCTGAAAGAATTTTTCAAAACTGTTTCAACCCATTTAATAAAACTAATAAGGGGTTAGTATTTAAATTTTCAGATCATTTGGAGTTGTTTACAAATAGGAATTAATTTTTCAAACCAGTGTAACATTTCTGGCAGATTTGCACAATCTGACCATCAATGAATTTTCAAGGGGTTAAAGGTTGAATTTAAATCTGAAATTTTTAGGAGACACTCATAACATCTGAGGCTAAGTTCTCTCAAAATTTCAGAATTTTTGAAGACCTACAACCTAGTTTTAAAAACGTTTTAAAACTGGTCCTGAAAACAGAAACTGTTTTCAGAAGTTGGGTTTTTGGTTCAAACTAATTTTAAAAACCACATTTTCTGCACCCACTATTCAACCCCCCCCTTCTAGTGGTGCCTTGCAGATCCTACAATGTATGCATATGAAATATGTTCAAGAGGTTTATAAGTGATGTGTGTGCACCCTGTCTCATGGCCTTATGTTATTGCATGCTAGTAGAGTCACTCTTATGTCTAAGTGGATGCATATAAATGAAACCATGTGTATTAAATAATATGTAAAGTGAGTAGCGGATGATATGACCATATTGCATGAAAAGTAGTTACAAAGGTCATGTGTATGCGAGCCTAGGTGTTTCTCGGCCAAATGCCCTTTTTGGGTGTCACAATGATGTTGATATTTATTTGAGGATATATATGAGAGGATATGAATATGATGTGTTATATGTGTGACAACGTGTGTGCATAAGTGATTTCGGTCAAGAGGCAAAAAAATTGAGGCCTTAAGGATGTAAACATTAGTTGGATGTACATACATATAAAGATATGTATAATGTTTATATCATATGTATGTAATCAATTAAGAGATGAGAAAACTAATGAATTAACAAAGAGGAATTTAAAAGGGGACTCCTTAATAAGAATCGTAATCATGATAAGGAAAGGACCAATTAGGACATGAATATAGCAATTTAGAGACGAAAGTGGGTTGAATTTAGAGATAAAACCGAAAGTAGCTAAGAAGGGGTAAAATGGAAATTTCACCTAAGTATATGATACAATAATGAAGCCAAAAATAGACCAAAGTGCTGAATGTATTATAAGTATGGAACCAGCCCGATACTAAGCATACTCCCATGCATACGACAAAGATATTTTAAAAAAAGGCTTTATCATATTATATACATTCCCAAATGGTTACCACTGGAATCTTTTTAAAATGAGTTTTACACGGCATGTTTGACAGAGACGACTTTATCATGTCAAAAGTTTTAAAAGGATTTTTAATGAACCGTACCTTGTGTCGACTGACTCCATACAACTTATGTATGTTTTTGATGGCCGAGTGTAACATCTTGCCCGGGACAAGGGATCTCCACCTTTATGACATTTTACCATGTTATGTTGTGGAGCGCAACCCTGACATCTGGTCCTGGGGGAAGATGTCAAGGGCAAATAAACGTTATGGCTGAGTGTAACACTGTGTCCGGGACGCGGGATCTCTGCCATAACTCATCACCGTTAGTATATGTACGTATGATGTAATACGTGGTTGGACCATCGGGATTCATAGACGGTACTTGACTACTTGGGGAGTTCAGTCGGTGGGTCTTGTGTATAATTCATGAAAGTTACGATATGTTATGAACACAGCTGTAACAGTTTAGATACGATGATTTCAGACATGATTGTGACTTGATTTTTTTTTGAAAAACGATGCATGACTTTTTCATCATATGAGCATGCGCATGTTTACCGGTGTCACCCTACTAGATGTAAGCCTAGACCCTTGTTAGACAAAGGATGATTGGATAGCGTAGGGCGTGGGCATAGACATGTAAAGAGGAATTGACTACAAAACATAAAGCGAAAGACTTAACCACTACATAAGAAGAAAAGAAATATGAAAGTGATATAAATAAATTATTCTGTGATTTACTTTCTGCAATTTGTCTGTTCTTATATATATGTTTTACTTTACATTATCTGTTATTACATGGCATATTATGTTACTGTTCCTGTTTTTATTTATTGTTCACCATGCATGATCCACATGACGAATTTAGGCAGAAATACTTACTGACCGATTCGTTATTGCTCGCCCCATCATTTACCATATCGTAGGGCCAGGAGCTAATTCCGGCACAGTTTGAAGAAGAGCCAAGGATAGATGACCAATGATAAGTGTATGGGCCCAGATTATGTAGTTTCATTATGTTATTCTAGATTTGTATCAAGACTTTGTACTAGTGACACTTTAGATGTATTCAGATGTAGTTTTCTGTATGATGCATGTTGATCACACTTTGTATTTTGATGATGCTTCCGCAATATCGATACATGTTTATGTCGACGTGCATATGAATGTTATCAACGTCTTGTACTTCTTATAGTAGAGTACGGCGGATGCACCATACTGAAACCCTAGTCCCGAGCGGTGCGCTACAGGTGGTATCAGAGCCGAGGCTCTAGATCCATAGCGGGCAACATAAAGTAAGCAACGACATGCAACATGTTTTGACCGTAAAACCTAGGCTATGATC
>AP025051.1:25778329-25796538 GCA_036186865.1 Eustoma russellianum
GTGATGTCCGATGAGATCCCAATAAAATAAAGACAAACAGTCGCAGGGTCTTCTAGTATCCTAGGCGCGACCATCAGTCTGCCCATTCCATCGTATCAGCCCCGTCCTCAACAAAGACGTAGTCCTAAGTCTCTTCATGCTCACCTGGTGGGGGGGGGGGAAGTAGGGGATGAGTGACTGGAAAATCACTCAGTAGGCACCTGCCTCCAAGTAGTACAAGACAAACATACAATAATGATATAACACATAGCACATAGGACATGGTATCACATAAACATATAATTGCGGAAAAGTAATTTACTCCAGATAAAGAATGCGCAACATCGTGATGCATGTACTATGCATGTCACACACAACAAAATCATGTCATGCAAAATGCTGATATCTCCGCCATGCAATGCATGATCCCGGGACCTAACTGAGTGGATGTAGGTCGTACACCCCACAGTCACCATCCTGAGTGTGCGTGGCCGCGCCTCCGCACACCATCCTGAGTGTCGTGGCCCCGCCACCGTACACCATCCTGAGCGTCCGTGACCCGTACGTCACGACCCGCCATCAATGCAATGCACGTGCCATGAATGCAAAAATACAATCGCCTGAGGCCCCTCGCCCATCCTCACCATCCTCCGGCACTCAATCTAGGTTCCTTTATTATCCGAGTAATGATTTAATGTGGTTTGACGTTAAACCTATTTTTTCCATGGCTTGTATACATTTATTATGCATTTTCTATTTTTTTCTCATTTTTTTCCTAATTTATTTCTATTTATTACCCAATTATCCAATTTAAATGAATTATAGCAATTAATGAACTTTAGTAAAAATAATTTAATCTCAGAATTTTATAATTTCTGGAATTTATATATAATTTTCTGATTTTATTTATATTTTCTCTGTAATTATTAATATTTAAAATTAATTAGATAATATTTATAGAATTTCCATAAATTCAGAATTATATTATTTTTATTATTTTTTTAATTGGCCAGCCAACTCGGGCCCGGTCCGTTGGCCATTCGGCCCGGTCCGTTGGCCATTCGGCCCGGCCCGCGGTCGGCTCAGTAGATTATTTTATTTTATTTTATTTTATATATATTAAGTAATGAGTCAGATCTGCGCACAATCGGCCCGCTACACAGAATTTTGATGAAAATCATTTAATTTCAGTATTTTATCATTTCTGGAATTTATTTATGATTTTCTGATATTTACTCATATTTTTCCTATATTTAATACTATTTTTAATTAATTAAATAATATTAATAAAACAAATCCTAGAAATTCTTTTGATATCAAATTCATCCCTAACATCAAATCAGATAGACGCAGAGCACGCATCGCATAGACTTCTGCTCAAAACGCATGCGCTAAGATACTACTTATGATTATCAAATTTTTCTCTAAAATCAAAACCAAAGCAGTTTTACTATTTCGATTATCAAATTTTTCCTTAAAATCAAAACCAAAGCAGTTTTACTATTTTGATTATCAAATTTTTCCCTAAAATCAAATACAGTCCACGCGAAACAGTATACGCATTTCACAGTCATCAAACGCAGTAATCAAAACTCATGTTTTTAACAGATCAAGCAACATAGTATAGATTTCAACAATTAGAAACAATAAACACATAATATATCACCAAAGCATACTGGAATTTGTATCAATTGGAGGGGGAAAAGGGAACCTACCTATTTGCGACCAAACTACGTGATTGAAAATAACCCCGTTGCCTTCTCTTCCTTTTTCTTTTCTTCTTCTTTCCTCTCCCCTTCTTCTTTCTCTCTTCCCTTTGCCGCTTCACTGTTTGCGCCTCTTTCCTTCTATTTTTTTTCTTTTTTTTATATTGTTGCTGCTTAAACTGCCGCTTCCCTTTTTGCTCCTTTTTAATCGTTGCTTTTGACGTGATTTGGGAGGAAGCGTTATTCCCCCCTTAACGCACGATTTGTGTTGTTTCTTTTCTTTTTTTTAATCTTTATCCTATGCCACCCTCATTTAAACTAATTAACTAATCTATATTATTTTATCCTCCTTTTTTTATTCTTTTTAAATAATTAGTTTACTATTATCCTTATCTATTATTATCTTTCTAATTTTCTTTATTTCTTTATTATAAATCTCTTTTTTTGTCCTCAAATCCATTTTTTGTATTATTTATTATTCTTATTTCATTTATTACATATGTGGATATCTATATCCATTATTCATATTTATTTTGATCCTTTATCCCACGACATTTTTTTTGCTTTTATATACTTTATTTATTTCTTTTATTTCTTTTCCTTCTATTTTATTGTCTTGTTATTATTTCTTGTATACTATTATTATTTATTTACTTATTTTTGTTTCTTTTCTTACCCTAAACATATATAACAACTTCATATAATTTTACCATTACTTTGACATGATCGACACGCTACAGTTAATTTAATTTCGAAAGGTTGTCACACCCAACGGCTATACTCGTTTTAAAATAACGTGTAACCATTAGTTCGAAAATTTCGGGGTGTAACATCCTACCCTCCTTACAAGAAGTTTCGTCCTCGAAACTTGTCGTACCTTATACGAAGAGGTAGGGGTAGCGCTACCATGTCGCTTCATTTCCTTTATGATCGCTCCTTGTACCTTGACGTACGAAATGATCCTCCTCCTCAGTTTTTGTTCCTTGCGGTCTATAATCCGAACATGAATTTCTTCATATGACACATCCGGTCTGATTCCCAAGCGATGTGCGTCCTGTACATGACTCGAATCATAATGTACCTTCTCAGCTGAGAAACATGGAATACGTTGTGCACTTGGGCTAGCGTTGGAGGTAACGCCAAATGATAAGTTAACAAACTGATCCTTCCAAGCACTTCGTAGAGGTCAATGTAACGAGGACTTAGCTTACCCTTCAGACCAAAACGTGCAACTCCCTTCATAGGCGATACCTTCAAGTAAACTTTTTCTCCGACCATAGCCTCCAGGGAATGTCTCTTCGAATCTGTCCAACTCTTACTTATGTAGAAATATGAGGGTTTGAGTGATTTCAAAATAAAGAAATTTGAATACGTATATATATATATATAAACGTTGGATATATATATATATACAAGTATGCATGATAACTTGCCTTATTTAGCTTATATATTATGTTGCCGTACTAACGAGCCATGAAGCTTTAAAGCTTACATCATATGGCGAACATTTGTTGAGTTTATACTATTTTCAGGTGCCACAATTAATGAACTAAAGTAGTTCATTAAGTGAAGTATTTAGTTTAATAAACTAAGTAGTTCATTAAAGGAAGATGCATTTGGAAAAGGCACAAAGGCAACAAGGCTATGGAAGGAAAGTCTTCTCCTCCTCCCCACAATTAATTCCACACGCCACTTATACATATATATGCTATATTTTCAGATTTTTTTTATAAAAGGCACATACACATGTATTCCAACGTACTACCGACACGTCATACATCTTACGTACGTTTACGTCACACCACTATACTTAACTCATATTTATGAGTATATTCAGATCTTATATCATATGATATAAGATATGGTGATGACAAATTAAATACGACACGATAAAAGGTTCTAAACCGAAATTTGTCGTATCGGGCGATACCGAAACTTCGCCAACGTGTCACGTACTTGCCATAAATAAATGGCCAGCCCATATACATCAAAATGTATTAAGAATTTCGTGCCATACACTGTATATTGAGACAAAAATACTTTCCATGTTGGCACACACAAATCATCCCACATTTAGGCCAAAATGTGAAGATTCCAAATTTTATTTTTGTCACATGTTTATGGTACCACTTTAAATCAGCCAAGTGCTGAAAATTAAAGTATATATTATATATATTATGTATAACATAATATATATAGCATGTGCAAAAGTTGGAATTTAAAATAGAGAAAAATCGGGTAATCGATAAATATCGAAAATTCGGTTTTCTACGCACTTGACATGGAACGTTTTTCTTGAACATGATGTGGCACGTATCTAGACACTTTTTACATATAATATACATCTTAAAGTGTTCTAGAAAATTAAATTAAGGGCTGATTGGAATATTACATGTGTGTATTATTAAATGTGCACTATTTTTCAAAGTTAGCAAAAAAAATAAATTTCAGCACATGTATATACATACTCAACGCCACCTACAGCTGAATTGGAGCAAATGTGGAGCCTTGTTGGCATGTTGATTGGTCAAGAATCAATCATACAATGTTGATGAATCAAAGAGAGAAGCTACAAAAGGTAAGTTTTCAACATACACCTCTTTTATGTCACATGCTGAAAATTTCAGCATGTTACACATATGGTGGCCGAATTCTTCACCATTAAGGAAGATAAATTGTCAACTTTTCATTAAGGAATAAATCAAAGGAGGTATGGAAATGATTTGAATTGTATTAAGTGTGATATTCTTTATATCACACATGCTGAAATTTTTCAGCATGTGTGAGAAGATGTTGTGGCCGAATTTCACTCTCTTTTTGTGTCCAAGTTCATTCATCAATTGATAGCAAGACTTACCATGTATTATTGATTCATTTTAATGAGAAAAATCAAAGTAAATTGGGGATTATCTTGAATAAAAATGCATGATGCACATGCTGAAATTTCAGCATGGCAAGGAGCATAATGGCCGAATTTTGGTGAGAAAGGAAGGAAGAATTTTTTGTCTCAAAATTTATGTGAATATCTCTTAAGTTATGGAATGTATTATGTGATGATTATTTAGCAAATATTCAGTTTTTTTTTCAGAATATCCATGTCATCAAAATGATGACAACATTGAGCCAATCAAAAGATGACAAGTAAGCAATGACTAAATGATGGTCCAATGGAATGATGCCAAGCAAGCAAAACTTTGTCACCATGATGTCTCACACCCTCTCAAGCACTTAAAAGGAAATTTTCAAGAGGGGAGAAGCATGCATAGGGGACGGCTGGACCTATAAGGAAGGAAGAGAAGAACAAACAAATATAACACCAAGTATTGCATTCTAAAGTGAAAAAAAAAGTGCCAAGCCTCTTTTCTCCTACATCTTCTTTCTTTCTTCTCTTGTAAAAAGCCTATTGTACTTTACTTCTTTCATTCTTGAATAGGCTTCATAGAAACCACCATTCATTCATCATTGTACAAGATTGATCAAGGTGTGATCAATCTTCATTCTAGCAAGGTGGTGGTGTTCGTGTGAATTGTACTCACAATACAAGGTTTGTAAAGGGTTGGAGTTAAGGTGTAACTCTATCAACCCTGCGGTAAGGTGTACTGCGTGTGTGAAATTAGTGTGAACCAAGGAAGGTGTTCCTTGAAGACTGGAGTAGGTTGTTTATAACCGAACCAGTATAAAATTCTTGGTGCAATTTACTTTCTGCATTTACGTTTCAGTTTCTGCGCTGTTTACTCATATTGTTCACGTTCGCAAAAATAGTAAACGTTTTCTAAAAATTATAAAAATTTCCAGAAACATACATAAAAGTTCTAGGGTTAATTTGGCACAAGTTTCAACCCTTTTGGACAAGTATAGGTCAGTCAAGCATCAAAAGTTCTGAGATTAGTGCAGTCTGATTTTCAGACTTGCAAAGGTTGAGACTTTGGTGATATTTGACCTACTTCCCAAAAGAATTTTCAAAAACTGTTTCAACCCATTTCAATATAGTGTGTGAGGAGTTATTTGTCAAATTTTCAGATCATTTGGACATTCACACAAATAGGAATTAATTTTTCAAAACCATCTACCGTTTCTGGCAGATTTGCACAATCTGAGTGCCAACGGTTTTTGAAGGGGTTAAAGGTTGAAGTTTGATTTGAAATTTTTAGGGGACCCTCATAACATCTGAGGCTAAGTTCTCTCAAAATTTCATAATTTTTGGAGACCTCTAACCTGGTTTTAAAAACGTTTTAAAACAGGTCTTGAAAACAGAATCTGTTTTCAGAACTTGAATTGTTCAAGGTTAAAGAAATTTTAAAAAGCACACTTTCCGCACCATCTATTCAACCCCCCCCCCCCTTCTAGTGGTGCCTTGCAGATCCTACAAGTGGTATCAGAGCGCAGGAATACTCACGACAAGGAATCCAACGATTCAGTGAGATGGCATCCACAAATCTCAAAACCGAACAAGAAGGTATGTCGAGCCAAAGGCCTCCACTTTTTGACGGTGAGTCTTTTATTCAATGGAAACTTAGGATGAAACTTTTTCTTATGGCTATAGACATAGACCTCTGGTCAATAATTGAAGATGGTCCATATGTCCCATCTAAATTGTCCATTGTAGATGGAGTCACACTAGAAGTAATTAAAACGAGACAAGACTATACTAGTGAAGACAAAAAGAAACTGAGTATGAATGCTAAGGCCATGCAATTACTCTTAAATGGTTTAAGTAAGAGTGAGTCTAGTTACGTGTCCAATTGTTCGAGTGCACAAGAAATGTGGAAAATCTTAGAAATGAAACACGAAGGCACGAGTCAAGTAAAAGAGTCTAAAATTAATATGCTCATGTCTACTCTTGAGTCTTTCAAGTTGTTGCCTAATGAGTCAATTGTTGATATGGATCTTCGTTTGACTAACATCTATAACTCTCTTGAGTCTCTTGGTAAGGCTTTTACAACGCAGGAAAAAGTACAGAAAGTCCTACGGAGCCTCCCTTCAGAATGGGATCCTAAAGTGACTGCCATAGAAGAAAGCAAGGAGACTAAGTCAATAAAAATGGAAGAACTCATTGGTTCACTAAAAGTGTATGAAAACAAACTCATTATTCGGAAATCGGAATCAACCAAACAAGGTAAGACAATTGCTTTCAAATCAAATGAATACGTCTCCCCTCCCTCCGATCACGTAGAAGATAGTGATTCCGAATCGGATAATGATGACTTAATTCTACTGGCTAAAGGACTAAGAAGATTCATGAGAAAATCATTTAGAAATAAAAACAAGGGCACTACATCTAAGAGAAATAGAAACAAGTCAAATGATAAGGACATTAAATGTTATGAATGCGGCAAACTCGGACACTTATCATATGACTGCCCAAACAAAGAAAAGCAAACTAATAAGTACCCTGACAAGGAGCGGAACAAAAATAGACCCGTCTCAGATCCTAAACAAAGGAAACGTGCACTAAAGGCCTCCACATGGAGTGACTCATCAGATTCTGAATCTGAGACCGAAGAAGAGACCGCTCAAGTTTGCTTCGCTTCAAAGTCGTCTAATGAGGTATCATCTGACTCTGACTCTGACTCTGAACCTTCTTACGATGATTTATTTAGTCAATATCTTGAGTTACATAAATTTACTAAGACTCTCGCAAAAGAAAAGAAACGGTTAATTGAAGATAAGAAACTGTTAGAATCTTCTAACGAGAATCTTGTCGCTCAATTAAGCGATTCAAAGAAAGAGTCTTCATGTGCCATCACTGCATTAAAAACCGAGATCTCATCATTAACTTCTCAAAATAATGAAATGAAATCCGAGATTTCAAATTTGAAATCAAGGAATACAGATTTAGAGAAAATGATGAAACAATTTGATACAGGGTCAAACATGCTGCATCGCATCATATTATCGCAAAAGCATGACAGTGACAAAACTGGATTGGGGTACGTTGATACTAACGAAGTATCAACCAAACCAACCAAGTTTGTTGTGTCTAAAAAGGTAGACATCCCTAAGCATCAAGTGGCGTCTAAGATGACGCAAAAAGCACCCCCTTCCACACGCCCCACTCCCTCATATCATGTGAAATATAATGTTGTACCATATAGATATGAGAAGAAGAGATCAATGCATACACGGAATACATATCATCCACACACCACGCACACACACACAAGGACATATCACAAACGTCCTTCATACAATGAGTATAGGGGAGTCCTTGGGCAAAGACCCAAAGTACATGCACCACATGTATACTATATCGCACCTTCATCTACTTTCTTGCCATTTGATAGACCGAGAAGGATCACCCAAGTATGGGTACCGAAAGGTACCTTTACTAAAAGGTGATTAACTAACTCGAAAGGACCCAAAATTAAAAAGGGTACCTAAATCACCTTTTCACATTGCAGGGAGACCACTCATCGAAAGACACATCAATAAAGTGGTTCCTTGACAGTGGTTGCTCGAGGCACATGACAGGTGACCCGAGACTGTTCTCCAAATTAAAGAAGGTCACAAAAGGCGGATCCGTGACCTTTGGAGACAACAATGAAGGCAAGATCATCGGAAAAGGTACGATTGGCAATCCGAATACACTTCAAATCTCCAACGTGTTTTTGGTAAGCAACTTATCTTACAATCTTCTTAGTATTTCTCAATTTGTTGACAATGGTTTCAATGTGTGTTTTACTCACCCTTATTGTAATATAATAAATAAAAATGGAGAAACCGTGTTAAAAGTAAAACGTGAAGGAAATATATTCACACTATCTATGGATGATGTAGTAGATGCCAAAGTTAAATGCTTTATGTCAAATGAACCCAATGTGAATTTGTGGCATAGACGTCTAGGACACATAGGTATTTCTACATTAGATAAATTGCAACGAAAGAGCCTAGTACGGGGATTGCCTAAGCTTGATTTAGACAACTTTCAGTTGTGTGAATCTTGCATAAAAGGCAAACAAACACGTGAGTCACTTAAGCCTAAAAATGAGATAAGCACGACTAGAATACTAGAACTATTGCATATCGATTTGTTTGGTCCTAGTCGCACTACAAGCCTTGGTGGGCGTCACTATGCATGCGTAATTGTTGATGACTTTTCTCGTTATACTTGGACTTTATTTCTTGCACATAAGGATGATAGCGCCGTAGAAATCGCTAAATTAATTAAACAACTTGAGAATCAATACGGCGTAAATGTGAAAAGAATAAGAAGCGATAGAGGCGGTGAGTTTAAAAATAAAGAGATGATTTCATTTTGTGAAGAAAAAGGAATTAAACATGAAGTTTCGCCACCTAGAACTCCACAATTAAATGGAGTAGTAGAAAGAAAGAATCGCACACTACAAGAAATCGCTAGAACCATGCTTTGCGAAAATAAATTGCCTAGATTTCTGTGGGTGGAAGCCGTAAATTGTGCATGCTATATTGTAAATCGCCTAACTATAAGAAAGAAAATAAACAAGACGCCTTACGAAATTTTGAATGATCGTATGCCTAAAATAGATTATTTTCGTGTGTTTGGATGCAAATGTTTTGTATTGAATACAAAAGATAACTTAGATAAATTTGAATCCAAATCAATTGAGTGCATTTTTATTGGGTATTCCATAAATTCAAAAGCATATAGATGTTATGATCCTATCACTAGACAAATCATAGAATCTATTCATGTTAAATTCAACGAATTTGGAGAGATTGATAAAGAAAAGGAATATGATGATGATTTTGAATTGAAACCCGTTTTGGATGAAGAAAATGATTCTTTTGATATGCATGAGATGAATGAAACACTAGAAATGCATGATAACTTAGAAAATAATCAACCAAGATGGCATAGAGATCACCCACATGATCTCATTATAGGCGACATCACTCACGGTGTGCGACCACGTAGAAGAATCACTTCGGATGAAATAAATGAATTTCATGCTATGATTTCTGAAATTGAGCCTAAAAATGTGCATGATGCTTTGAGTGATTCATCTTGGATTGATGCTATGCATGACGAACTTAATCAATTCGTTAGAAATGATGTATGGGATTTAGTGCCACAACCACAAGATAAGACAATAATAGGCACAAAGTGGGTATTTAGGAACAAAATGAATGAAGAAGGAAAGGTCATTAGAAATAAAGCAAGACTCGTAGCTCAAGGATATAATCAAGAAGAAGGAATAGACTATGATGAAACATTTGCACCCGTAGCACGTTTAGAAGCCATACGACTCTTACTTGCTATTGCTTGCATGAAATATTTCAAATTGTATCAAATGGACGTCAAAAGTGCTTTTCTAAATGGATTTATACAAGAAGAAGTATACGTGAAGCAACCACCCGGTTTTGAAGATTTGAAACACCCAGATCACGTGTACAAATTAAAGAAGGCACTATATGGTCTAAAGCAAGCGCCTAGAGCATGGTATGATCGTTTTGCTACTTTTCTTTTGGAAAATAATTTTAAACGTGGTACTATAGATAGTACACTATTTTTGAAACAAGAAAAATCAGATTTACTTATTATTCAAATTTACGTAGATGACATTATTTTTGGTTCTACCTCACATAGACTTGTTAAAGATATTGAAAATTGTATGAAAGCTGAATTTGAAATGTCTATGGTTGGTGAACTTAATTATTTTCTTGGCTTGCAGATTAAGCAAACGAGTAAAGGAATCCATATAAGCCAAGCTAAGTACGTAAACGACATGATCAAGAAATTCAATTTTGAAAATTTGAAACCATCCCCCACGCCTATGAGTGTCACTACTAAATTAGACAAAGATGAACATGGTAAAGATGTTGATAATGGATTATATAGATCTATGATAGGTTCTTTACTATATTTAACTGCTAGTAGGCCTGACATTATGTTTAGCGTATGCATGTGTGCTCGTTTTCAAAGTCAACCTAAGGTGTCACACTTAAATGCGGTAAAAAGAATATTCCGCTATATTAAGCACACGCCCACCTTAGGTATTTGGTACGATAAGGATTCTACATTCGACTTACATGCTTATACTGATGCAGATTATGGTGGCTGCAAAATAGATAGAAAAAGCACGAGCGGAACTTGCCAATTTATAGGAAATTCCCTTATTTCGTGGTTTTCCAAAAAGCAAGCAAGTGTTGCTTTGTCCACCACTGAGGCTGAGTATATGGCTCTTAGCCTTTGCTGCACACAGTTGTTGTGGATAAAACAACAACTTTCGGACTTTGGAATTACCGTAGATAAAATTCCTATATATTGTGATAGTATGAGTGCAATAAATTTGTCTAAGAACCCCGTATTACACTCTAAGGCTAAGCATATAGAAGTTCGTTATCACTTTCTTCGTGATCACGTTAACAATGGTAATATTGTCATAGATCACGTACGTACAGAATCACAAGTAGCGGATATATTTACAAAGGCCTTAACTCAAGCCACATTTGAATCTCTCCGTTCTAAATTAGGCATGCTTCCTGTTGATATGATTTAATGCGATATTATTTGATTTACCTTCCTTTTTGACAGGAATCTTTTGATTAACTTTCCAAAATAAAGGGGGAGAGAGAAGCATGATTTAAGGGGGAGAGAGAGATTTAAGGGGGAGAGAGATCACTGATTGATTGATCCAAATTGCATGAATCAAGGGGGAGCCGGATTTGAAATTCGAAATTCAAATTTCAAATCTGCGCATAATTCAAGGGGGAGAGATAATACTTAAATCATGTACACTAGTTATTTTGAAAATCATCAAAAGGGGGAGATTGTAGAAATATGAGGGTTTGAGTGATTTCAAAATAAAGAAATTTGAATACGTATATATATATATATATAAACGTTGGATATATATATATATATACAAGTATGCATGATAACTTGCCTTATTTAGCTTATATATTATGTTTCCGTACTAACGAGCCATGAAGCTTTAAAGCTTACATCATATGGCGAACATTTGTTGAGTTTATACTATTTTCAGGTGCCACAATTAATGAACTAAAGTAGTTCATTAAGTGAAGTATTTAGTTTAATAAACTAAGTAGTTCATTAAAGGAAGATGCATTTGGAAAAGGCACAAAGGCAACAAGGCTATGGAAGGAAAGTCTTCTCCTCCTCCCCACAATTAATTCCACACGCCACTTATACATATATATGCTATATTTTCAGATTTTTTTTATAAAAGGCACATACACATGTATTCCAACGTACTACCGACACGTCATACATCTTACGTACGTTTACGTCACACCACTATACTTAACTCATATTTATGAGTATATTCAGATCTTATATCATATGATATAAGATATGGTGATGACAAATTAAATACGACACGATAAAAGGTTCTAAACCGAAATTTGTCGTATCGGGCGATACCGAAACTTCGCCAACGTGTCACGTACTTGCCATAAATAAATGGCCAGCCCATATACATCAAAATGTATTAAAAATTTCGTGCCATACACTGTATATTGAGACAAAAATACTTTCCATGTTGGCACACACAAATCATCCCACATTTAGGCCAAAATGTGAAGATTCCAAATTTTATTTTTGTCACATGTTTATGGTACCATTTTAAATCAGCCAAGTGCTGAAAATTAAAGTATATATTATATATATTATGTATAACATAATATATATAGCATGTGCAAAAGTTGGAATTTAAAATAGAGAAAAATCGGGTAATCGATAAATATCGAAAATTCGGTTTTCTACGCACTTGACATGGAACGTTTTTCTTGAACATGATGTGGCGTGTATCTAGACACTTTTTACATATAATATACATCTTAAAGTGTTCTAGAAAATTAAATTAAGGGCTGATTGGAATATTACATGTGTGTATTATTAAATGTGCACTATTTTTCAAAGTTAGCAAAAAAAATAAATTTCAGCACATGTATATACATACTCAACGCCACCTACAGCTGAATTGGAGCAAATGTGGAGCCTTGTTGGCATGTTGATTGGTCAAGAATCAATCATACAATGTTGATGAATCAAAGAGAGAAGCTACAAAAGGTAAGTTTTCAACATACACCTCTTTTATGTCACATGCTGAAAATTTCAGCATGTTACACATATGGTGGCCGAATTCTTCACCATTAAGGAAGATAAATTGTCAACTTTTCATTAAGGAATAAATCAAAGGAGGTATGGAAATGATTTGAATTGTATTAAGTGTGATATTCTTTATATCACACATGCTGAAATTTTTCAGCATGTGTGAGAAGATGTTGTGGCCGAATTTCACTCTCTTTTTGTGTCCAAGTTCATTCATCAATTGATAGCAAGACTTACCATGTATTATTGATTTATTTTAATGAGAAAAATCAAAGTAAATTGGGGATTATCTTGAATAAAAATGCATGATGCACATGCTGAAATTTCAGCATGGCAAGGAGCATAATGGCCGAATTTTGGTGAGAAAGGAAGGAAGAATTTTTTGTCTCAAAATTTATGTGAATATCTCTTAAGTTATGGAATGTATTATGTGATGATTATTTGGCAAATATTCAGTTTTTTTTCAGAATATCCATGTCATCAAAATGATGACAACATTGAGCCAATCAAAAGATGACAAGTAAGCAATGACTAAATGATGGTCCAATGGAATGATGCCAAGCAAGCAAAACTTTGTCACCATGATGTCTCACACCCTCTCAAGCACTTAAAAGGAAATTTTCAAGAGGGGAGAAGCATGCATAGGGGACGGCTGGACCTATAAGGAAGGAAGAGAAGAACAAACAAATATAACACCAAGTATTGCATTCTAAAGTGAAAAAAAAAATGCCAAGCCTCTTTTCTCCTACATCTTCTTTCTTTCTTCTCTTGTAAAAAGCCTATTGTACTTTACTTCTTTCATTCTTGAATAGGCTTCATAGAAACCACCATTCATTCATCATTGTACAAGATTGATCAAGGTGTGATCAATCTTCATTCTAGCAAGGTGGTGGTGTTCGTGTGAATTGTACTCACAATACAAGGTTTGTAAAGGGTTGGAGTTAAGGTGTAACTCTATCAACCCTGCGGTAAGGTGTACTGCGTGTGTGAAATTAGTGTGAACCAAGGAAGGTGTTCCTTGAAGACTGGAGTAGGTTGTTTATAACCGAACCAGTATAAAATTCTTGGTGCAATTTACTTTCTGCATTTACGTTTCAGTTTCTGCGCTGTTTACTCATATTGTTCACGTTCGCAAAAATAGTAAACGTTTTCTTAAAATTATAAAAATTTCCAGAAACATACATAAACGTTCTAGGGTTAATTTGGCACAAGTTTCAACCCTTTTGGACAAGTATAGGTCAGTCAAGCATCAAAAGTTCTGAGACTAGTGCAGTCTGATTTTCAGACTTGCAAAGGTTGAGACTTTGGTGATATTTGACCTACTTCCCAAAAGAATTTTCAAAAATTGTTTCAACCCATTTCAATATAGTGTGTGAGGAGTTATTGGTCAAATTTTCAGATCATTTGGACATTCACACAAATAGGAATTAATTTTTCAAAACCATCTACCGTTTCTGGCAGATTTGCACAATCTGAGTGCCAACGGTTTTTGAAGGGGTTAAAGGTTGAATTTTGATTTGAAATTTTTAGGGGACCCTCATAACATCCGAGGCTAAGTTCTCTCAAAATTTCATAATTTTTGGAGACCTCTAACCTGGTTTTAAAAACGTTTTAAAACAGGTCCTGAAAACAGAATCTGTTTTCAGAACTTGAATTGTTCAAGGTTAAAGAAATTTTAAAAAGCACACTTTCCGCACCATCTATTCAACCCCCCCTTCTAGTGGTGCCTTGCAGATCCTACAACTTATGTCTTGGGCAACCTTAAATCTTTCCTGAATCAACTTAACCTTCTTCATGGTTTTCTTAACCAGTTCTGTACCAGTAATAGTACGCTCTTCATCTTCGTCCCAGTGGACTGGGGATCTACACTTACGCCCGTAGAGCGCCTCAATTGGCGCTATACTGATGACGCTACGGTAGCTGTTGTTATAGAAGGACTCAATCGACTTGATCAAGCCATCCCAGCTTTCCCTTGACGTCAATGACGCAAGCCTTCAGCATGTCCTTTAATGTTTGTATCGTCTTCTCTGACTGGTCATCGGTCTGGGAATGGATGGCAGTACTTAATTGTAGCTCTATCCATTACATATCCGGCATACACAAGTCTTAATATGTGTGTCGTTTTAATGATTAAGTTGTTTAAACATGTTTGGTATAGACATATAGTATGTTATGTATCCTTATCTTAAACGCATGTATGATTTTTGTATTACATGTAGCCCATGGATTCACAACTGTTATTTGCATTTCATCATATGTATTATGTTTATATTGTTCATTAGTTGAATTTCGAACGATAAACACGCTATGCGCGTTCATTTTAGTCTTTGTTTATCGCGATCTCTCTTTTTGTACTAATGTTAGTCATTAATAATAATAATAATTTTTTTTTCGTGCTCTATATTTTCGTACTAGCTTGTCTTATGGTTGTAAAAATATCACACATATATTATTTGGAGAAAATGCATAAATGCACAGGTTTAAGGTTATGTACATATATAATTTCTTTGGGTGTACAAGTACAATATGTATATACTACTTTCTGGTTCTTTATATATATATATTTCATGTTATTAAGTTATTTACTCTTTAATCTATTCCTATGAAGTCATGCCATACTATATCGTTCCTAACTCGTAATTAGCATGTTTTACTTCAATGGTATATTTTAGTGATTTGTTTAACTTGTAAATGTATGCCTATATCATAACCCATGCCTTGTATGAAAAGTATTTGTGTTACTGTATTATTTGTAATTGTGTGGTTGTTGTCGTTACATATTATGATGTTCATTACTGTTTTATTCTATTAGTTATGCCGTGGTGTCATTAATATAATTGTGTGCATACCTGCGCATATTGGCGTAGCATCATGTATTTATTTTTGTTTCGTATATCCATTGTATGTTTCTTTAAATCGTCTTATTTATGCTATATCGTTAACGTGGTAACAAATTGTGTGTGTCTATATGTTTCTTCGTTGTTACAATAGACTCAGTGCTGTTTTTTTTGGTTAACAAGTTAACATTTACGTATAATCCTGACTCATCGTATATCTTTTACATGTTCGCTATTCCTACGTTGCTATCATATTGTATGTATATATATTGTGAGCCTTTACCAATTGCTTCGTATTTTCATGTTGCTCGCTTTGTATGTATATGTGCATTTATTTAGGTATATGTGTAAATATGTATATATTTCGTTGACTTATGTTACTATATATTCATAGTTCATTATGTTATATGATATATCTCCTTTTTTTTGTACTGTGTTATGTCTCTTTGCGTAGTTATGTTGGATTTCGTATGTTAATGTTATAGTACATGTTTGATATGTGGAAATTATGTCATTAAAGTATGTTGTATTGATCAGTGCGTGTATATATGGTTAATTTAGCAGATTTTGTGTATTACGGTCTTGTGTGTTTTTTTGCTCATCGAAGCTTTGTTGAATATCTTTGTTGATATCAACTGTGCATTCGAACTTCGTCTCCTTATGCTTCTGTCGGCTCAGGGCACCGGTATCAACAAAAAAATCCTTAAATGAGTTCCATCTGGCAGCTGGTCAAACCAAGAAAACTTCTTGTTTCCGTCACCTTGGTCGTCAAGGCTACTCAACGATATCCTTAGTCTTCTTAGGATCCACTGAAGTTAACTCTTCTAAACTTACGTTACTTAAGAAACCCACTATTCCGCTGTGCAACTCCGATCATCTATCTCTAATTACATCATCTGTACTGATTATGAGTCATTGGTACCTGGTCGCCGGCGGTTGAACTCCGCTACGATATCGCCAGCCTTTCTGATGTCCGTATCGATCGTCGTGTGGATATGGGCACTGATCTTTGTTCCCCTTTATTTTGTTCTTGATCCTGCTGTGATGGTGGCGCCGGTCTCTATTCAGTGCTCTTACTCGTAAAACGTCCTTGTTGTTGCACTCATGCTTGCATAATCCTCCAACACTGACCCAAACGTGGCATCAACAATGAGCACATAGTGGCCGCGGTGGCTATGCACTCCTATACGACTGTACTTCCATCGTGAGCAATCTTGTGATTATTAGCGGCCAAGTCGCGTATTTATGCCTCCCCGGTGAAGGGTCTTTTTACATATCAGATTCTGGGAATCCTGCATTTCCATGTAGTAGAACCTCTGATCTAGTGGTGGCAGCAACGAAAACCGCTGGTTCAGCCGTTACTGCCACTATTGCGCCAAAGTGGTGGCCATGGTGTCAACCAATGACTGGGGAATGACTCAGTGATTCTAGTGGTCGTTACCATAAACACCGTTGCCTCCTTTGCCAGGATTTTTTTTTACGACGCGATAGTATTTTCATGGATTTTGCGCGAACCTTGACGAGAATTCAGATTGACGGAAATAATAGACGGATTTGGTCATTTTGGGTGCTCATGCGAAAAGTTCAGGGGTACAACAGCAATTAAATGAAGAAAGCTCACCAACGGTACACACCTCCCTTAACCCGATCATAACTTTGGTCTACTTCATTTATTAGGGGTATAATCGTTATTTCTAGGTAAAGATCATGGCTTATGTCTAAGTGATCTAGTTAATCATGCGTTTCCGAGGCGGATCTGAAGCCTTGGCTCTGATACCACCTGTAGCGCCCCACTCCTGAACCCTAGCATCGGGAACAGTGCGCCCGCCGTATCTCACTGACAAGAATACAAAGCGACGAATCAATTTCAAAAATGTCTGAACATACGTAGAAATTTTTCTTGCGGAAACGTAATACCATAACATTAATCCACATGTATAAAAGACAATCCTCCATAAAACAATAAATATGTCATGACAATAAGTCATCGCGCTAGCATCTAGAGTCTATCGTACTAAACAAGGTGATGTCCGATGAGATCCCAATAAAATAAAGACAAACAGTCGCAGGGTCTTCTAGTATCCTAGGCTCGACCATCAGTCTGCCCATTCCATCGTATCAGCCCCGTCCTCAACAAAGACGTAGTCCTAAGTCTCTTCCTGCTCACCTGGTGGGGGCGGGGAAGTAGGGGGTGAGTGACTGGGAAATCACTCAGTAGGCACCTGCCTCCAAGTAGTACAAGACAAACATACAATAATGATATAGCACATAGCACATAGGACATGGTATCACATAAACATATAATTGCGGAAAAGTAATTTACTCCAGATAAAGAATGCGCAACATCGTGATGCATGTCCTACTATGCATGTCACACGCAACAAAATCATGTCATGCAAAATGCCGATATCTCCGCCATGCAATGCATGATCCCGGGACCTAACTGAGTGGCTGTAGGTCGTACACCCCACAGTCACCATCCTGAGTGTGTGTGGCCGCGCCTCCGCACACCATCCTGAGTGTCGTGGCCCCGCCACCGTACACCATCCTTAGCGCCCGTGACCCGTATGTCACGACCCGCCATCAATGCAATGCACGTGCCATGAATGCAAAAATACAATCGCCTGAGGCCCC